>OX463857.1:14607732-15182145 GCA_949825065.1 Odontocerum albicorne
CATACATGATAATAAACGCACCTAACTGTCTCGCTTTGATACGCTAGTTTTGTTAAATATTTAAGAATAAACACAATCAGCCTTTAAATGTCTCCATATTTTTTTATTGGATTTGAGGCGATTTAGAGGTTACGGTTTAGTTTAGTTTAGTGGAGTTATTATTAAATTGTTTTTCATTCCCACGGGATGCATATGCATTTACTGGGATCTGGTACGGTTTTCTATCCTATTGTGAGATGTACGAATTATTAATATGTCCCAATTATTAGGCATAGTGTTTTTTCTTTCGCAAACTTCATAATTACGGTGTGAGGATTATTTTAATCTTTTTTTCGCAATAATCATTTACTTTTATATTTTATATTTTTTGAGGTTAATTAATAATGAAAGTTATTATAAGATGTTTGGGTTTGCACATGTTTTGTGATATTTTTACTGGAAATTTATTAACGAGTAATTTTAATATAAAAATGGCTAATTGTATCAATGTTTGGCTTATCTGTTAGTTTACACAGCCCTAACGACTTTGCGTCCAATTTCAATTCGTGAGCTACTGAAACTTTGCGAGGGCGAGCGGCCGATACCGAGCCTCATTCAGCCAATGTGACATAAGTGCGAGGCGAGAGGGGTCAGACATATCATTGGCCCATTTTAATTTCCTTAAATATTTCAAGGATCCTGTGTGTGATATTGGATTTTTATCAATTTTAATCTGTTTTAATTGGGGTGTGTCTTAATTTTTCTTAGCTCCCTAAAGGTTGTGTTTTTGTATATTTTTGGAATGCTTAGTTCTGCGCTGGTTTCTTGTGTTGTCTTTTTTATTTTGTTTAATGCATCCCATCTCATATAATCGCTTGAGAGATTGAATAATATTTCTTTGACATGAAATCAAAAAAATAATTATAAATCTATTCCCCTTTGATGAAATGTATAATCTCCGAGTATATTGTGCATGTGTTCTGATACACAAACCCATATAAGAAGGCTGTTAAATAATTTATTTTAATATAATATCGATATGATTGGAATTGCATGTTCAATCTTGTAGTGAGTTTTATTTGATGCAATTTCTTCCGACCCATACAGTTACTAAGCTGTGTTTGTTAAATATTTTTTTCTTTTTACATTTTGCAATTCATTTTTCAAAATGTTATGATTTATTTGAAAATTGTTAGTTTTAAGTGTTTGTAAAATTGCATCCATACAAATAATGTGATTCATTCATTCATATGTATATAGATGTGCTTTTTGTCGTAATAAATTGTTTGTAAGCAATTACTCTTATGACATAATATACTTTTTAATATTTCTGAAACTATTCTCTTAAAGGGGGTGGTAGCTCATTAATATTTTTTACAAATATGTAGATTTTTAACTTACTTTTCTCGAGACAAAACATCAAAACCAAAAGGTATAATTTAAAAATTCTTCTAGTAATGGAATATATAACTTGACTTAATAATAAACTATTTTTAATAAATTTTTCCAAATTAAATAATTCCCATCAAAGTTGAAAAAATATTTTGGTTTAATAAACAATAATTATGCTTTATATACAATATCAAAAACACAAATAGTAAAAGTTCATGCTTTTATTTTTTATTATTCCAATTTATATGTTCCTTTCTTATTTCAAGCGGGGGCAATATTAATTTTTGTTAATGCGGTCATTTTAAATATTTTTTTACTAATAAAATCTTTCTGATATATTTTTACATTTAGCAAGTATGAATATTGCATATAAGAGTAATTGCAACTATTCATATAATCCCCCATTAAAAATCTATTACTTATGACAACAGACAAAACAATTATTCACAACTCTGGTAGAAAATGAGTACAGTTCATATTTAAAGTCAAGAAATATAATGTCATTTTTTCAGAGATTTCAATGTGACTAGTAAATCTGATATATTAAATAGTCAAATACATATATAACGTATATTTTTTTAAAGTCTAATAAAGTCGGTTGCTTCATATAATTGACCAGATTTTTCCATGGTACTATTATACAGTATTTTTGGAATATAATGAGGATTCTACTTAAAGTGTGCGATGTGATCCTGGATTTGTGTTGTGAACCTTATTGAAATCTCCGTTACATTTGATGAATTTTCTCATGTCAAACAAGAACTATCTGGTTCAAGTGTTAATGTTTATGATTTATTTTCCATAGGTTTACGTGTTGAAGAGCTAATCACGGGAATTCAGGGAATTAAATTTAAATGCGTGCGCATTTATTATATATTTTTGATTTATGTGGTTGTAAATAAAATCTTATTAACTGCTATTTATTTTGATTTTTATTTTTTTTTCCTTTTATTTTGTTTTCATTTTCAGTTTTTATTATTTCCCTGAAGGAAGTTCTATTCTATCAGACACACATTAATACACATCCAAAAACACATTAAATTCACTTGCAGATCTCAAAAGGGCAAAAAGTAATATATCACATTCTTCATACATAAATTTCGTAATAAATATTACTCCCTCTAATGGAATATAAATATTACTCCCTCTAACGGCAATAGAAATTAAATTCAATTTGTATTGAGCAATATGAAAAATAACTTATCAGTATGGTCATATTTACTTGAAGTATAAGGAAACAAAAAGAGTTGAGTCATTAAAGCTACGGTTTCCTAAGAAAGCGGGTTCATTATATAGCACACGTAACATGATGTGATGCTGGCGCGCCGCCAGGCGGCAGAAATGAGAACCCACAACTGTCAGTGGAAACCAAATCTGATTCCAAATATTTTGTTTCAACTGTGCTTTTCAATAGTCTGCTCTTCACATTATATAAAGCTTCATTATTTCTTACAAAATCAATCAATATTTCGTCATTTTCGCTGGTCCAAATTACATTTGCGTTCATTTTTTATTTTCAAACGGTGTCCGCTACACGGGAAAAATCGTTCCACGACTGTTTGCTCCGCTATCACGGCCGTCGTGCAAATGGCAGCATTGCTGTTTGACATTACACTCACAACCAATGCACTCGAGGAAACCAACGCTATTGGTTTGCATAGACAATGTTTTGTTACGTGCGCTATATAACGACACAACCAATGCTCTCTAGGAAACCACGCCATATGGTTTGCATAGACAATGTTTTGTTACGTGCGCTATATAACGACACCACTTTCTTAGGAAACCAATGCTTTGCTCAATTTATTACTGTAGGAAGTTTATGTCAACAGTTTAAATCTGTGGATATAGCCATACTTCATTTTCAGCTGATCAAGATGAGTTCATAACAGCTCCAAATTTTTGTTTCAACAAGTAAATCAGTCCACATAACATTAAATATACGGAATCAAATTTAATGAATTATGTAGAAACGTTCTCATAATAATCTTTGTACAATTCATCTGCGGTATATACATTCTCCAGAATAGAACTGAAAACTGGTGCAGGTGGAACATAACGACAGTTTTAAAATACTACCAAACACGTAATGTATATTTTCAAAGATATTTAAGTAATCAAAAATTATTTCCAACTTTTGGCAAAATCTTGTAAAAAATAATGCAACTGATTGTCATAAAATTGTCTTCCAAGTCCCAAATAAAAAAACACATCTTATGGAACCTTCAGTATTTTGTTTATGGTAGGTATTTTATTTTATTTTTTATTTACTTTATTTTTCATCAAATAGTATATGAAAAAACACCATAGTTGATGAAATAAAAAGTCACATTTTGGTAAATAAGGTGAATCTTAAAATTTTATTAAGTATATAATTTTTGTGAGAGTAATCAAAGAAAAAGATCAAACAACTACTCGTATGTGTCCCAGGCACCACAATACCTCATCCCACTCTGCATCATACGAGTATATGCAAATAATATTTTTGTAATTTGAATGTTTTTTTATTCAGAACTCTGTTGTTTTATATTAGGTACTGTATTGAAGTTTTCACATAATAAAATAAGATATTTTTTTGCTTAAAGCGTTAGTGGACAAAAAATATTTTTAATAATCTCGGGATGAATACATTTTTTCAATGGCATTACTTATTTTGATTTTTTTATTCGAGTGCATGCGATTTTAATGTTTTTTCATTGTATAAAACTCCACTAAACTTATAAAAAACATTCATTAAAGAACTACAAAATTAAAGCTTTTATAAAAAAGATATCAATTTGGTAACATTTAATAGAAGTCAAATATTTTTTGAGGAATTCATATTACCTAACATTGAGATCGTCTCATTCTTATGTTGAAAATTAATAAATTTTGAAGATAATTTATTATATTAAAATAAATAATAATTTCACAAATTTAATACGTAGATATTTGACTTAACCTAATAAAAAATATTAGATTAGGTTTTTAAAAGTGCAAATCACACCTACAAAACACCATGTTTTTAATAATAAAAAAACAATTGACAAGATCCATCGTTTAAAAATAAACTCTAAATGTTTTGAAAATGTAGACAAATTTAAAAAGCATTCAAGTCCGTAATAAGAATAGAGATATGAGAAACCTTTTAATACTGGCTTTTTTATATATAAATATCGATTTATTGGCTGTTATAAAGGGTAAAGGTAAAATTTTAACAATAATGTTTATGCACTCAGTTTTGAATAGGCATGATATTCAATATTTATTCAGTTCTAAAAATTAGATTTTCGGTGTGGCAACACTGTCCTAATTTGTTTTTTCATGATTAAATGATGTTTCTTCTTTTTCAAGAAAAAATGATCAAACACCCCTCCTGCAATACAAAATAATAACGTAACATTTGTTACAAAAATTGTATGATGTTATTTCAAAAGATTCAAGTTATTAAAAAGAATGAACAATCTTACAATTCTATTCAAAATTGTAGTCATGTTTTACCAAATTTCAATAAATTGTACGAAAGAACCAGATTGAAATAAGAATTTAACAAAAGAAGAACATACTAATCTGTAAAGTTAAAGATTAGAAAATTCTAAAAACATTCTAATTTCAATGTGTTTAGATCAATTTTTTACCTTACTTTATCTTAACTATGATCCTGTTTACACATGACTGAATGATTAAGCTAAACAGTTTCAAACATTGAAAATATGACACATCCCGTGCTGCAACACTGTGAATGTGTGATTTTCTCAAGTTTACTTATGATATTATATTTTGCAAGTAAAGGAAGAGTAAAACTTTTTTTTAAACAAATGTAATATCTAAAGTTCGTTTTGAGTAATTTGATTGTATCTGAAATGTGGGGAGTTTGTATTAATAATTCTTACTTGTTCAGTCAAAATGTGATCTTGAAAATATAAGCAAATGCACTTGATTTTTTTAAGGAACTATCGTAAGGAATGAGTATTATCTTTTGCATAATGCACCAATATTTGATAGCGTGGTGTCCTCACAGACTGATTGGGAGTTTTAAGCGAGTTCTATTTATTTTGTACATAATAGAAAGCAAATGTGGCAAAAATTGTAGATTTAGAATTTTTTAAATATAAGACAAATTTTTCATATTATAGCAGATTTATTTTATATCGAAGAAACAAATCATTCACAGTAACAAGCATGTAAAAAATTTGAAAAAGGAATTTAAAAGTATAAAAGAAAATAATTTCAGAACTAGTTTTGAAATGTTCATTAAATCTTTTCTTTGCATTCCCAATTTGTGAATGTTGTCTGAAGTGTATTTGTACTTTAATATAAAGTGGTCACCATGTGGTGCTCATAAATAAAAGAAGATGATAACATTGGATAATTTGCACTCCCAAATCATTTACTATGACATCTCCTCCTAACCACAAATGACAGGAATAATTCATTCATATATATTTTTTTAAATAGTGCCAAAATATATATAGTTTTATAGCTCTGAATGAGGCTGGTAATCAATTATATTTATTTAAAAACTCAAATGTTGAGGTAGTTTTCAGTTGCTGCTGTATCCCGATAGCTGTAAATTAAACAATCAAAATAACTATACAATTAATTATTTTCTTTTTCATAATGTCCATACTCAAGATTTCAAGAGGACAAATTATAGTTTCACCTTTACCTTCAGCCATTGTCTGCCCACTAGTAGGATAACGTCCTCCTCGCAACATTCTCATTACTTTTCTTCTTATTTCTCCTCTTCATGTGCCAGAATGCACTTTCAAATTTCATAATTTTGTCAATCCTATGGTGCGGATACCGTTGGATGAAAGGTAACCTCAGTTACTAAGCGAACCCAATTGTACCATCTTCTGACTATGCCAATCATGTTTATCTCCATAGTCCACTGCGCAACTCTGATTCTAGTTTCACTCCTTGTAAAGCGTCACGCCTCAGCCATATTTCATAATAGATAAAATGCACTGAGTGAGTACTTACCTTTAGAAAGAGGGTGGAAAGATATCTTTAAAAATAATATTCAGTTTGCCAAAAGCACTTCAACCAAGATCGATTCTTCTCGTAAATTCTTCATCCATATTGTTTTCAAAAGAAATCACATGGCCTAGGCCATATATACTCGTACTAGTGGATAGTATCAACTTCAATAGGTCTTTCTGCAAGAAGTAGTTGGACATTTGTTGGGTCTTGCCGAAGTTTATTCTATGTTCCATATCCCACCATTTGCTTTCAACTGAGTTGACTAACGCATTCTTGATGTTCTTATTTATTTGCTAAGATCACAATGTCATCTACAAATTGTGAAAGGATTGGTATTCATTGTTAATTCTGATACCCTCTAATTTACTTTCCAGACTAGTTTCTTGAATATTTGTTTGAGTGCTGCTTGTTTAGCTGAAATAGTGTCACCATGACTAATTCCACTTGTTATTGCTGAAATTATGAATAAATAAGGTAGACAGTTTTTTATAAATCTTACACAAAATTGCGCACCCACCATACTAAAAAATAAATTAATCTTAATAGGTATCTTTGTTTCCTTTCCTTCGTCATATAAGATGCATGTTATGCCCATCACCTGGATGAGGAACCGCCACTTGTGCTCATTTTAACTGCATCCATTTTTCAGCTAACTATTACATGTCTTTTAAAATGTGACATGTTTACAAAACCTTTAACAATTAATCTTAAAGTCTACAAGGTGATGTAAAATAGTTTTTAAAATGAATAATAAATAATGCTATCCACTTTTTGACAACTGACACAACCTACGAGTATTCATGCTTGTCACTGTTCTGATTTCAGCTAAATGGTATTTTTATTCACATATAATATCTTCTCTAAACTTGTGGCAACGTAGGGTTTTCTACAAATCTTATTCTAACTCGGAACATAAGTTAAATTAATTATGAATCCATTTTACACTCGATGGGTATTTGAATTATAACATTTTTAAAGTTAAGGTTTAATCTTTAGCTTTCATATTACAGGGGACTGTTTTTATATCAATATACTAGGTAGTATTTTCACTCATTTTTGTATTAAGGAGTTGGTCTAGATTATTGAAGTAAGGAATAGCTGTTTGTACAATAGGCAAACCGTGTGTACCTCCGTAGCTAATGCATGATTTATTACTCCATATTAATGTCTTCACACTCATTCTCACGTTATGGCAAAATCTGGATATATTGTTGTTTAATTCATAATATGGTTATAATTATAAGGCAATAGGAGTTATTGTAAATTTATTATAATATTGAGTGTTCTTTATCAGTAAAACTTTTCTCTTAAATGCTTCTATATTATTAAGTCACGCCATTTTTTAAGAAATATGTCGCATTTTCCTTTGCCTCAGGAGAGAATGCTACATATTTATTTTGAATGGTTTAATTATAAATGCGAATGCAATAGTGGACCATAATAACTTGTTGATACCCTATACCATATATATTTTTTTTTAAATACTTGAAACTTCCAAGAGAAGCACCACATTTGCAATTTTTTTATGTTCACTATCTTGCGAATTGTAATATATATATTTTATGTTCACTATCTTGCGAACTGTAATATATCTTTTAAATTTTATTACAGTTTAAAGGTAAATTTTTGTAGTGAATAATAATCAAACCTTTATTTTATCTGTGTTTTGAAATTCTTTCAAAAAGAATAAGGAAATTGGGTCACTAAAAAATGAGTCTCTTACGGAGTCTACATCTTTTATTAAATGCTGTCAAGTTGATAGTTAAAATATTTCTGCCTCATTTACTTTTAAAATACCTGGTGTAAATTATAGAAATATGTGGAATTATTGTATTGGTGTTTATAATTATTTTAAAAACAAAATACTCTGTCCATTTTTCCACTCAAAACTTTATTACATTTTTCATAAAATAAAATAAACTGGTTTTAAATTAGAAAAATAATAAATGTATTAGAATATATGTGAAAATGAGGAGAAAAACTCAAAAATACCATTTTTAACGCCAAGATATAAAGCACCCCTAACAAAGATCACTTTTTAATTATTTAACTCACGTATACCATATACGAGTATATAATACATGTAGAAGTGTCACTAATTACAAAATCTTTTTTTTATACATATCTTTATTTAAAATGAATTTCTCTTATTAATGTTCGAAATAGTCTTCACAAAATTGGTGTTGTTATAAATATGATCTTCGTAATATTTTAAGTTTAAATTACAAGAAGAAAAAAATTTAATGTTCGTTGAAATTTCACGATCAATTTGAAGAGAATATTAAAAAAAAACAATTATTTTATCAATATTAAATTTTTTAATATTTGTCTGTTTTAAATACTCTCAGACTTTTATGAAAGAGTATCAACTATTTATATTATCTGCTCATTTTACTTTTTAAATTTCTCACAAATGTATAAATATTTAGAGATCTATCTGATTTTATTTCAATGTCACAAATTTTTTCAATATCGTTATATGCGTATTGAACAACAAATTCATCGAATAAAGTCCTAATTTATAATTGAAAAGTGTACAATAAGTATTTTTATTGTAATTGGAAAATTAAAATACAATGTTAAATTATGTTCTTTTTGCCATTTGTGTGCAAATCAAAAGCCAAATTAACCATATTAAAAAAAAAACATGGAAAATTACACATTATCGATTAAGGCCTGATTTTTATTTAACCGCAGTCGTATCACGGTGAGTTTGCTTGCTCAAATTTCACGATGATCAACCCAGTGGTAAAAATTGCAAGAAGGCAACCCAACAATCTGACCTGACACACAGTCAACAAATTGTATGTAAGCCCTGTCATACTGTTAGAATTCTACGGTCAGCTCACTGTCGACACAAAGGCAGCTCGTGAGCAGCTTGCGGTATGACCACGGTCAAGTAGGAATCCGGCCAACATTCATAAATTTTTAGAGGTGCAATATATATATATATAAATATATATATTGATATTTTTTAATTCCCATTTTGACATTAACACTATCATTTATCAAAACTTAAGAGAAACAAAAATATTATATAAAAAAAGTAATAAACGTAAAATTTTTGCATAGTATTATTGTAATTAGAGGTAAATAATAGTTTTTCCATATGACTGTATCGGTATATGGGCACTTTTTAGATGTTACATTAACAAAACATATACTATGAGCTTAATATTGCTGTCTATGATAACTTTCACAAGTACCTAATTGGATATAAATACTTTTCTAAATAACTAAGGTAATAACAAATGTGTGCTATGTGTTAGATGGATTTTTGTCTTTTCCATGTCATATCTTTGTGTCTTTAATGTTTCATAAAATTATGCAAATCTAAATGTTAACTTATTGTTCATTCATTAGTCGGCAGTATTCTAATGTCACAATCAATTTCAATCAATTTTTTTAATCTCGTTTCAATATTGTGCTCAGGTTTTTGAAGATAATATATATTCAAGTTTATCATCACGGGCTTTGATTGTTGGGGAAAATGATTCAACTTATATGACTTTCAAAATGAATGAAATTGTAACTTGTTGCCAACAAATAATTTATTATTTTAACGATAATTAAAAAATATACACATTCTTTTAATTTAATAATTTTTTATCAATAATATTTTTGAAGACACTTCTTTGAAACTGTAAACTTTGATGGGTAACGTTTGGGATCTCGTGTGAAAAATACATCCTGAATCACAGAAGTGAATTAGGAAGATTTTTGAAAGTTCTAGTAAAATTATGCTTTGAAAGATCCATTTGAAAAAACAAATAGTGGTTGATATCGCCTTCAAATATAATTGAATAAAATTATATCTTTTCAAAATTATACAGTACATTTTTCCTTCTTTATTCTTTATATTAGAATGTTAACAACATGGGGTATTTGACAAAAGTTTTAATGCCATTGTTAACCACAAATAAATAATTTTCTCCAACATCACAGTTAATTAGGTTTAAAATTGATATTTTTCAATCAAATTAAATATTCTTCCCATAATTTTCCACTTTGAAGCATGGATTAGAAAATGCAAAGTTAAAATTTTACTGTTTTTGTCTATGTTTTCGTTGATAGAAAGTTTAATAATTGTGGTAGATAAATTGCTCTAGATGCCGATTGTCACTTCACAATAATGTATTTAATAAGCATGGAAAATTCTCAGTGTTTACTAGATGGGCTGCTACCAGTTTCTTTAGCCTCAATGTTTTATAGATTTACCTTATCGAATATTGAATATTGTAAAATATTTGCATTTGGTGTCTTTGAAATGATATTTTTATAATTGTTAAAATTGTACTGAATGTTTCTTAAGGTAAAAAAAAAACTTTTATCGTAGATTTAGTGGAGTAAGTACTGCTAGGGATACGTTTAGGTATTCAGGACTCGTTAGAAAGTATATCCTTAGAGAGAGCAAAGGTAGAAACAAAGCTCAAACCGATTTTAGGTGATTTTAAGGCAAACTCATTTTGGATCCTTGCTTGGAATATGTAACGTATAGCTCAACAATGCTTTAGTGGTGTTTTTTATAGAAAAGTTAAATCAAAAGTCTGATTTGTATCATTATCTTACAGCTAATAGGGAATTTAACAAAATTAGTGGATAACAGGAATGAACATCACTAGCTTGCCCTCACAGAGCAGTTAACTGTTTCAATTTGTTAATCCAAATTAATGATTAGTTACACGATACATAAAATATATTTTAATAGTAAAAGTAAATTAAGTTCTTCCTTATTATAAAAAGTATATAAAATTAAATTTTTGACAAAATTAATACCCTTCAAATGAATACAAAATTTGTGATAAAACCTTAGAAATAGGTATTTATAAATTAAGATGTTGCCATCGCACTCATTCTTTTTTGGTCATCTTTTGTTAAGGCATATGGTATATAAATATTATTACTTATTTCTAAAGTAGAAATATGTAGAAGCAGTAGAAATATTTTTCAACTCGATTTAACATAAAACTTTAGATGCACCTACATATTTTACTTTTGATTCTTAGTATGATTAAAAATAATTCTCATATCATATTTGACAATTAACCAATCCTCTTTGTTTTTATATTATCTTAACATCATAATTATATTGTGTAGACAACCTCCGTGGCATAAATGGTTAGACATATGTCTTCCAACCCAAGGGTTGCGGTTCGATTCCTGTTTGTACCCAATTTTTTCAAAAAGGATTCCAATCTGGTTCTCAACCAAGGCCTCTTTAAGATCTTCTTAGTCGGTTGGAAGATATCGGCACATGGCTATAAACTCGTTGAGTTAAACTATGTGCAATGAGGGTATTAAGTCATTACAAGTAAAACAAAAAGATTTAGGGTAATTTACAGGTGTGTAAAAAGAAAATTATTTTATTGATTTTTAGAACCCTTTTCTAAAAAATCTATGTGTGCTCTTTCTTCCTTCGTTTATTTTTACCCTAAGCATTATTCTACTAAATTTTGAGAAGTATAAGCCTTTGTATATAGTAGAGTATAATCCTTAAGCTTACGGATTATATAATAGAAAAACGGTGTCTCCAACTTTAGAAAGGAGCTCTATGGTGTCTTGCGTCTATTTTCTTGGCAACTCTGAATTTGTTACGTCCAGGTATGGCTTTACTTCATAAGCAAATTTAACAAGAATATATGTAGTCCTTCTAAGCTGTTTCCAGAACTTAATAATAACAGAAGCAATTGAACATACAGCTTGATTGAAGCAATTGAATATACAGCAAAATGGTCTGCTGGTTTGAGTTCTTGGGTCAGTTGGATCTTGTAGGCATGCAGATCTAGATCTTTCGCGAGAATTCACTGTGAGGTGGTTCTTGAAACGATGACAAATTGATGTCCCTGGGGTTTAAGTAACACTTTCTCTCACTGCGGCTATGTTTTTGAGTGAACGCCCGCTACGAGGACGCATGGGGGACTTATTGTCCAGAATCAAACCAGTTTCCTCAAATTTTTTAATTAATCTTCGAATTGACGACTCATTTGGATCATTCTTTCGACCGAAAATTCCATGAAGTTTACGAACAGTTTCAGCAAAACTTTCCCCATTTTTAAAATGAGTTTTAACAATCATAACGTGTTCTTTCATGTAGCATTCCATATTTACTAATCGCAAGATTGACAAATGGCACATATGAAAGTTTTAGAGCTGCCTTATAAAAAAATTGCGTGAAATTTAAATTCGGTGCTTACACATACACAAAATATATTATTCAATTATAAACAAAAAATAAATAAAGACATAGCTTCACGCAATGCTTCGAAGAAGGGTGGACAGCGATGATGACACGACTCCGTGATAAATTAAATAATAAATTAATAATACACTTGATAATAAAAAAACCGTTTTTAACTGCTAATTACTTTTATTAATGTATTATAATATACTCGTATATTACAATAGGAATGCAACTGCACTATTGGTCAATGTCGTTGCATCTCCGAAAGGACAAGTTAATGTCGTAAAACGACCTGTAAATAAAGTCGTCATAAAAGCAAAGTGAATACTTGCATTGTTGTCAGTCGAAGAATTGAGTTTTTCGACAATCCGAACAATTAAGAATATTTGCATAGTTTTCAAATTTGCTTCTTACTTATCTGTGAAGTATGCTCGTTATAATAATGATGGGAATACGCATAAATCAGGAGTGGCGGGGGTGCCTATCAATAGGACAGGATGCCTTTTTTACTGGAGTTTTGAAGATCCTTTTTTTCCTATTGAGTGGTTGATTTTTATTTTTTACAGAAGCACTGTCTGTGTCTCTTCACTGGATGGTGTTATTGTTTAAGCAGGAAGAAATTCTCGTGCGATGGGCAAGGATTTTTTAAGTTGTCACGGAGAGGTTGTTTTTCCCACCAAGAGAGATGCTGCCATTCAACAGAAGGAAATAAACTTTTCCATAATGGGAGAAACCTATGAACCTGGCAATAATGATTATATTTCCATGTCATAAATTGTTGTTGATAAAAAAAAAATAACTCAAATCAAAATCATTAAAGCAGTAATCTCCTTATATCCGTGATCGTAATTACCACGTTCAACCGTATTTACATTGTGTCAGTTTATTCGCAAGTAAAAACCATATAAACTATTGTAAAGTTGTGTAACAACATTTAATAACTCGAGACAATTTAAATATAATTTACTTAATGAACGAAAAAACCAATTGGTGTAAAACAAAGGTAGGAAAGATTACCTTTTTGAAACTCAAATTGTTTCTCTGATATGTACTCATTTTTTAATTTTTTTAAATATTACCATAAAATTTTCACAAATAGTTAACAAATTTAAAAAAACACCATTCAATTGTTTAAATGATTAGTTTATTTATTCGGTTGTCCGGACGAAAATATCGTTTTTTAAATGAAAGAGGTAGATCGAAAAAAATTTATTTATCATCTTATTACATCGATACAATATATTCTTCAACAGACACAACCTTCTTCCATCTATTTAACAAATTTTTAATATTTGTCAATTGAAATGTCGATTGAAAAAACTAGGTCTCTAGCCTTATTGCTGCATTTAAATTTTCGAGTTGGGCACAGAATACTTCACTCGTAATTGTTTTAAGGAAGGACTTCGTGATAAATTATGCCTTTTGCATCCCACCATACACTCAAAAGCACTTTTTTTACAGTTAGACCTTGGATGAGGGGTCGGTTTATCTACCTGCTTCTTTGAAAGCCATTGGCGTTTACGTCGTTGGTTCGAATATAGCACCCACTTTTCGTATCCAGTCACTTAATGGTGTAAAAACGGAGTGTCTCTTTTTCGATTAAATCTTCACATGTGTGCTTGCTTTGCTCTCATCCGTTAAATTGTGCGGTATCCATATGCCCTGCTTCACAAATCGTGCCAATTTTTTTCAGATGTTCTTGCACACTAGATTTTGAGTATCCAAGTTTGTCAGCTAATTATCTTATAGTTAGTGTTTGATTTGATTCGATTTCTGTGCGCAATACGCTATAATCCATACTACGTCATAATCACAACTTTTTCATTTCGAGGATTGTTTTTTAGATTAAAATCACTTTTAAATTGTTTAAACCACCTTTGGCATTGCCGAACAGTTCAACATTCTCCAAATGTGTCACAAATGTTTTTAGTTGCAGTTGTTGATTTATTTTTTCGACAGTATTCTTACAACATTTGTCAGGCATATATGAGTAACTCTCCATCTTAACCCACATTCGAAAAAATTCACTATAATAACGTTCTTCAGATGTCAACTGATGAATAGAACACATATTTTGTTTCACATTCAAATTAGGAACAGTTTTCCCATTGCCAGAAGACAAAAACACTGAGACAGAACTTACAATATATAAATATATTATTAACCATAGTGCATCATGCTCTAAGAAAATATTATAAGACAGGTTTGAAACTGGATTTTTAACTTTTTCAGTTCTTATATATGTTTTCCTTTTAAAATTTGATTAACCTGGTTCAAATATTCCTACCTTGTCATGCATTTTACACACCTTCACACTCTACAACTGTTAACTGCTCACATCCTGACCATCATTAACCCTGAGAGCGCTACGAGAAAAAAATATAATTGTCTATCTAGTGCTGAGATATATTTACGATTCGGACGTTCGTGATAAATATTTATTTTAAACAAAAAATCAAAAAAAATATATTTTTACAACATAAATATATTTTAGAATATGTACCCTTGTATTCTAAATGAATGATATTCATTTAGAATACAAGGGTAGAACAAATTTCTTCCTCTGCTATAGCAGTGCGCCGATCTCTCAGGGTTAAGCATTGATAAATAAATATAACACACCAGGTAAATTTAATATATTCATTGAGGATTAGTTCAATTGTGAATGTTGATAAAAACCATATGCCTGACTTATTTGAAATGATATGACAATAAGACACTTAGTTGCACTCAAGCCGTGATCCCGACAGAGTGTTTGCCAGGTAGGGTATGAGTTTGTACGAGTTTTCTGCTCTGTGATGATTCTCTCTGGGTCTACTCGGGTCCCTGCAGCCCTGGCTTGGCGGATTTGTAGGAATGTTTCCCTTTTTTATTATTACATATTAACTTACAATCGATGTGCCTAATGTATTACCGAATAATCAATTTATTATCTGTAATATTAAAGAACAATATTGTAATAGAATTATTACACAATATATGTTATTAAGACAAACTTTATTATGGTAAAAATGTGTCCAATGAAGTAAATGTAATTTGTAATATAGTTTGGTAGAATTGGTGTAACGAGTTAAATGTTAATCATATAGATTTGGTGTTTGTTTGCCTTTCATCTCTAATAAAGATTCTATAAGTAAAAACCCTTCGCTATATTAAGAAATGTTGGATACTCGGACCATGAATCACAATTGTGATATTGAATGCC
This sequence comes from Odontocerum albicorne, assembly GCA_949825065.1. Lineage (NCBI taxonomy): Eukaryota > Metazoa > Arthropoda > Insecta > Trichoptera > Odontoceridae > Odontocerum > Odontocerum albicorne. Next base: position 14,623,455 of record OX463857.1, read on the forward strand.
AATGAATTGTTGATGTCTTTTTATTCGTAATGTATATGACTTATTTTTAATGTGATTAAAGTGTATACAGCGATACTTGGAGACCAAAAGTAAGAATACCTTTAACCTTAAAGTATCACTAATCTAGTTCTCATATCTCTTACCAGTTCTTTTGTGAATTATAAAGAAGAAAAAAGCTACTAAAATATGTCTAATGTACATAATAATAATCAAAATTTGATTTGAGTAAACTTTTTATTTATCTATTTTCACAAAATAGCTGTTTCAAGGTATTAGAATTAGAATTAGGAAAGTTTAGTGCTGAATTTGTCAATTTTTGCTTAAATGAATTTTATTATGTATAGATTGATTTTTTTTTATTTCTTCAATATTAATTTAATTTGAAAGAATATTTTTACATGAAAAAATAATTACAAACAAAATAATACCAAAACTCATCTAACATTTTAGATAACATGTAATTTTTTTTATTAATCTTCTAATATATAGAGATTGCATAACCATCAACAGTTAGGATCATTTAAAAATAAAAAGTACTTTTGTTAAAAAAAAATTTAAAATAACAAAAATCATAATGTTAATTTATTCACAGATTTTAAATGAATTTGATTTACAACGATAAAAAATATTTCAAATGTTATTCTATAAAAATTTTCGTGAAGAATATTTCACAACATTTTCAATTGTGAATACATTGAAAATATTAAAAATTTAATAATTGAATACAACAGTTTTATCATTGTTGCTGGGCCGCATAGTCGAGGATTTCCTCATCACCCCAACATCAATTTCGAGCTGATCCTCAACGTCGATTATATGATCTTCTGTGAGAAAACAGCCCGATCCTAGATGTGTACTCCCTCGCGCAGAGGTTGCAGACATTAAATACACAATTATAAAAAATTATGATTTCGAATTTTAACACGTGCAGTGTTGCTGTCTGTTAAATATTATCATTTATAAAATAATTTATTTTTTTATAAATAAAAAATCTATGAAATAAAGTATTCTATGAAATAATCATGTGTACTTAATCGACAAGATTTAATTGAAAATTATTATTTGTGTTGGATATCACAAATCAATTGAAATTTTATGATATAGTCACAAAAAGAGATGATAATATGATTTTTGATTATTTTCATTTGAATCGTATTTAATTTTATAGCAGTACAACATGTATTTTATGGAAGTTTTCTATAATCATAGTTATAACAATAACAATTATGTTCAGAAATTCATTGTCCTTTTTTCTATCCTATTAAAATTCCCCTTTAGGTAGTTAAATGTGTTGAAAGAATTGCATTGTAAGCGAAGGGTTTGTATAATAGATGTTTAATTTTTTAAATGTACTTTATATCTGGAAATTGAGACAAACATTTGAATTTAGTGGTTGTAGAGTTGTACCATAATTTAATAAAAAATAGAATTTGCAATTATTGTTACAAAAAAAAAAAAAAACAAATGTGTAGTTTTTTATCGTACCATTATAAAATGAATGCAAAAATATATTATTATATACATAGTTTGGTAGATTTATTGTGATATGAATTATTTAATTTTTCATACAATGCTCCCATAAACTTTTTTACATAGTACCTATCCATGTGAATAGTGATTTATATTAACACAAAGTTTTTCTATCAATTTTAATATCTTTCGATTAAATTAGACACTATTGCATACAACTTACAATAATATCAAATATGTTTAGACTGAAATAATTTTCTTTTTGTATGTTTTTGCAAGTAGATGAGTTGCGCTTGCTTCAATTTTGCTTGTAATAAACACAGCGTAATGACAGCAAATTAATTTAAAAATGTCAACTTATTGAAATGATGCAAAAAGAATACTAAATGTGTTCCATAAACAAGATTGAATGATTGAAAATTTTTCTAATAAGATATATAACGTAAATCACAGAAATATAATGTTAACTGCAAAAAAAGATCATTCATTAAATTATGAGTCATTGAAAGTTAAAACGTTTGAATGATTCTTTTAATATATTTAATAAAAGAAATGCAATTTGAAATTTTACAAAATTTTTTACAAAAACATCGAATACATGAATTGACAGTGTAAGATCAAAAATATGAAAACAATAACCGTTTTTATTCAACATTTTTTTAATATACTTAAAATAGTGACTAAAATTTTAAACAAAAACAAGAAAATTATTATACTTTAAATAGTTTTTTGCCTTCTAGGCTTAAAAATGTTCATAATTATAAATCACTTTCAATTCAATTTCAAAATATTTAAAATAAAGGAATTAGTTCACAATTAATTAATTATCTGGCCAAACATACTCAAAGTAATCAACAGTTTGATTGCAAAATTTCTTACCTTTGATATTAAATTTAATTCAATTCTAGTTTATGGACATGTTTTAACAGTTGAAGTAAATTTACAGTAATAAAAAAGTCTTTGGAAAGTTTGAATTATTAAATGTATCAAAACAAATCAAAATTCAATGTTTCTTAACATTTCAATTTGAAATTTAATCAAAACAATCGGAGTTTATAATATTTGTAAATTTGTTGCATGTTTAAAATATTTATTTTCATACCTAAATAGCAACATGAAATTATGATTGCTATAGAATTTATTTATAACAATTTTTAGATATTATAAAGACCATAATATCAATTAAAACCAATATTGATTATGTTAATGCTATAATGAATAAATTTTAATCTTTTGTTTCATAAAAAAATTAATGTTAAATGGGCCCCAATTTCTTATTTTTATTTAAATAGTTACGAGTACATGTTTAATGAATGTTAAAGCTGACAAAAGTCTTTTAATAAACAAATTTAAGCGTTACATGTTTTAGCGACAATCGTATTTAACAAATATTTCAGTTGCTCTTATATTTGAGTGAAAACAAATAGTACAAATAATAAATTAACTATAAATAATGAAACCTTATTATATTAATTAGAAAGAGGTATTTCAGTTTCAGTCAATAACACAAAAAATATTTATTATTTTATCAACAGCTTTAATAAGAAGACAATTTTGTTTTTAAGGTATTGCTTTATATACTCGTATCATATAAAGTGTCAATGCCAAATATTGATAAAGTTGAAAGAAAATATGTTTATTAGGCAATATGGCTGCCAAATAGTACTTTATAATTCTTCTTTTGACTTACGGTGCCTTGAAGTTCCGACTACACTACAGTCCTGAATAGTTCATTTATTACAAGGACTTGAACATCATTATATTGTCAACCAGTTATATAAGTGGATTGCAAAAAAATAGTTTGTATATTCAAAGCTCTATGATTTTAAAAGTATCAAACTAAATATGCGTAAAAAATCATAATAAGAATAAGCTGGGTGGAAAAACATCTGGCCAGACTTGCCCTCCCATTGGTAGGGGTGTATCTCAATTGGGAAGTTACTGTGATATTTTAAAAAGAAAAGCTATCTTTTGATAGCTTTTCTCTTTAAAATGTACTTTTTTTCATTACCTCTTAACATATGCGAGTATGTATAATTTCAGAATAAATATTAACATATTAGATTGCTATCAAAAAACATATTATTTATTTATTTCAAAATGCGAGTTGTTTTAACTCGTATTATAAACAAATTAAAAAATATGTATACAAAGATAATATAACCTATGGACACATAATTTGTACAAAATAAAAATCAATTGTCGCTTAGCTAGAAAAATAAAAATATATTGGGGCCCACAAAATACTGCCATAATTATGACGATAATATGTTATATTAGCTAATTTCATAGATAATTAATAATGTTTTAAAATTTGGTTTCATAAATCTGGAATCTGGAAAAATATTGCGACTCCTAATGAACGTAATGAACATTTTATTATTAAAAAGTTTGTTACCGTCATTGTTTTCTATTTGAAGTACTCTTGAATTTATTTAAATTAATTCAATTCTGTTTCACAGTTATTGGATCATGGCCCATGAAAAAAAATTTAGATTGATTTTCTTTTACTAATATTTCACAGCTGTCTTACTGCATAGATAAAATGTTATTTGAATACATTTCGAAGTGTTTTTACAGGTTGGCTATTTCTACTTATTTTCAAAATACAGTAGACTCACAATTATCTGGGGTCGGGTTAATCGGGTTGCAGATTAATAAGGGTAGTAGGAAATTCAGTTTTTTTTAATAACATGTGATAAAATATTATTTTAAATGCATAAATTATTTTGTATTCTACCGTATAATATATGCCAGAAAATAAAACTGACAAATTTGATAATATGTAACAGAAAATAAAACTGGCAAAATTGCAAACATGACATTGACTATTGTTTACTTTAGATCCAAGTGGGCGGGCGGATTACTTAAAATTGTAATTTTAAATTACGCGTGCATAGAGATTAATTTATTATTGACTTTTTTTAATTGTTTATACTCATAGTTTATAGCTTCAATTTTGTATCCTCAGCTATTTGACACGAAATTGGTAGGATCATTTTTAGTTTGTGTTTTAATTTTATCTGTTATATTTTCCAATTTTTTTGGCAAAGACAAATTTTTACCTTGCCTCTAAACTTTTATGACCATCTAAGGCCATTTAAAACCTTGGACAGAGAGTTTTAGTTATTTGCAGTCGATCCGGTTATGTAGTACTAGTATATTTGTGACCTCCGCATGCTTCATAATGGGAATGTAAATGATATTAGCAGTGTATGACCCCCTTTTTTGTTTTCAAACAATGACAGTATTACACCTTGCCTTTTTTTTCATATATCAATTTGTGTAACATAGCAAAATTGTTAAATCAAAAGAGTATATGCAGTGTTTTTCCTCAGATTTCAAAGCTTTCTTTGTATATTATGTACTAAGAAAATCACACAATTTATGAAATAAACAATTTTCACAATATGGATAAAGAATTATTGCGAATGTCATTATGTTGCATCATTTTTTAATAAAACAATTCGGAATCAAGATTTAGCCATTCCTTTGATATCCAACGTAGTAAATGTCCCATTTTAAGAAATAAATAATGTGTTTTAATAATAATAAGAATAATACGGAAATGCTTGACTATTTTCACAATTTATGGAATTTAGCACATGTGTGTTTTCTTCTAGCCAAAATAAATGTTCTATTTGATAATAAATTTAGTAAGCAAATTTAACGGCCTAGATGCATATTTTTTTAGAAGAATAATCTTGTTTTTCATGTTGTGTGCAAATGTAATCAATCGTGCGTGGCGTGGCCCTTCTCGGAGCGGCGCGGCTATTTCACGGTTCAGTGAATCCACTTCATATATTACATAAAATCAAAGTAACAAATCATTGTTTATGTACTTCTATGGTGATGTTGTAATAAATATAATATTTATACGGGATTCATCTGTATCCTTGTTTTTTATTTTCCTACTCATTATCCTCATTTATAGGAATAAAAATTATCCCCGTTTGCTAGTCGGTAAGATGCTTGACTTCAACCCGGGGGTTTTGAACTTGATTTCCAATTCCCCAAACAAAATAATGGTTCTCATTCTGGTAAAAGTTAGTTCATTATATAAAAATATTCACACATACCAAGTACATGCCTCATCACGTTCGGTAGTGTTATCAAAACATGCAATGTCGAACCGTGAGTTCTGTACCCTATTCAAGTAACCTGAAGACTCCATTACTAGGGCTGAAAATAATATTGTCTACTAGCCATGACAGAATCACCAATTCCAATATGTTGAAGGGTACCATAAAAAAAAATTTGAACTAAAAAAACCTTATGTGTTTATAAATCTTGTGTGAAATATGGAATATATGTTAGATGGATTTCTGATTCCACTAGTGTCTGAAGAATTCAGGCTAAAACCAAGTTTTAATTTATGAAGCATGAAGTTCAATCTGTTCAGAATTAAATCATTTGAGCAACAGGATTGGTTTCTGAACAAATTGAACTTCAGACTTAATAAGTTGAAACTTAGTTATGGGTGCGAGAGACATCTTGGACGGAAAAACTGAAAAGCATATTGAAACATGGATTTTAAAACCAATGGTGATACATACATGCAAAAAAATTTCACTTTCTAAGTCTTTAAAGACTTTCTGTAGGACCAGAGTATTAATTATTATTTTCTTTCATTTAATTTAAATTTCTTCTCTGTTCGTGGTATCTGACCTTCTGTCAGTGCCTTTTCACTCAAGTGTGGCGACAGCAGAGGAGTGGCTCCTCTCCCCTGGAGACGGTTCTTTGATTAAAGAATGACATTGATTAGACTAATATTCACGTATGGGTCAGTGTTTTAGACATTTACAAGGGCTGATAAGAGATCCTTAGATATATTTGAAAGAAATATTCTGCATGGGTCGATGAACCAGTGCGAAAAGATGAATCGAGGCGCATCTGATATAACCAGAAATTGTATGATTTTTTCCAGGACCAGCCCATCTCTTCATTTGTCTCCATCAAGCAAGTCACGTAGTAAAGATGGATGATGCCCGACTACCGAGGAGTATTTTGGATAGTAGACTTGAAGACTGTAAATCTGTTGAGATCCGAAGACTAGGATGGGTCAATGTTGCTAAGAATGCTAGCATATATGGGGCACTCAACCAGAGAAGCCTGACACAAGAAAAAAGGGAGTAGAAAATAGTCTTGATGTAGGTTAAGACCCATCTGGGATTGTACGAGTGATGATTATAAATTTTTATGTGTAAAATTTATGGTATTGTATATAATTAAAAAATTTTGTCAGTACTTATGCACTATGGGTTAACAATGAAAAATTAGAGCAAGTAAAGGAATTCTGCTATTTGGGTAGTATTTTCTCAGATGATGGAAGAGTTAAGAGATATCAAACGGCATTTAGTGATAGGAAACGAAGCCAATGGGGAACTAAAACAAATTTACTCGAACCGGACAGTATCAAAATCTACTAAGATGGTGTATAGAAGAAAAACGTGGGCAAAAATAATAAAGGACAATTTATATAGCAAACTTTTCTCAAGGACTACTCATAAATTTTGAAGGACCTTTCAAAAAGGATTGTCTTTAAGTACTTCCTAAAGCTGCATATGCCACCCATATATCTGACAATAGGAGGCAGACCATTCCACTCCACAAAACCAGCAACAGCAAAAACTCTATTGGATTTGGGACAGCCAATTTATTAGATGAAAAATAAATCGACCTCAAAGTTCTACTTCTCTCGAAGGAACAGCTCTCAGACATAGATTCAAAGGAAACAATGAAGACATCCCATCAAGGGACTTAAATACAAAGTTTGAAATCAATTAATTTGTGACACTTAAGCCAGTGTAGGCATTTTAGAAGCAGACCAATATGGCAATATTTGTGACTACCATATGTCAAGCTAGCAGCTGCATTGAAAACAGACTGAAGTCTTGAAATTTGTGAATCAGGCAAACCAAAGTAAATAGAGGAACAATAATCCAGACGCGAGACAACAAATGAAATAAAGAGTTTTTATTTCCCTTGTTGAAAGACGTCAACATAAAAAATTGTACTCTCTAAGAGTATAGAAACCGTATAACCAATTTGTCTATCAAAGGAGAGGTTAATATCAAGACAGACACCAAGAAATTTGATGATATTTCTTGGAAAGATAGTAACTCCCATAACTGATGAAGCATCTTCATCAAGTAGGTGTTGTCTACGCGGTAAAATAACCAAAACAAAAAAAAATGTTTTCAATCTGAAAATGAAACCATGACCTCCATGGCCTTGTTAGGATGTTTGTCTTTGGGCTCCCATTGTGGGTCAATTCTAGTTGGTACCAAATTTCTCTAAAATTAATTCCTGTCTGATTTTTACTTTAGGCTACTTTCTGGTCGGTTAGAAGAGATTGCCATATTTTAATAAGCCTGCCAGGTTGTTGTATTTACAATGAAAGTGTAATATATTACAGATGGTTGCTAAAGTAGTACACTAACTACAAGCCCAGCATAGACAATATTAAAAGGACATAATAAATGAGAACTGCATTTTTTCACACAAATAATTATTGCATAACATTTTCCATATAACATATTTTGAGTAAGAATAGTTAAGCCATACAAATATCATAATATGATCAAATTAATCTTATAAAAATATTAATAAGCAATATTAAATATCACTTGCGTCTGAAACATGCATTAACATTGTGAATGGTGTAAGTATTTTAAGTGTTGCATCATCTTATTCTTTCATAAAATACTCGTAGATTGCAAAATGTTAAATTGATTTATCATTTGTTTTATTATACAAAACCTGAGACGTAATACTTCTATTGAAAAGCATGATGCAATAAGGGCAATAATCCAAAATATTACATTTTATAGAGAATCGCTTTTTTAGGTTTTTACAAAATCAAATTAAAACTCTCATGTTGATATTATAATATTATGAATGAGATATAGTTTGTTAAAATTAGTGATATATCGGCTACTTAGAAATTACCCGGGTCCTGGCATGCCCGGCAATATTTTCAGTACCCGCAAATTACCCGGATCCGGCAAATATGCCGAGATTCGGTGCCGGGTATTGGATTCCGTTAAGACTAAAAAGAAGATAAGTGAATGAAAATAATTCCCACAAAATTTATTTTAACATAATTTTTTATTTTTGAGAAAAAAAAAATGAAATACAATTTTTTTTATTTTAATTAAATCTCAATCACGGTAGATTATAATGCAGAAATAATACAATAATTTCTCTGCGGTAGTTTGTTCCTTCTCTCTTCTTCTTAGATAATACCCGCCTCGCTGCATACAGGTATGCTGCTAGGAGGTGGTGATAAGTATTGTCTAGCCAATTTTGATAATTTTGGAAAAATATCTGCATTTTTTGACCAACCTCCCGGGTAACTGGGTACCCGGTCGGGTAAGTCTTTTTGTTTTCTGATACTCAATACCCAGTACTCTGCATTTTTTACTGCCCGGTACATCATTAGTTAAAATTATTAAGAAAAAATCTCTTGTTGTACAAGAGTTGAATAACTGTTTATGGTGTCATTGTTTGTTTTTATTGTATAAAATCTCTTGTTGTACAAGAGTTGAATAACTGTTTATGGTGTCATTGTTTGTTTTTATTGTATAAAATCTCTTGTTGTACAAGAGTTGAATAACTGTTTATGGTGTCATTGTTTGTTTTTATTGTATAAAAATATTCGACATATATTTTTTTGATACTTTTTATTTTATTTTATAAAGCTTCATTATACAGGTAAAACCCAATTACACAGAAAGCTCAAAAGGAAATACATATATACAATATAAAACAAATTATATAAAAAATGTGGAAATAGCTTATTATTATTAATTAAGCTTAATTTACTTTCAAAGCATTTTCTGAAATGTTGAAGATGTCAATATCTTAGGCCCCATACAAAAAAGACAATCCACGAAACAAAAGAAGAGTACTTGATGAGTTTGTTCTACTTATTGCTATTCTAAACAGATCAATATGTATGTATCTTAAATAGTTGTCAAGTACATAAAACCATATATTTTTCAACATAGTTAGTTGGATTAGATGTTGCCCCTGTCAGCAATCAAAGATATAATAAGACAGACAGCCTCTGATCCCTCCTCACTTATAGAGAATAGTATCCCAACATGTCTAGACGAAACCCTGTAAGATAAAACCACGGGTAGAAATCCCACTCCTGCAAGAAGAGATATCTCTAATTTCTTTTAGACTTTCTTCACCATTTGATAATGATGAATCTCCCGTGGGCTCCACACCAATGCTTTACGTTCTTATTTGCTACGTACCAGGGCAATATAGAGGGATCTGAGAACCTTTACTCCTATAAATGACTTAGAGATTCGTATAGCAAATTTCAATACTCTATAGCAGACTCACATGGTTCCCCACGAACAGACCAAATGAGAGCCTACTGTTAAAATTAATACCCAAGACTTTAGTACATTCTACTCTCTGAATCATAAATCAGTTAAGAATATATCTACAGTTATTGAAACCTTTGCTTTGGAAAAAGGCATGACTTTAATATGGGTTTATTAACACTTGCCACCCTGTGATGGATAGCGAGTGACCAGGACTTATATTTAATTTGATTATTCGACGTTTTAATACATAATAAAATGATTTTTATAGCTAATTACAAAAAATAACTTAGCAGACTTTGCATAATTTTAATTTAAAACACACATTTTTCACTGGACACTTAGCGTCCATCACCGTGGCTGGCGGTATTTTTTAGCACAGTAAGTGTTAATGTTTAATTTACTCCTTAACATGTCAGACTTGGCGATGCGGATGTGCTGAACAGCGTAGCAGCGAACAACATTATTGTGTTCAGCTTGACAATATTGTCTTTAGCTCCCATAATAGTTTTCAGGCTTAGAACCCTTGGAGTAGGCCCGTGACTTGCTCCCTGTCATCATACGTGTTAGTAATACTACCACTGAGTGGTAACAATACCTTTGTAAATAATCTTTTAACTTGAATTGAGTCTGAAACTACCGGCTGAAAGATGTGTATTTTACCAGCTAGGTCATGGAGATCATCGATGTTAAGCATTTAGAAAGATAAATAAGATTATTAAGAGATAAAATTCTGATTTTTCTCAGTCAGTAACTGATCTATTAAATCAAATTAAACACAATACTCAGCAGTGATGGGCTTTGGATTGGATTATAACTGGTGTAATTAGAGCTCTAGATATATATCAATACAGCGATGCTATCCAAAGATTCCATGAAACTTACCAAATCATACAATATTTTAGAACAAGAACTTTTATTTATTTATTATTGACTTCAATAAGTATCATAATTTTTTTGTATGCAACTCAACTAATGAAATTTAAGCTATAAAAAATTTAAAGAATCATGTCTTTAATTCAATAAAACATCATGTTATTAATTCAATGTTCAAACAGTTTGTTAACCTTTAAACATGTTTTTGATTAGTATTTTTACAACATTGTTTATATTGATTTTGTAAACTCAAAATAGTGAAAACATTTCATTAACTCACAATGCTCTACTGTATACATTCTCGTATAATTAAATTTATATTTTACCTTTAGAACAATACTATATTTATAGATAGATTATATAAACACATTTGTTTCTCTCTATAATGTTGGCTTACACGAGTTCAAATTGATTACATAACAATTTTAACATTGTATGGTTCATAAAAAGAATAATAGTTATATAAAATAAATTGATTAGTTTCACTGTAACAGTAAAAAAGAATAATATTTCACTACCCTTTGTACAAGTTCTGATATTATATTTTAATCTTTTCGTTTGATGTAACATAGTGTTGTTAAAACTATCATACTTTGAAAAAGTTGCATTTTTACAGCTACTTTTAAATCGAAAGTACCCTTACAAGTCTTTTAGTTTTGCCTCCCATTTTCACTCACGACTTACAATCTCTCTCTTAGAAACAATGATTTACAAAAGGTGTAGGTGTATTTTTAGATTGAACTCTATGATATCCAATGAACAAGGTAAAAGTAAACCTAACAATAGAACAGTGTGTCAATTGGCATTTCACATTTTGGAGCATTCTATAGTCATATCTATAGTGTCTGCAGAACTAAATGAAATAAAGTGGCGCTCTTACCTATTCTCAAAACATGCAACATAAAAAGCATCCTGATCATAAATAAAACAGTCAAACGCACCATTCATCTATCTTACATTGTTCTTTATTCCATCATCCTTTTCCCTCCACGGCTTACAACTTCTCACTTAGAAACAATGGTAACTGTATACAACATAATGAGAGTTCATTAAAAGTGTATTACAAATATGCATTACATCCTACACGGTTCGGAATGCCCTGGTTTCACTATTTACAGTATATATTTGAAATGAGAAAATGGATCCATTTTAAGAATCTGTGGTGAGGAGCGATTGATGCCATACTTTGCACTTTATCTTGGATTTTAAAAACAGCCTTAATCACTTGACAGTTTTGCCCGAGCGTGACTCGGGCACGAAGATTTTATACTGACGAGCCCGAGCCTCGTTCGGGAAAATCTTGTTTCGACTTGGGAGTGCTTCTCCCAAGCGTCGTTTGTCCAAACGACGCTTGGGAGCGTTGAATATGTCAATCAGGCTGATCCTATTCCAGCATCTATTTAATATATCATATTATATGGCATTAAGTTGTAGCGTCTGATCATTCCATTACATAATACTGACTGAACTAAGCAACTGAATACCAAGTTATCACCATCTTGATTACTACAGTTCAATATAGATGTTGGCCTCCCCCCAAAATTCACCTTCTCTGACTTCAAATCTAAGTATCACTCTGCCAGCCGGATGGCTTGTTTCATATTCCAAGTTTCAATATACAAAAGGAATGAGTGTTTTAAAACTATATCAAAAAAATAACAGTGTTACAGCTACTTTTAATCTAAAGTAGCATGTTACAAAAGTAATAATGATGCTACTTATGCTACTATTGGACATTGTGCGCTACTTTTGTCACATTATTGAACAACTCTAATAGTAACTTCATAACTTAATAATAATAATAATAACTCAATAATAATTTAATAATAAAAATAATATTAACTTGATAATAATAATAACTAAACAATAGCTTAATAACTCTAATAATAACAATTCTAATAGCGAATAACAGTTAAGTTTTTGGTGAAAGAGGGAATGTGGATCTATGTAGACTCTTAGGGGAGGGTTTTAAAGAGCTACAAAAGTTGATAGTTGATAGGTTGAACCTTGTCTAAGAACCGGTACTGGTGATTGATGACTGAAAGTAAAAACTATCAAATAAGACTTGAAGATTAAGAAACATTAATTTGGGTCAATAAATTCTATTGGTAGATGTAATCAACAGGTATAATATCTACTTTGGTAATAAAGATTCGGTTATTGCCGAGGAAATCAGGAATTGTATGAAAAGGTGTATGGATATAGAAGAGGCTAAAGATGTGTGTCAAGACAGGAAAGTCTGGCATTCTGTTCAAAAATTGATATGTTATAATTTTTCATCTCTCCCTCAACTATTTCCAGTTTTGATGAAGTAGTTGAGGAGAGATGAAAAATGATTGGATATTGAACTTCCCTTACATTCCAAGTCTCAATACATGTTATTAGAGTTGGAATGTAAAAGAAGTTTCCTTCGGATACCCTTGTGGTTTTCTTGGGAAATGGTTTCTTGTTTCTTTCCACACCACAGCAGATGTTATAGGAATTGTATACATGTTGTATATATTGTAATCCCTACTGTCAACACACAATAATCTAGGGTGTAGTATTATATCCCAACAGAAATTTGTACTTATGCGTGTTCAGTGGCAGTAGGAGTATTGTAGAAATGACTTTGAGAATGTTTTGGAATATACTAATGTGAATGGGAGAGTGTAAGTGATTAGGAAAGAGAATAGGTGAAACAGAAGTGACTAGTCTCTGTGCAGCTCTGCCAAGTTTTGCCTGAGAGCCCACACAATTTCCAGGGTGTGGTTGCTGTTCATGCATTGATAACTACTTGAACACTGTTAAAGTTTGACATCTCGAGATTTCTACAGACCAGAGACTCAGTAGGTGAATATATACTGGTCAGTACCTTCACAAGTTATGTTATGAAGTGCAAGGCCGTGCGGTAACGCACTTAACGTTGTGTGGAATGTCCCCATTTTGAACCCTGCACTGTGCTACTCCCCTCGATTGACACAGGCCATGTAATATTCGGGCGTATGAGGATATCTATGACTATGGTCATATCTTTAAAAAAAAAATGCCGGCGTGCATTAATCATCTCACTTCAGGTGTGCCATCCGATCCAGTACACCGATATAGTCAGAGAATCATATAAAGATGAGAAAAAAAGAAGAAAGAAACAAAATCTCCATGGCACAGCTTTGCTTTCCAACTGAATTGACGTTGGTATGGCGAGGAGATCCTTGGCTATGAGGCCCAGCAACGATGACAGTCTCCACAGGGTACCACTTAAGATCTCACTACACCACCTTTGAAACTACAGTACTTAAATAAATCTGTGTAAATAAAAATGTAAATGTTCGTATGTTAAAAATCTTAAATTTATAGTTAAATAAAACAGACGATATAATGGGAGCGCCCTCTGTTGAACGTAACGGCAACACCAGCAATATAGATTTCGATTTCGAATATTAAATAATAAATATTAAATAATAAATACCTATTCAAATACGCGCGTGTTGAAAAACAGCGCCATGTTGGACGTAAAAGAAACACACGCTTTACTAAATATTTTATATTTTATAATAAAATGAACAATGAACTATTATTCATACCGATTAATGATTTGAGATAATGAACACAATCACATTTTGAAATACCATCAATTGTTTCACCAATACATCGTAGATATGTATGCAAAAATCGAAACAGAACGTTTGATATTCATCCGTTTGAATCAGACCAAGAATACGTTCATTTGCGAGATGCCGTTGTAAATGACGGTAATACAACTAACGTTGGAAGACTAACGATTTTGCCATCTTCATATACAGGCAGTTCACGTCATATGCATGAGTACGCTCAAGATGCAATTGCGTATGTTCGTCACTACGAGTGTCCAGATCTATTTACTACATTCACATGCAATCCAGCTTGGGACGATATACAACAGCTCTTACTTCCTGGGCAATCGCCGGTGGATAGGCATGACATCACAGCACGTGTTTTTAGACAGAAGCTTCATGGTAATTAAGATTTCATGGTAAAACATGAAGTGTTTGGGTCTGTGCGCTGCTGAATGTACTCAGTGGAAAGGCAAAAGAGAGGATTGCCACATGCACATATACTAATCTGGATCTATAACAAAATCACTTCAAACGAAATCGACGATGTAACATGCGCTGAAATACCCAATGCCGACGTCGATAAGGATTTGCATGTTGTGACGAAAAATATGATACATGGACCTTGCGGTACACTGAATCCAAATTCACCATGCATGATATACGGAAAATGCTCGAAGCGATATCCTCGAGCATTAGTATCCAACACAGGTACGGGAAACGATCGATATCCTTTATACAGAAGAAGATCAACAGAACATGGCGGTAAATTAGCAGCCATACAAATGCGAAACGGTGACATGGAAGTAGACAACCGTTGGGTTGTTCCATATTCGCCTTTGCTATCAAAAACATACAAAGCGCACATAAACGTGGAATATCGTAACTCCGTTTAATCGATCAAACACATTTGTAAGTACGTGAATAAAGACAGCGACATGGCAGTTTTTGGCGTGCAACCCGAAAGAAGTGATAGGAATGCGGTCATACATATTGATGAAATCACACAGTATCAGGCTGGAAGATACATAAGCAGCAAAGAAGCTGTATAGCGAATTCTTTCATTTCTCATACATGAACGAAGTCCAGCTGTTGTCCATTTAGCAGTACATCTAGAAAATGGACAACGCGTTTATTTCACAGCTGCAAATGTGCAACAAATAGCCCTGAATCCACCGTTAACTGCTTTTTTCACGTTATGTCAAAATGACTCGTTTGCGAAAACACTGCTGTATTCGAAAGTGCCTACGTATTACACGTGGAATGCGAGTAGAAAATCATTTGAACGACGCAAACGAGGAGAGCGAGTCGACGGACAACCTGTCATATTCAAAGAAACTACGATAGGCAGACTGTACATCGTACATCCCAATCAAGATTCTTTCTTCGCATGCTGTTGGTAAATGTGCCCGGTCCAACGTCTTTCCAGCAATTGAGAATTGTCAACGGCGTTACACATGCCACTTTCCGCAGTGCATGTCAATCTCTGAATTTATTGGAGAACGACCGACACTGGGATGTAGGTATGCATTAATAACGTGTGCAACACGACACATCCAAATCAAATTCGTGCATTGTTTGCAATCATATTGACCACCTGCTCTCCTTCATGTCCAACAGAGTTATGGAAGAAATATAAATTGCACATAGCTGAAGATATTTTACGTCGAATACGCGAGGAAAATTCAAATATGAACATGGATTTCTCAGCAGAAATCTACAACGAAGCGTTGATAATGATTGAAGATTTATGCTAAGAAATCGCGAACAAAGTTCTCAATCAATTAGGAATGCCATCACCGAATTGATCTGCTGCTGCTTCGTTCGATGTAGAATTGCGTCGTGAACAAAATTACAATACGGGTGATCTTTTGTCGTATGTGCAATCAAATATTCATAAGCTAACACTTGAGCAAAAAGGCATTTACGATCAGATAATGCAAACTGTCAATAACGGGGTTTGAGTAATCTTCTTCTTAGATGCGCCAGGAGGAACTGGTAAAACTTATTGTTTGGGATGAATGCACAATGGCACACAAAAAATCGCTCGAAGCTCTTGATCGATCATTGCGAGATTTGTGTGGAAACATCAGACCATTTGGGAACGCATTAATATTGCTTGCAGGAGATTTCAGGCAAACATTACCTGTAATTCCTCGATCGACACCGGCGGACGAAATAAATGCTTGCCTGAAATACTCTACTTTGTGGCGACACATTATTTTTTTTGTTTTTTCTTTTTTAATGTTTCGCAATTTTATATGTTTTTGTTATAACTTTCTTTCTTCTTTTTCAGTGCAATCGATCTGCTTTAGTTCATCAAAATAATGCCTCGCAGAAGATCAAACTTAGGTCGTCGTACTCGCAGAGCGGAAGCAGTGCGACGAGTAATTGCAAATCAAACTGAGGAAGAACGGGCATTAGCGAACGAGCGAAACAGACAAAGAATGGCTCAAATACGTGCTGAGGAAGCAGCAGAGCGACGTGTAGCCAGACTTGAGGATGCACGGTTGCGAGCACGGCGATCGCGTTCTGCAGATTCAGATCTGCTTCGTTCTCAACAGAATGAACGCGACAGGCTGAGAGTGGCTGAAAGACGTCAAAAATATTGTATACCCACAAGCATTGTGAAATTAAACATATTAGAAACGTGTGCTTTCTCTTTTCTTTCTTTTCCATTTAACCAGACTGATCCACAGCAACGCGTGGCCGGGTACAGCTAGTAAAGAATAACAAAAGAATTACAATTTCATAAGATATTTTTCTTTGGATAATTTTTTCTTATTTTTGTGTGAAAGGAATGCAAAGATTTTGTATGCCAATCATAAGAGAATTATTGAACAGCCTCAATCTCTTTAAACTATGATCCACCGCTGCTACAGAACTAAAACATTATTTTTTAACAAGTATGTCCAACCTGATTTCAGTTACAATGTCACTAATTTTACCTGCTCATAAAATCCAAGTTTCCCAAAGAACAATAGAACATCACAAATTTGAAAGGAAAAATAACACAGAGAAATACTCGTACATATTGGAAAACAAACGACTTGAACATTATAAATTAAACTAAAGTATGTTAACTATTCCAAAAGTTTCTGGGCTTGAGCAAGTCAAAATGTGTATGGACAGGTACCACGCCAGCCACGTATGTCGTGATGGTACAGTTAAGATTTGATATCTCCACACTCGGTAGTATGTTAACTAGAACTGATAGAAGGTGTGTTTTTTCGTTATATTCTGAAATGTTAAAAGTTCAATATCGCACACTATTAAAAAGAAGGGAAAAAAGGGAGAAAGTTGATATTAAATTCTTAACATTTCAGAATATAACGAAACACCATTTCTTCTTATATCGGCATTATATCTACTATATTTGATATACTACTGAGGGTAGAGATATCAAATTTTAACTGAAACATCACCTGAACCATATGTGTATACTTGTTCAGCCCGGAAACTATTGGGCCTTAGTAGTACGTAGGACAAGAAGACAAAGGCAAAAACATATTTTTATATGGCAGCTGTGAAAATTATTTAGACTATATAATGATGGAAGGATGGCATGGGGAAAATTCTTGGGTAATGCTAAGTAAGCGTGTGAAAGTAGTGTGGCCACAGTTAGGGAAAACCTACTTCTTGTGATGGAACAATAAGACTGATAAAGAAGAATCACTAAAGTGTTTAATTAATTTTGTATAGATATGTTAGTTTAGTTGAAACAAGACACATATCTTTCATATTTTTCTTTTTTTACCTATGACAACCTCCATAGTAAAGTAGTAAAACATTATTCTATTTTTATTTTATTTATTAATTTCGACATACAATTTTAATGGATCTGGATTTGTTGCCTTTCATTTGTCGTGTCCCCAGTAAACTAGGCTTTTTCTTTCCTGTATCTCACTGAGGATAGTTAGCATGACAAAATAAATCGATACTTCTTTCCGATTTTCGATTACACAAAAACAAAACCCCATCGCACATTCTCATCAACCTGACAAACAGTGACACTCAATTACAACTGGAAACATCATGCGAAATCAAACTACTCACACATTATCACTCCAGAAAGACCAAAAATGTTCATCCCATAATATACCGCACACAATCATAAAAATAAAAACAAAAATATACAGAAATGCAAATATAAAACAACAAAAAGAAACCCACACTCAAGAGCCCACACAAATCTTTTCCACACGTCATTCATCCTGAAAGCCCAAGTGCTCAAACTCCTGTCGCAATAACAAACACGCTCCGATCGACTGTCTAAATGGTTTTCCTCCCTTTACCTTTATTGAATTTGGCAAGTCATTGTATGTCATGGGAGCTAAATAAGCATATTGCCTTTGGGCAAAAGAGGTTTTAACTCTAGGGATGGTGAACATTTCATTAGTTGCCAAGCGTGTAATGTGTCTCTGCTGAGTCTGCATCTTCCCTTCCTCTCGATGGTAGTGCCAGAGAATGGATTTGAGATGCAAATTGGCTATGTACAGGACCCGATACTCTCTGAAAAGCTCCACCGCAGAATACCGGGCAGGAAGTTTATTAATTTTTTACACAATATTTTTTTGGGAAACCTGCAATATGTGTTTTTGGGTTAAGGTGCATGATGATCTGAGCATTTCTACGATCTGAGTATTTCAAGTTTGATCAGTAACATATTTAAACAAATTGGCCCCAATGCAAAATTAAATGCGCTCCTATATATGAGTATGTATTGTATATAAGATAAATATAAATATTCGTACATACATAACATCACGCCATCTCCCTATCGGGATAGGTAAAGAAGAGAGTGCCAGACTTTCCTATCGCAATACACATCTTTCACCTTTTCTACATCCATACAGCTTCTACGATTCCTTTGACTTTTTACATTTCATTCTTTCAAAATATCACACACTTGATCCAACCATACTTTCCTTGGTCTTCCTCTACCATACCTTCCACTCATATTTGTACTGAATATTTGTTTTATTGGTCTTTCTTCATTCATTCTTTCCATGTGTCTAAACCATTTCAGAGTACTCTTCTTCATCTTACTAAACACCCTTACTATCAGCCTTAAGTTCACTTCACACTCATCCCTAATCACTTCATTCCGTATTCTATCATAAATAGTCGCGCTCATGCATTCTAAGTGCATGCATAGAATATAATATTAAGTACTACATGGTTTTATCCATTAAATAGTAAGAACAAAATTCATCCCTGGAAAAAGTAATACCACCTTGATCAAAAAGTTTTAGGACCGGCCACCGTGTGGCATTGTCAGTCACCCGATTGGAATTCTTTTATATAAGGATAAGGATCGCATTGTGCGACGGTGCGTTATCGTGGTGCAAAATCCACGAGTTGTTTGCCCACAAATCCGGTCTTTTTTGGCGAATTGCTTCACGCAAATGTCTCATAACACCCAAATAATACCCTTTGTCAGGCAGTCAATCTGTTTTTCTGGCAAGAATTCATGATGCATAACACCGTTGTAATTCATGAAAACCGTGAGCATCGCCTTCTTTTTTGACTGAAAACGACGTGGTTTTTCTGTATCGGCTCATTCGGTGCACACCATTCACTCGCTTGATGTCTGGATTGCGTGTCATACTCATAAATCCACGTCTCGTCTCCAGTGATGATCCGTTTGATAAATGTTGGGTCGGATTCGGCCTTGGAAATCATGTCTCGCGATTTCAACGCGGTCCCTTTTTTGCATGAAATTGAGGTCTTTCGGCACCAGTTTTGCAGCGACACGTCTGAGGCCCAAATCACTAACCAAAATGTCTTGAGCGGATCCATAAGCGATGTTCAAGTCCTCTGCCAGCTCTCTGATGGTCAATTTGCGGTTTTCGGCCAACATTTCTTTGATTTTATCGATGTTTTCATCAGTTTTCGACTGCCACTGCGTTCGTCATTCTCGACCGACTCACGACCACTTCTGAAGTGTTCGTGCCACCAAAAAACACTTCTCCAACATTTCCAAGGTCTGCGGACCGTTAAATCCATTTTTCACACAAAATTTAATGCAAACTCGTTGATGCACAGTTGATGGCATTTTCAAACTTGTAAAAAAATCGAAAACACGCACAAAGGTAGATGTACTCAGTATAGTGTAACTTTTACAAATGTCAAGCTATGATGCTGAAATTTGGAGGGAAGTGTCAATGATAGATGTGGTAACCTAACAAAAACAAGAATTCCAATTGGGTGACTGACAGCACCACACGGTGGCCAACTTTTTGATCAAGGTAAACTGTAAACCAAAAAGAGTTTTAAACAATACAATACAATGTACAGTGAAATCGTTTAAGATCTTTTAGTAGGAACCGATTAAAAAAAACTTTTTAAGGGAGAAAAATTCTCCCATGTGGTTTTTGAGGGAAAAAAAGTAATTTCTTATGTGAGAAACATTTTTAATAAGAACATCTTAAACAAGATGCTTTATTGATAAATGTTAATTTGATCACAAACTATTATGGTAAATCTCTCCACACCGACCTGCAAGAAAAAGTTGAAGAGTAGCAAGACATAGAGAATGTATTATTCAGATGCATATATAATTTCTAACTTCCTATGACGATATTTATGTGATTGTAATTGTAAAAATTTCAAGACTGATAAAAGTTTCAACGGCAATGTAAAATAAATTGATTTGTTCCACAATTATAAAACACTATCACATCTCAAAATGTTGTACAAGGTGTTTGTGTATTTATAAACTTTCATTTTATAAAGAGTGTATATACATACATACCGTCATGTCATTTGTTGGTGGGGTAGGCAGAGAGGATAGAAAGTTAAACTTTCCTATCACTGTATACTTCCTTTGACTTCTCAACATCCACACATTTTCTTAGACAGTTCCTTCTTTTTCTGTTATTCTTTATCTTACCTTTCAAAATTTCATTCACTTGATACACTCTACCATGACTCCTACTTTTACTTGTATTTTAAATTCATTTTAGTCAGTTTTTCGTCATCCATCCATTCAACATGTCCCCTCAATGTGTCAATTTTACCTTTCACACATACATATATACCATCACATAATTTCCGTGTAAAGGGCAGGCAGAGAGTACAGAGCACCGAAATTTCTACACCTCTTCCATATCCATACTTTCTTCACCTTCTCTATATCCATATATCTTCTCATACAGCTCTTTTTTTCTCTTATTTCTCACCTTTTCGTCTCCCAAAATTGTATTCACTTGGTTCAACCATCCTTTTCTCAGTCATTTTCTACCACAACTCTCATGTGTACTTGCATTGTAAATTTGTTTAGTTAGTATTTCATCTCCCATTCGTTCAATATGTCCAAATCATCTCAAAATGCTCTTATTCACCCAACTTAACATATCAGTTTTTAACACACATTCTTCCTTAATATTATATTTCTTTGTCTTTCATCTATCAATACACTAATATTATTCTCAGTACACTGATTTCCATTATATTTACTCAGCTCTTTTAAATCATTTTCAATGTAGATAGATGCTCCTTTAATGTAGGAATGCTAATAGCCACAGCCATCACCTTCCTACCATTACACTCAATTTATATATATATATTTAATTTGAAATATTTTTAATATGTCAATAAAAGTGGATTCGAATCCCAAGTTAGAGCGCCCTTGAGGAGAGTCTGCTCTCTAAACCACGCTTTGTAAATTGTTCTTTTATTATTATTAAATGATAACTTATGGTAACATATAGACTCATAATGCGAGGAAGAATAGAAGGCACACGAGACCGTGGTTGAGCTATAACCGTTGGACAGACAGCTGTAAATCACTCACTCCAGGAGTGTTCCAGAGAGGATAAGACCTGTGCAAAGTGGAGGTAGGTCCAAAACATTATCCATCACCGCCAGAACCACTAGCAAGAGCGACATAAAATTTATGAAGATAATTTATAAACTCACTTTTAAAATATTATACTACATGAATAAATCATTTTGATTAGAAATAATTTTTGTGGTCATCCTGTAGAGATTACAAACTATATAAAAATGAGTATTGTATAAAATGTTTACTAGTACTTATTCAGCCCTACTTATTCAGAGTAATAGCTCCTCAGCATTGTTAAAAGCCTGCAAAATGGTAAGAAACTTTCTAATTTTATTTAAAAATATATTAAAGTGATTTACTGAAATATAGGACGATAGGATGAGAAATAAAGAGGTGGAAAACTGGAACCGTTAATACAAATTTATTAAATTCAAACTAACCCGTTGTACTTCATTAATTTTACTGAAGTAATTTACTGCTTGCACTAAAAGTGCAAATTACACTCGTGGTCCGCTTTACTGGGCATTCTCAGTGACAATGGGGTGCATTCTTAATAATAATATATATGTAATAAATTATTTTATCTTCACATATTATTATTACTATCATTATAGAAAGGCAGTGTAAATGTTGTTAATATTTATATCAAGTTTAACTGTCATATGTTCATGAAAAACCAACGGAAAAGCAAAAAAAAAATTCAAAAGAATAAACAAAGGAAACAAAACACCACTAAAACAGTTTATATTGTACAATAGATGATTTTTGGATGTTTCCTTGGATGTAAATATCTTTATATCCAGTAAAATGTGGGAAAGCATTTATTATAAATATAAAAATAAGACTTTTATAACTTTTGATAATATGGTTTATAAAAGTCTTTCTCAAGTTAATATATAATATAATATGAAATTCGTAAACTCAGTCACATCTCAAATAGTTTATGATTGCGTCTTGCAAAAAGGATCTCTTAAGCAAGATTAATAATGATAATGTATCATAATATATTCTTGCACCAAAAAGAAAATTATTAAATAACTATGGAAGGTAAAAAAAATGCAAGAGGAGGGTGTACGAAGTAAAGAAAAAACCAAACCAAAAGTCTCGACTGATTTTCCGGGCCTATTTTAATTGCGACTCTGCTGCTATGCATCACCATGATCACATAATGCTAGCAAATTTAGCAGAATGCTACTAGCAGTAGAGCCTCACTGAAAGACTCTTTCATACAGTCTTATCATGTTAAAAGCTTTAAATGATGAACAATGCATTAAATGACAAAACTAAATGTTAGGGACTTGCAATTGAAAGTATGCTACTCAGCAACTGTGTAAAGTCCTTATATTTGTGATTGCTCAAAATTGCTGACCCTTTGAGTAAAAAAGACATTTGTTGAAGAAGGCTTATCACAGGGAAGTCTTTGAGGGATTTCTTAAATCAACATTTTTTTAAAGAGGTGATATACGATAGTGGAAACACCTTTGGAGTCATATGTATTATGTTATTTTCTAACTGGCGGGTGAGAAACAAATTTGATAGTGCGTCTGAAATTAGTATATCTCATCAATTATTGATCGATGTGTTCATTTTGCATAAAATGCGTAAGAGCCTCTCTCAGAATATCTTTAAAAATTCTAATTGAAATATTGTGTTATTTTTCTTTTAGACAAAGTTTATCTTCTTTGCTTTCTTTGTGGTGGCGCTTTTTGCCTTGACAGCATCTTGTAAGTATATTTTCTTGTTTTTATTTTATTTGTCAGTTACAGTAAAAGTCTGAAAATTTTGAAAGTTCAGTGGAAAAAAGTCCAATTACGAATTTTATGATTACTAATAACAATTACATTTGCACGGCACTTCCCAACAGCTGGCAATATCGCACCCATCTTACGGTAAAAATAATGTAAGCACAATACAATATTGTCTGAATATTTCTGTAATATTGAGACATAGTAAGACATAAAAGGTAAACTAAATAATAAACACAATCTATCCATCAGATATTTTGGAACTTTTATTGTTCGTCTTTGAACTTTTCAAGAAGATGAATATCCTTTATAAAATAAGGGTTGCATAATTGGAAATGAATTTCAAGCAAAGGTCTAACATAGGTCGTATAGATTAACAAAAACATTAAACATTTTCTTTTACATTTTGAATAATTGTTTATTTTCAATTTCCATAATTGTCCAAATATTGTACAATATAAAACCATCGCTATCCCTTAAGCACTTATCCCAGTGATAGTAACTATTTATTAGTGCTTGTATTTGAATTCTAGAAATTGAAAATGAATTCTTATATAAAATATGCACATTAACAACATTCCACATTACATTAAATATATTTTTATTAATATGTTGGTTATACTCATCTGTGGAGTTCTTCTGATAGTTGTTAGGCTGTTTCTGTTGCTACTTTTTTCCATGACAATCATGATGTAAAATTATTTTCTAGCCTTCAGTTTAATTTGTGTTCACCGAATCTTTGACTATATTGTATTGTTTTAAATTACAGATCCTACTGATGGATCTAATGCAGCAACTCAAACTACCAGTGATAAAAAAACAACCACTGCAACTACTGGTAATACTACCACTGGTAATACTGGCACTGGGAAAAAATCCACAAATACCAATAAAAATGGGCAAACAAAAACTACATCCCGTAAAGCCGACGATAAAACAGAAACGACCGGTACAAACGATGCACATGTTACAACTGATACAACTCTTGTAAACGATGACAAAACAAACGGGAAAACAACAATAAATACTAAAACAGATGCCACCAATACAGGTAAAACGACAGAAACGAAAGGTAAATTTTAAACCAATAACAATAACAAAGGAAAAGCATCTGTGAAAACCAATAGCAAAGTCATAGCAACCATTACGACTAATTAAACCAATAACAATAACAAAGGAAAAGCATCTGGGAATACCAATAGCAAAGTTGCAGCAACCACTACGACTAATTAAACCAATAACAAAGGAAAAGCATCTGGGAATACCAATAGCAAAGTCGTAGCAACCACTACGACTAATTAAACCAATTACAAAGGAAAAGCATCTGGGAAAACCAATAACAAAATCGTAGCAACCACTACGACTAATTAAACCAATAACAAAAACAAAAAAAAAGCATCTGGGAAAACCAACACACCACAATAAAGGGGAGTAAATAAGAGAAACTTAATATATTTATTTAAATAAAATAAAGTAATTTTACTAATGCTTAAAAAAATATTAAATTTCCTATAGAGTTTTTTTTTAAAATGCTTAATAAAAATTTATTTTGACAAATAGTAATTTTGTATATTATGTTATAAACACTAAAATAAAATTGAATACAAGAACCAAACTGATTTATTTTAATTAAAAAATCCATTTAATAACTCTCGCTAAATTGTCTTTCATTCGTAATTTTTGTGAAAATTTTTGATCTTTTAAATGGTGCCATACATAACATACACCCTATTGGTGTAGGCAGCGAAAAGATTTTCTTGATCTTTTAAATGGTGTCATAACATACAGAGGTCTGTACCTATGAAACCGGATTTTTTTATAGAAAATACACATTTATTGTATGAAAATGGTAAAAAATATTTTATTCAAAGTATTGCCCATCGCTAGCTACACATTTTTCCCATCTCTCTGGCAATTTGTGGATGCCACTCCAAAAAAACTGTTGCTCTTTTGAGGCAAACCAATCATTGAGCTATTTTTGTAAGAAGTGAAGCGCTGCTCAGCTGCATGCGTGTCCCATCGATGCAAATAAGTAGTAATCGGATGGAGCCAAGTCTGGTGAGTAAGCCGCATGCGAAAGTATTTGCCAACTAAACGCCTCAATCGTATCCTTGACCGGTTTTGCTGTGCTCAATGGTGCATTATCATGAAGCAAAATCACTTTGTGTTGCCTCTTTTGATATTCTGGTCGTTTTTCACGCAATGCTTGGTTTAAATCCATCATTTGTTGTCGGTAGCGTTCAGTATTAACGGTTTCGCCAGGTTTTAGCAGCTCATAATAGATAACACTCTCCTGATCCCACCAAACACAGAGAATTGTCTTCCGTCCATAGCGGTTTGGCCTTGCAGACGATGTCACTGGTTTGCTTGGAGTTACCCATGATCTTTTACGCTTAGAATTCTCGAAATATATCCGTTTTTCATCGCCAGTTACAATTCGATGGAGAAATGATTTTCTTTTGTACCTGGCGAGCAGCATTTCGCAAGTGGTTTTTCGCTTTTCCTGCTGTCTTTCATTCAGTTCATGTGGAACCCATTTTCCTACCTTCTGGATCTTTCCCATGGCTTTCAAACGTATGGAAAAGGCTTCTCGTGTCACATTTAATTGATCCATGAGTGGTTGTTGTGTTTAAGCGTCATCCTCATCCAACAATGCTTGCAATTCGGCGTCTTTAAACTTTCTCGGTGGTCTTCCACGTTCTTTGTTTTTCACGTCAAAATCGCCACTTTTGAATTTTTCAAACCACTCAAAGCACTGTGATTTACCAAGAGCATGCTCACCGTAAGCTTCGACAAGCATTCGATGCAATTCTGCAGCAGTTTTCATCAAATGGTAACAGAAAATTAATGCTGTCCGCAAATAGTCGTTTTCAGGCACAAAAACAGACATGTTCAACACTATGAAAACATATTTAGTTGTATTAAACTTGTATTGTTGTGAGTCAAAAGTCTTTGACAAATGTAAACACAAGAAAAAGGCGCCAATGACGCAGTTTGAGTCACTACTAAAGCCATCTATGAGCAAATTCCGGTTTCATAGGCACAGACCTGGTACATCCTATTGGTGTAGGCAGAGAAAAGATTTTCTTGATCTTTGAAATGGTGTCATAACATACACCCTATTGGTGTAGGCAGAGAAAAGATTTTCTTGATCTTTTAAATGGTATCAACATACACCCTATTGGTGTAGGTAGAGAAAAGATTTTCGTTTCAATCTATCTTCCATTTCTACTATGTTTATATATATATGATACATTGTCATGCATTCTATATTTTTGACTTTACACTAAAAAAACATGATTTTCATATATCTTTCAACATTCATTCTTTTTACGTGCCCAGACCATCTCAATGCTCCTTTTTCCATCTTTAGTACTATATCCTCTTTTAATCTGTATTATTTCCTTATGTTCTTATTATATCACATATTATTGTTTGCCATACAATTCAATGGCGTTTTGGTAAAAAGGTACAAGTCATCAATTACTTATTTGTCAGTTTAAAGTTTTGCAACACTTGTATTCTTGAAATACAGACCTCAGGTAAATTTTAAAGGTAAACTTTGAATACTTACATAAATTATTTACGCCTCTTTACCAAAATGCCATTGAATTGTAAGTAATGTTTGGTGTTATATTATAATTATTGATTTCATTAAACATACTTAAGTGTGTTGGAAAGTGAATATTTTTCACTCACTCTTTAATCCTTTTTTTATTTGATTCAAAATATCAAATGTTACATCAGTTAACCCTTTGACTACCGCCAAAGTTTACTACTAAAATGGACATCGTTACCGAATTGTTTTTATACCAAGAATATTGAATTTGACTTTGTTTCTGTACAAACCATTAACTATTTTAATTTTATTGTTTTTTTATTATTATGTGTTATAGAGTCTAAAATTCTTTATTTTCCTACATTAAAATAATTAGTAAATATTAAAAAATACTTACCATAAAAAATTTTGAAATTCATTAAATTAATAAAAGATTACACAATTTTGTTTCACAAAAGTACAAAAAAAACACTTATCATCCACTTTTTTTTATTAAATTACTACATTATAATATATAAGGAGTATAAGTCTTCCAGAAAGAATCTTGAAAATGGTAAAAAACTGACCCGTTGGATTCTTCAGCGATAGTGACCCAGAATGAATATAGGAAAAATAATTTATATGCGGCGTGCTCAGTTTCTTTACCGTTTTGTAATAAGGTTGCCGCCATCCTCGAAAGACCGGGTACTCTAGTAAATGGGATCTGAGAAATTCCCGGAGTGTCATCCTAAGTCCAGGAGCTGTCGTCTTTTGGTTTTTTGGTAGGCGGTGGCAGGTTTTCGTTGTTTCCAAATTTCTGTCATCCGGGTACAAAACGTCACTCACACATTGGTCGATTTTGTCATCCTCATTTTGTCTTAAACGTCGATATCAGAGTCCTCCCATCCTTGGATCCTGGACTCTTCAATGAATAAATCATCAGTGTCACTCCCACTGTCACTGTAATTTAAAATATCTTCCAATTCAGCGTCAGTGAATTTTTTCGTTCTGTAATTGCGTGAGCCGGCCATTTTGTAAAAGCGTCAACAAACAATAATTTATTCTACCGATTTAAAAATATATTAAAGCTTCAAACCAACAAGACCATGATAGACTATTTTGTTCATCTATCAAGCTTTATAAAAAATACAGGGAAGTGCCAGAATATGGCAGTATAAAATAATTAATATTGTTTAAACAGATACGTATCCCATGGCTTCTCGTAGGTGCGGTCGGTAATTTGGTTCTGACGATGTAGACCCTCTCTCATGTGCGGTCGGTAAGCAAAGGGTCAATTCAGTCATAGACTTATCTAATAATATAAATAATCAAAAGATAATTTACATAGAGCTATTTAAAAAGCATACTTTTCTCAAGGGTTGTCTTGTCATATGGATGAACTTATAAAAAAAGTCATTTTACTACAGATTAACAGATGAAGGGACTGTTCAAAGACAAACTCAACAGAACTGAGAGACTGTTCTTGTGAAGACCTGGGACAGATGATAATTAAAGGACAATTTATAAAGGGGATAAGAGGGCTCTAACTGTAATCAAACCTACACTTATTGACAGATTCAAATTATTACAAAAAATTAAATAAGTTTGTAAGGATAGGAAAGTGGTGGCTGCAGCCATTAAACTGGGTACTTCCCGGCATGTGCATGTTAAAAAAAATTGATTAGAAAACCATAGAAAATTTACCATGGGGAGACAAACTACAAAGAAACCTTTGTAGATCTTCGGATATGTGATAGTAACACATTCGGCTATAGGTGGAGTGTAGTATATGTGTCTAGTTTTTATATATATTCATAAAATGTTTAAGACCTCCTGAAAAGGGTTGTCTTTAAGTGCTTTTTAAAGCTGTTTACGTCACCCATATCTCTAAAACTTAGAGGCAGACCATTCTATGCCACAGGACTAACCAACACCTGTCATAATGCCTCACCCTATTGGATCAATTTGTTTGATGAAGATGAGAAGAACCTTTTGAGTATTGCTCCTCTCCGAAGCAACATATCTCAGATACAGATTGAAAAAAATATAATGGAGACGTCTAGTCGCTTAGAGACCAGAAACAGTGGATTTTAAAAAATGTCTCAAGCTTTTCTCAATCAGCTACATTGTATTAATTTACAACCTACTTCATTATCATTAACATCACCCTACATAGTCCATTAGAATCACAGGTAGATCCATCGTCTGGCATTCCATCTTCCCATATCAGTCTGAGATTTGGAATTTTCCTATTGTATTATAATATCAGTGTGTATCAGACGTGTGGCGTCACCCTTGTGCGTGTGTATGTGGTATGATGAAATAGACAAGGCTGTGTAGATCTGGAGGCAAATTCACCCTAATATTTGTCTATTTAAACTGTGTAAATCTATGTATGAACTCTGTTATATGTATAAACTTATAATTTGTCATGTACGAGTAAACTCTGCTATTCTGTTATCGTTTGAAATGTACCAGTATATGTTCTTGTATCTTTGTAATAGTATGTAACACGAAATATTAGACATAGTATGTTGAAATGGTTCTGTATTTGTATAATCATTGTATGTGTATAATTCATTACATATGTTTGTATATGTAAATCTTTGCTTGTACGGAAAAGGTTAGTCAGTTTGACCCCGATCAGGTTCACGACCGCAATGGAAATAAAGGACTTGCGGCGGGCCGTTGGGTGTAGATCGCGGGCCGGTCGGCCTAAGCACCGCTCAGAACCCCGAAAGTTGTATTTCGCGGGCAATGGGCGCTTGTGACGGCCGACTGACCATTAATATAGAGGGCCCCCTGATTTTGGAAATATATTCTCAGTACTACCGACTATACTGCGTTTTACTTGAGACCTGCTACCCTACTTCGACTGCCTTAGAGGAATCTCTCCCTGCTATCTTCTTCTACTGGATCTTCGCTACGGAATTCGCGACGTCGATTCTCTGAGCGCTACGCGGCAACCAACATGCCTATCTACAGTCTTTGTGCCCCGTCCGGAACACAGTGTATCGTGCAGGATAGGTGTCTATTCCCTTGTGGGCGATAAAACGGTGAAGCTCTTGATCAACTAGGTGTCGGCATCTCTAATTTATGACCGGACCATCTCATCCTTATCGTGGTGATTATTGAGTTATGCTGCATGTGAAGATGAACCTGTCCTCAAAATTGAGCTTTTGTTCTGTTCTCGAAACTGAAAAGTTCTCAATCTTGGGCCTTGACAACATGCCGCCAGAGTCGACACTTTGTCTTCAGACTAAATGCTAAGAAATTCCTTACAGCCTTCATATTTAAGGCACTGCTAGCAGCAATTATTCGAATGGTAAGTTCATTCCCGAGACCCCCATACTCTGCAAATACCTCATCCAAATACTTCGATTTATCAACTGTTGACAGAGACACCATTAATGCACAGGGAGCTCCCTTTATTAAGGTATGAGACGCTACACATCAACTCTGTCTTCTTCACACTTATATAACCTGCATACTCTAAATCATCCAGCTGCTTCTCCCCAGTCCAACCAGTTAAAAAACTTTGCGGCATTGGTAGACTCCTTATACCCATTCTCTGAGTAGAAAGTCCATAAGGATGATAAAAATAAATGTAGACAAGATACAGCCCTGTCGTGCTCCAGTAGTAATCCTGAAGAATTCAAACCGAACACTAACTTTCCTTACATGGCAATTGAAGTCCTAATATAGGGATCTTGATAATTGTATAACCTTAAGAGTATGATGGGTTATATCATATCATCCACAATATGACTAGTCATTTGGAACTCGTAAAGGGGAGAGTTAAGTATTTATGCATCCGATATGTGCATGTTGGGATCTGTATATACCATATACCGTCAATGTGCAGGAAAAGGAAATGGGATTATATGACAGGCAAACAAATAAAACAATATTTTTTATCTAACTGCTCTAGTTATAATGCGTTTTCACAATATCCATTCTTATCATAAAATGTTCTTACTATAATTTGTTGTGATAAATCTATACATATATAAACCAAGATAAATATTCATCCAATACCACATCTTCAATCATTGAACATTATCAGATTTTATATATTACATGGATCATTTTAATTGTGTAAAGATTACAATATTCTTTTTTTTCCCTCACCAATTGATACATGCATCAATATTTGAGTTTTTCCCTCACCAATTGATACATGCATCAATATTTGAGGTTTTCCCTCACCAATTGATACATGCATCAATATTTGAGTTTTTAGTTGAAATAAATACAAATTCAGTTTTATCTCATTTCAATTAATTGGAAGAAAAGAGTTACATTTTTTATATGGCGGAGTTATTTTCCTAATAAGATTGTATTGTATTGCAGTTTCTTTGTTGAGCCTA
Source organism: Odontocerum albicorne (assembly GCA_949825065.1). Classification (NCBI taxonomy): domain Eukaryota; kingdom Metazoa; phylum Arthropoda; class Insecta; order Trichoptera; family Odontoceridae; genus Odontocerum; species Odontocerum albicorne. Next base: position 14,655,157 of record OX463857.1, read on the forward strand.
CCAGAAAGCTTGTGTATAAAAAAGCATACTGGGATACGGTTATCTCTTGGAATCAAATCTGAAACCTGTAGATGAGATAAAAGCTTTCTACCACTAGGCCATGGAGGCTATAATTCATAGGATTCAGATATGAAAAAGAATATACAGGTATCCCTTGTTGTACACAATTAATTAGTTCTAGAAAGTGTAGAAAAAAGTGTAGAAGAATTGATATGATTACGATAAAATACTCGTATATTGAAATACACATTACACAACCTGCTATCTAGCTCTGCACCAATAGTAAAACCAAATAATGTACGCTGGGCCCACAACTTTATCATTCACAGAATGATTGTGAAATTCAAACCATCATTTTATATATATTAGGTCCTTACATATGAAATTGGCATTTTGCCGTACTGGCAACTTTGATCTCAAATATCTTCTCTTTGGTTAGGAATTCCAAATTAAAATTTATACAGCTATTTACTCAAGTATTTGTGTTTCGAAAATTATAATTCATTTGTTTTTTCCTCAATTGTTTTTTTTCTTTGCGTCACTCAGTTTACAAACTGGAAAACTTGAAATATCGCGTTATTTACGAGTACGAGTTCCACCGTGGCACCAGTGCTGCAGAAACGGCTCGAAGGATTAATGATGTGTATGGCGACGGTGCCGCAAAAGAAAACACAGTGCGTTTTTGGTTCCAACGTTTTCGTTCTGGAAATTTCGATCTGCAGAACAAGTCCCGTGGACGGCCGGATACCAAAGTTGATAATGAAGAATTGAAGGCTATTGTGGAAGCGGATCCATCGCAAACCACGTCCGAGTTAGCTGCAGGCTGCGGTGTTAGTGATAAAACTGTTTTAATCCACTTGAAGCAAATTGGGAAGGTGAAAAAGCTTGAAAGGTGGGTACCTCACGAATTGAGTGAAGCAAATCAACAAACGCGCGTTGACTGCTGCGTTGCATTACTCAACCGGCACAATAATGAAGGGATTTTGAATCGAATCATTACCTGTGATGAAAAATGGATCCTGTATGATAATCGGAAGCGCTCATCGCAATGGCTGAACCCTGCCGAACCAGCCAAACCATGCCCCAAGCGAAAATTGACTCCAAAAAAGTTACTTGTGAGCGTTTGGTGGACTAGTGCTGGTGTTGTTCACTACAGCTTTCTTAAATCTGGCCAGACGATTACAGCAGATGTCTATTGTCAGCAACTGCAAACCATGATGGAAAAGCTAGCTGCTAAACAACCGAGGCTGGTTAATCGCTCTAGGCCACTGCTGCTTCATGATAACGCTAGACCACACACTGCACAACAGACGGCTACCAAATTAGAAGAGCTTCAATTGGAATGTCTAAGACATCCACCGTACTCTCCGGACCTTGCCCCAACAGATTACTATTTTTTTCGAAATTTGGATAACTTCTTGCAAGGGAAAAAATTCAACTCCGATGGGGCAGTCCAAACCGACTTCAAAGATTTTATTGATTCCCGTCCGAATGGTTTTTTTAGTAAAGGGATCGATGAACTACCTATGAGATGGCAAAAGTGCATAGATAGCAATGGTACATACTTTGATTAAATAAATATATTATATTAAAAAAAAATCAACTTTATGTTCCTCCCAAACAAAACGCCAATTTCATATGTAAGGACCTAATAGTATGATATATATTTTTAAATTTTATTTAAAAAGCATTATAATGAGATTGCCTAAAGCAGGATTGTGTATAACAAGGGAAACCTATACTGTGTTCCATTGAGTTAAGTTTATTTAACAATTTATTGCATTATCAGAATTTTTTCCAGTTTAGCCTTGAATTTTTCTGATGGTGTCTGCGGACAATATTGTTAAAGCTACTTTAAAAATTAACACTGTAACGGCTACTTTTCAATCGAACGTAGCATGATACTCACGCATCTAAGTAAAGTTAGTAACAGTGCCACTTTACAGCTACTCTTAGACTGAAGTACGCTATTTAACAACTCTGATAATTGGAAACTTAGATGATCAATGAAATACTATTGCAGAATGTAATCAAATTTATTTTTAGTTAAAAGTTTGATTGTTTCGAAAAATGGATTGGATTATTTATCAAACTGAAAGTTGAATTGCTTAAATATTGATTTTTTATCTAACAGAGAGTTGAATTGCTTAAATATTTAACACTTTGGATATGGGGAGACAGTACACAGTACCCAATTCATCAATATTAATATACTATACCCATAACATGTAAAACAGTGCAGTACAGGTGTTCAAAAAAATAGAAGTAGAACGAATAATGGAAAATAATGTACTACTTTTTTCCCAAGTATTACACGAAACCAAATATAAACTGTATTTGAGTGTTTAGTTAAAATTGTGTACAAATATTACATTAATGAGGGAAAAAAATTCATTTATGAAAAAGAACCATTTTCCACTGTTAAAAAATTTAATTATAAAAGAATGGAATTCTTTTAATATGCCATAGGAACACCTCTTTAGTCAGAAAAATGTTACTTTAATTTTATTTTCTTTCTTTTCTGAACGAATTAAGATTATTAAATTTTTTAGTTTAATTTTTAATATTGAAAATACAAAAAAATATGTCAAAATAATAATTGTCAACTTGAAAAATATGTGTTGCAGTATTTTAAATAGACGTAATTAGAAAAATCAAGATACATTTCTTTGACAATCAAGGAATATTAAGGTGGGTTCACAAAATTGTCTTACTATTTTTTTATAGAGAACAAAACAAATTTTTTTGTTTTTATGAAAATAGAGATAATAAAAAAAAACATTTTATAATCTTCGTAAGTTTTATATTGAAAAAATCAAAAGGAATTATAATACAGTATTTGAAAATACAAAGCCTTTTTTCTGTGATTTGATTGTATTATAATGTATAAAGAAATATTAATTAATATTACAAAATGATATTTTTGAATAAATATAAAACAATATTGAAAAAAAAAAAACTCTTAAACAGAATTTTCTATGGCAACTACACAATAATATTCAAAAGATATCATATTTTCTCAAATAAATTAAGAGAACAGGGATGAAAGCATGGCGGTATAAAACGATCGAATTTATTTTCAAGAATACAGAAAAATACTAAAACATCTAATATAAAAGGAGGAAAAGTCTATTTATCAAGTTTAATATTCGCAATAATTTATTAATATGGTTTATTCATCCTTTCTTCCCTGTACTCTTTAAATAATTACATTTTTTATCAGAAAAATAATTTAACTTAATTATTTTATACAAACCAAAACTATTTTTAAACAAAAATGGCTAGAGATGTGCTATACATATATTAAAAGTGAAAAATTACTTTGTTATACAAATAAATACATGTTAAAATACATATAATATAAAACATTTTAATGTAATATTAATTAATATTTTTACTCATTAAAATTAGTTTACGCATTATAGAAACAAAATCCTATCATCGATAAGGGATATTTTTTTACGATTTTTTTTTCTATTTATTTTTTATTTAAAACATATCTTAAAAAGTTAACTAAATAATATTTTTTTTATTAAATATGATAATTTTATATAATAAAAATAACGTGTTGAGATCATATTTAATATAAGATCACAGGTGTTAAAAAGATATTTAAAAGTAGTTTAGCAAGCACTACCAGTTTTCTCCTATACACTTGAAATATTCTGCTCTTTTATTTAACCCTTACTTATGTTATGTTATGTTATGTGACACATGGAAATTGCAAAACCAAAATCACCAATTCTATAGACTTTTTATATTTATAATATTTCATATTTTGTATGAAATCACGCCATCTCCCTGTCGGAGTAAGCAGAGAAGACAGAATGCCCGACTTTCCAGTCTGAACACACATATTTAGCCTCATCCACATCCATACACTCTCTCTGACACACCTACAATTTCTCTGACTTTCTACATTTCCTTCTTTCAGAATATCATTCACTCGATCCAACCATACCATTCCTTAGCCCTTCTCTCACACGGCTTCCACTCACATTTGCACTATATATCTGTTTTGTTAGTCTTTCTTCATTCATACGTTCCACATGCCCAAACCATCGCAGCATGCTCTTCTTCATCTTACTCAACACATCAGCCTTAAGTTCACATTCATCCCTTATCACTTCATTCCTTTTATTCGGCTCCTCTCGACTTTTTTCCAGGATTGTTTCAAGAGGATATTATTAATAAAACGAAGATAGGAGTCTCAAAATAGTTTGGTCATACAGAGAAAATGAATGAAAACAAATATGATTTGGTTGGATTTTGAAAAAAGGTAAAGTGAAAAGAATAAATGACAGAAAAAGAATATTCCGAGATGTAAAACTGCTTAAGAAGAAGATTGAGTGTGTTTCTATCTGACTGCCGTGCGAGGTACACATGATGATATTACATATAAAACTGGATTGGTCCAACTATAAGGCAAAAAAACCAACTCCAAAATGTGGGGGTCGGCTTATATTCGAGTCTCAAAGAAATTATTAATAAATTCACTACTGCAGGTAGATGGCTAAATTGTTCCAAATACTTCTATTTATTTCTCTCACAATATTTTTAATGAGTTCATTCAACAGACAGCATTATTTACAATATAATATGAAAAAAAAAGTACTTTGAACTAACATTAGGTTAGAAATATAGGCCGAAACAATATTACTTGATTATATTGTCAGACTAAGGGTTAAAAATGAAAGTTAAATAATTTATGAAAATGTTTAGCTATAATTTGCAATATTATATTGATGGTACAGAATATGTAAAATGCTATATCACTGGGAAGGTAAGACACAATCAATTCTTTGATATTATTGTTTCCAATTGAAAAGGCAATTAAATAAAGATTTAAAAATCAAAATGTATCAAAGAAAGTAAGGTACAATTTTCATTTTATGATATTTTCGTTCATTTGAGTTTAATTCAAAACTATCGTTTCATTAAAACTTTTAAAACGTGTAATAAATGTAATAATGATTCAGTTATGTAAAAATTGTTTTCTCGTAAGAAATTTTCACATAACTGAATCTTGAAAAAGTAAGTCCAGTTAAGAAAAGACAATTATTTATATAATTTTTTAAGTGTCATTTACAATATGCATTTTACTCAATTTGTGTTATCAATGTACTGAATAGTGCGGAAATATATTATTGAGGGTCAAAAATGTAAAAGAAAATTAATCGAGAACAATGTAAAAAGATAGTGATTGCTCTAAAACTAATATTAAATATGAATAAATTATGATAAATTTCTCAAAAGTTCAATAATTGTATAACGCTTGACTAAATTTATGTGCATTTTAATTGATTATAAAAATTCATTACAAAAACTACTGTAGTTTGTTGAAAATATATCATATTTTATGTTCATACATAGAAACAAAGTGATTGGTTAAGTTTTATCAGCTGTAAAATCATACAATTATTGAAGTTTTCAGTAAACTTGAGATATTACAATATATTAACTTATGGAAAATAAACATTTAGTTTTGAGATCTTACTGCATACCCTAAACCTGAATAACTATATACACCAAATATAACAGAGGACACATTTTAGGACAATTGTGGGAAGTAAATAGATAAATAACAAAAAGACGTTTTTACATTAGCTTAAATGTTGCAATATTAAATAGATTGCTGAAAATTTTACTGAGTCATACACGTATCTTTGTTCATACACAAAAAGTGTAATCTCAAGTCTGTCATGAATTTGCAAAACAATATTTGTTTGTTAAGTTTGTGTCTTAAGTTGCTTTCTTTTGATTTATTTAACATTAAAATTAATTAGATAAAGGTGGTTTAGTGAAAAATTTAAATTTGATGTTAGTTTCACTTAAAAGAAAACAGCAAATTTTCATTTTGAATATTAAACACAACATTGAAAAAAAGGTGCTAATTTATTTCTAATTATTGAATTAAAAATTAAAGTCGGTTAGTGACAATGCGCTTTCTATTTAGAGATCTTTTCATTGAAAATAAATAATAATCTTGATCATGATAACAAAGAAATAAAAAAAACTGTTTATGATCCCAAAAATATGTCCTTCAATTATTGTTAGAATATACAAAACTGTTAGTGAAATAATGGATTTCCCATGCGAGCATGTTGATAAAAAAAATTATAACAATTTTATATTAGTTAAGAATTTTGAAACAAAGTAGAAAGTAAACAAACTTTTCAGTTATTATTACCTTATTCACTCAAATGCATGGCAAAATGACACGCTAAGGAGTAATTTTAAAAGAGCAGGATAACAATATGAAATATTCTTTATTTTTCATACATACGAGTATGTAATAATATTGAAACTATAAAAAAAAATACAGATAGAAAATCCATTAGTTAAGAATATGTAAAATATATATTAATAGTGTTAGTATAAAATGTAATAATTTTATAAATAAACTCAAATTATAAATAGTTGTGTAATTCTTGAACCTGAATAAGGATAAGTGGCCGATTCATTTGAAAAGGCTATATTAATTTTATTTTAGGGTTTTTATATGAAATGATTCGGTTGTATGTCCATATGTGTTAGACAAAATGGAAAATGGTATAATTTCACAAGAAAAGGAAAGGATTATCTTGTGAAATTATACCACTTTTCATTTAACGAAATGAAAAATGGTATAATTTCACAAGAAAAGTAAAGGAAAGTGATGCCTCTTTATACAAAATATTTGATAAAAATTTCATTTTTAAAATTTTTTATTCAATATTACAGAAAAACACATATACTCGTGTTAAATGTCATTTCCAGTGTACAAAGATTTTCTATGCACAAAAAAATCGATAAAAAATATGCATTTTTTTTACCTCTTTTACATGTTTTCTGTCTAAGAACTTAAAAAGTAATTAGTATATCATTTGTTATCCATAAAAATGTAAAGAAATGTCCTAGCACGAAACACAGTGGAATGGACCTTTCGATACCCAGTCAAAATATAAGCAAATCTATGTAGTATGTTATGTTACACTTAATTCTCCATCTAAATTCAAATCGAACTGCTATTGGTCTATTGTTTTTCAGAAAAAAGAATATTTTTATTTACCAAGTCGGTTAGGTCGTAATATTACTGAAATTTGAAAAACATAGAAATGCAAAATCAACTCAGGTTATATGGTACAAAATTCACGAAATTATCTCGCATCAGAAGTTTTAATTAGGCAATCCCTTTAAAGACATTATAAAAAGGTTTCGCAGTAACTGTAAGAGGTCCATACCCTTGCCTTTTGTTTAAACGGCTGAAATTCAAAACATTGAAATTATTTTATTCGTACGGTGCTCCTCAACACATTCCAACTGGTGTTGGACATGTTGGGGAGTTTAGTCATGAGACAACATTGTCTTTGACCCTATTAATCGAGCCTTTGAGTTTTAAAACCACTTGATTAGGCACGGAACTCGCAGTTCGTCATCGCACGCGTTGGTAATACTACTACATATGAATATCCATCAATACTCACTCACACATGTCAAGCGCATGCGTGAATATTGTCACCAGACTTGGGACCCTTTTTACGGGTACCATCGGAAAAACCCCCGAATGTAAGTCCAGTGTCTTACCAACTAGGTTACTGAGGTTATCCCATGAATAAGAACTATCAATTTTTATAATAAGTTTCTGAAAGCAATATTAGAATATATAAGGCATCGGACATATATATTCTTAAAAAAAGTAATAAATAGTCAAATAAAGAGGCAACACTAAGGTATTAGATAAATCGAACAAGGAATGGTGATCATTTTACATGACAATAAATTGTGATATTTTGAAATCTCTTCCCAAATTCTCAAAAAATAAAATAGATACAAGTTAATACATATTGCAAAAGTATGTAATTGCATTAATCCCGAAATATAAAATACACATAACTTATATATTATACATACAAAAATTTAAAAAATGTTAAAGTATACATAAAAAAAAGTGAAAATATGAGTACATAAGATATAAAGGTGTTAACTTTCCTGATTCATCAAAACTGCGGAGCATTCAATTTTTTTTTATTAAATTGGTAAAGATTTCATTTTTTATGGTCTTTCAAAGGTTAAAAATACAGTTTTTTAATGTTTGAAATAGTATTAATTTGGAACTTAATGTAAAAGGAGTATAGAATCACACTACACAAGACTTGTATGGGCAGCATTAAATCTCCAATATACCGGCAGCCACCATTTTAAATATTCTGGAACGATTTAACGGTTATCACTCACGCTAAAGAAGCTAATGTCTCTGGTTCGATTCCTGACAGAATCACTTCCGGACTGGTTTTACTTCTGAATTTGTTAGACTGTTTTACTTCTGAATTTATGTTTTTCAGTTGCTTATATGCTGCTTATCACAAACTTAAAGCGCTTTGAAACTTTTTTCTCCTTGCCATTGGAACTTTGGATTTGATATGTCAAGACTGTGTGCTTGCTAAAGTACAATAAAGCAATACACGCGCAAGCGTCTTTCATCCCTAGGATGGCTGACAATCATACTCGAAATTGAGGGATTGCCTATTGAATTTTCAAGATCCCTCAGTCAGATAAAATAAAATTTAACACCTTTATTTCTTATAAAAATAAATTATTTCTATTTGCTTTGCAATAGTTTGGGGGCTCTAACACCAATTTATTACATTATAATTTGCAAAATGTTGACAGAATTGCATTTTGATACATTTTTATTACATTAATGTAATTGTTGATACAAAAATTCTAAAGGTAAATACTGTGAAAAAAATATGAAATAATTTTAAAAAAAATTCATCAATATAGTACGAGAAACACATCATACAAAAAATGAATTATTTATAGTTGTGTAAGACATAGTACATATTTCCTTAGTATGGCAATTTATGAATCAAAGATTATGGTTACTTCAGAACTGAAAACAGTATATTATTTTAGTCAATGTTATATTCAAGTGTCAAACTCTAAACGAGTTCATGAAAAATTTAAATTAAAAAAAAAAGCAAATATTGTATTATTGCTTGATTTTCCCTCACTGAAATGAACATGAAACATTTACTTTTAATTGAGGTTTGCAAAATATATTTAGATAAATCAATAATACATAGTGCCAAAAAAGTAAAAAAACAGCTAATGTGATTGTGCAAAATTTTTAATTCTTTGAGTTTCTCAGTTCATATCATGTGTGTATGTACACAACAATATGCGTATAGTTTTTTCACAACTGCATTTGGCACAGTAATTAATTATCAAAAGCAATCTGCAGAATGTCACAAGATGAATAGCTTATGTAAAATAAACCGAATGAGTATTGCAAAATAGCAGCTCTATTTAAGAAAATATAATAAATTGACAAAAAAAGCTACAGTATAAAATAAAATAAAAATTGTACAAATACAATACAAAAACATATTATTAACCACATACATATCAATAGTATCAACAATAAATAAGACATATTTAGATGTGAAAAAAGAAAGCCTTTTTAATTAATAACATAATCCAGGGATTAATTCTTTTTTAGTGATTTTCATTCATATTTGGCAATTCACACACGCCATTAAGTTACCCTAAATTAAGTTTGACTTAAAATTGATCGAAGCGAAGTTGGCAAGATCACATATAATCAATCAATAAAAAAGCAACAATGTTACTTAAAATTGAAGATTCGCTCTATGGCAAATACATAATCCTAACCACTGCATTTCATCAGGTTTCGGTCATCCTTACATCGGACGTAACCTCGATCCTATTTCGGTATAGTTCGATAAAAAATATTTTTTTAGGAAAATAACGAATAAATTTCATTGATATATAAGTGGTTAATATATGAAAAAAACATGACAATCGAAGGGTTTGCATTTTAAAACGAAATATATTTAAGAATTATAAAAGAAAATATTTTTTGTACTCGCGAACTTTGTGATATAAAGAAATGAACACTTCTTTAATATCATGTTCATGAGATCGTGAACAGTCGTCATTCTCTATAAAGCAATATGTTGTATAGCGATGCAAAACTTATTAATTTTATTATAAAGCAAACAAAGAAATAATTATAATACTTTTTAAATAAATAAATAGAAAAAAAGATATTCATTTTTTTAACAAATAAATAGCCTTCATCAATTTAATTCCCTGTAATAATTAATTAAGTAGATCCAGTATAGAAATGTTCAATTATTAAACATTTAAAATGCCTACTTTGAACTGAAAAGAATGAAAAAAGAAAATATAACATAAAAATTATGTTATATTTTTATGAAAGGAAAATTAAAATTTATTTAAAAGGGTATTAAAAAAAACAAAGTATTCATTCAAGTTTTAAAGATAATTCTTTAAAAACCTGAATGAAGTTTATGTTTATTTTACAGCAAATGTTAATCTAATTTATAAATTTTACACGAATTTACAACTATTGTCTTTGTGTTTTCAAATCAAAAGAAACATTCGCAACAATCAATTTCACATTACGATATTGATTCTTGTAAAATACTTATGTTAACAATAGATAGAGGATTCTGGACTCACGGTTACATTAAAAGATTATATTATAAGTTAATTATTTGAATGTTATATATATAATTTTATTTCATTCCCTTGTACGGTTGGTACCCAACATATGATATTTAGATTGGTGGTGCAGTGTTGAAGAGCGCGACTGCTGAAAGACAATATTGTCTGTGGCCCCAGTAATCAAGCTGGTTTAAGACCACTAGAGTAGGCAGTTAGGCAGCTCACAGTTGACCATTGTGCATGTTGCGAATACTACCCCGCACATGCTTCAAAACACATCTAGACACACATCTAGTGTGTACCATTATTCTTACCAGAAGATCTTTTCAACCAGACTAGGATAATTTTTTTTGGTACCATAGCAAATCGACCCCAAAACCCCCAGTTGGAAGACCTGCATATTACCAATTAGACCAAGGAAGTCCATATATCATTCAACAAAAGGTAATTAAATCCAAGACAAATTGCCAATTCACTGAAAATTTAAATATGCACGTATGTATAATTCAGAAGTTAAAATGTCCGTGTTTCAAACAAATATGTTATATATTTTAGAATTATTTAACCATACTGTTGAATCCACTTTCTATTGATTTCAAACACATCTGTTGGGAGATAAAGAGACAATGACGACCGTATAAATTTGTACTAAACTTTTAGGTAATGATGATTTACATCCCAAATAACATAAATTATTATATTTTTGAAAAATTTTACAAAGATTAAAACGGTGGATAATAATATAATGACAAATTATCCTACAGTTCCTAAATTATCCTTAATCTGGTACGGTTCCATCCATTTCAACTTAATTTAGTAAAAAATAAATTAAATTCAAACAGTTTGAAAACCAGGTAACTTAACATAATAAAAGTTCATATATTAGTCAATTAACTATTTTATAACTAAATATAAAACTATAAAAAGTAATAATAAAAACAATTATAAATCTAGATTTCATCAATTTACATTAATAATTCTTCCTTAAGAATATGTATTTCCAAAGTATGATCATATTGCAATATTTATGCAGTATACCATAAGTGAGATGGATTATTGCAACATTACAAAATTCTATAAAACCTCTTTCTTAGAAGTATAATCAAAATAGTGTCTTAATATTATATATATTTTACAAAATCTATATTTACTTACAATGTTTATAATTTACAACAAACAATAAATGAAAATTGTATTATGCGCAAATCCACAGCAATTTTAAATATGTATAAATTGATAATCATTTTTCATAACAAATAGATGTATAGGATGAAAGTATAGTGACTGTATTCATTTTATTTTTAAATTTTATCATTCTTCAAAATTAATCTCAGAATGTAAGAAAATGTAGCAAACAATTTGTCATTAGATCGAGTTTTGAAAAATATTCCATTTTTATACACAAAGCGAAAATCAAGATTTTTCTTTTGTGGATTTGCGCAACAATAATCTTACAATACAAAATAAATATGTGTGAATGTATTATATTAAATTAATCGCCTTGTTTGGCACAAATTAAAACAAAAACATGAAGCACATATTTAATTTAATATTTTACGAGGAAAATTATCCAAGTAAAGAAAAATTTCATAAAGTAATAGCAAAATGGAAAAGTATTTTTATTCATTTATTGAAAAAAAATTTGGTCAATGGTTTCAATTATTGGAAAAAAAATTAAAGGAAACAAATTCTATAAGTGAGCATTTATCATTTTTATTTAAAACTAAATTATATTATTAAAATTATAGGTGATATTATTATTTTTCATTGGTCAAATTAATATGCAAAATAATATCATAGATTGCGTATTCTGAGTACTTAAAGAAATAATGTTGCTAAATATTATTTCAGAAACTAAAAAAAAAATACTTTTCTCATTTATGGTCGAGTATTAAAAATTAATATAAAAAACTATAAATATAATATAGGTTTGTGAAATGTCACTTATTGTTTTTTCCAATGAATTATAAGGTTGAATGTGTTTGGGTTTTTGACTGAATGATGTAGTTTTTTTAATAAGTAAATAAAACATATATTTTATTTTTGAGAAAAAAAATAGATGGATGCAAAACTTCTCCCAGATTATGCAGATAAAATTGGAACACTAGAATTAGCAGTTATTATTTCCAGGGCACAAAAAATTCATCCTAAAATAGTGACTTTTATTTAAATCACAATTTTAGTAAATAAATGCTTTCAGGTTTGCTTTTTGTATCTATTGATTTTCAGAATTTATAATTAAAATGAATACCGAAATAGTTTGTTTTGTTACTTGACAAAATAGGCTAGTTTACATCTATGATACAAAAAAAAACATTTAGTTGGATAACAATCACAAAAAATGAAGGTATTATTTATTATATACAATAAAATGGCACAAGTTCAAAATGATAACAATTTAAAGTTAATTATAATCACTTTATATAAAAAAAAATATATAGCAATTGTGATGAAAAAGTATTTATTGTTTTTAAATTTATAAATAAATCTATATCGAAACTTGCGATTCTTCAAAAATACACTAATTAATTTACTTTTTATGTCTTTATTACATGTTGAGGATGATTTTATTATCAAAAATGATATTTAAGATTGCTAAAGTTAATTGACAAAAACAATAATGGAAATTATTATTAAAAAGATAATTAATTGGTTATGGGTGATTATAAATTAACAATGAATAATGCGAAATTTTTATGAACTTAAAGAAAATTTTGAGTCAACTAAGGCTCAATAAATGTTGAGTCAACTAAGGCTCAATAAATGAGAAATGAGAACTTAAAACAAAAACTAACAAGAGATTATTTACATTATGATAATTCAGATTAAATTATATTTTTATGTAAATGAAAATTTAGGTTATGATTTTTTATCATACATTACGATTCTATGGATTAAAACTATTTCTATATCTTTTGCAACAATTAACTCCATGTTAATTCAACGGATTTTGATAATATTTATACCAAAAACATACGATTTTTCTTTATTTTAATATAATTTAAATTTATATTAGATATTTCTTAAAACAAAACAATAGTACGCTATACACTAGAATAAATCTGATAATCATTTTTATATAAAAAGAAAACTTATCGAATTCTCGAACAATATCTTATAATCAATTGTGAAATAATTATAAAAAAAGTGTTAAAAATAGTGTCACTTATAAGTTTTTGAAAACCACTTATAAGATAATTTTCTTGAATTAATCTTATTCACATTTCTTATATCCTAGAAATACATGACTAAAATATATTTATAAATTTTTTTTGAAAAGGTTCGTTTACTATTATTTGTTTGCAAGATTTTTATTTACTTAAGCACCTTACAAAAACGAAATGAAATAATAATCCAAGGCACATTACGAGATAATTGACACTGTTTAGGGAAATGCAGTAATATAAAAAATATATTTCACACAATTATCTATCTTAGTGTTCTTTTTTAAATCATATCAAAATAAACTTTATAGAAATTTAAAAATTTTACGAAAGAAAATAAAGTACGAATAAAATTTTGGTCATGAAAACAGTGCATGAATGAAATAAAATATTCACATTTTATTATTTTTCTAACTTGAACTCTTTAAGTTAATTTTATGGGAACAAATACTGTGGCAAGGTTTATTACAATACTTTTGAAATATGAACATTTTGATGAAATGAAAAACAAATTAGTATGTCTTATCAAACATAATTGTATACATATAATGTATTACGAAAAAACACAACATATTAATGATGAATTATCAATGCTGGATTTAATTGTGTTTGAATAATTTTAAGTAGTAACACTGGTCAAAATAAAAAAATAACACAAGTGAAATTTTACCATACACCACTGTAGTGTCATTGAAAGATTAACAATACGATTTTTATAACTTTAACTGTCCAAATTTACAGATGAAAGCCTAAGTCATAATGTGATGTACACAGTTGATAAGTCCAAATCATAACGGAATTTTGGTCTTAACATATTGACATGGGTTTGGGGTGTGGTGATGGTGATACTGATAAGATAGGAATGTTACCTACCACATTTAAATTCATTCTTCTCCCTATGACAGACAGGCATATTGGCACTTATTCCTTTCTGAATGTCTCGCAGAAATACAAGTATATAGATTAAATTTCCGATGACAGAAATATTCCATATATGTAGATCTATAATAAATCCAGTACTCTCCATATATCGGACAGAAACATGACTATATAGATACATTTCATTCTGATAGAAATTAAACTTAATTTCTCTTTGATGCAAAATAGAAATAATTATATATACTATATAATATATCAATTCCTTTACATATTTCAAACTGAAATGTGAACGTATAGATCCATTAGTTTCTTAATAGATGTATGATCATATAAATCCATTCCTCTCTGATAGTCAAACAGAAACTCTAACATAAAGATTCATTAATTTCTGAAAATCAGACAGAAATGTGACCATGTTAATTTCTTTCTTTCAGAATATCAGACAGAAATATGACCGTAAAGATCTCTTCCTCTCTTTATATTGCATCTGATTATAACTAAAGCCATATCAGTATGTGGAGACCAAACACCACATTAACCGACACTAAATGAGATCTTCTGTGAATATTGGAGATCCAGAATCGTATTGTACATTGCAGGTCATAATCGAAAGGACTCCGTCAGGTCCTTAACTGGTGGAACGCTTCTCGGCAACCACTTGAGGGGCTGCTGAGGGGTTGGGACGGGCCATCTTGGCGGGTTTTGAAGTTCCTCCAGTAGCGGACCGTTTGCGTGGCTTCATAAAATCTGGAAAGAAGGAAATAATTGAAATCAGGGCACAATTTTTTTGTTATAAGTAAGATATTTTTAAAAGAGATTTATCATATTAAAGTGACACTTTATGGCCAAACTGTGGAAATTATTAAAAGTCATCCAATGCAGCATCATCCTAATTAATAAGTCATTAATTTGAAGAAGTTTCAGTGCCAACGACTTTCATCTTTATTTGGATTATTAATAAGTTTTGAGTTTAATGAAAAATAAAAATTTTAAGAATTCTCAAACTTTTGAATAAAATGACTTGTAGGAAAATAAGATGAAGTAAGTTAACAAATTATAATATATAAATAAGATTAGTTAAGTAATAAATTTGTATATAGGTATAGTCTGGACAAATATATGTACAATATATTACAATACTTTGTTTAATAAATAAAAAAAATTAAAAATAATGCAAATGAGAAACATTGTATTGCATTATATTTTATTACACTTTCGTTATATACAGTACAACCTAGAGCGTTTAATGCCATGTGCCAATCCCTTCCAACCAACCATAAAGGTGTTAAACAAATCTTAAGAGAAAATCAGACAGGAAATGCAATTATTCTAATCAACTCTCAGGTTAGAAGACAGATGGCTTACCAACCAAGCCACCAAGGGCATCCATTCTAAAGTAGGCAATTGAATTTGTTTTATTTAAAAATCCTAAATATGAATCGTAAATTGACAAAGAATTTTTTTATATTTGAGCTGTTTCCGTTTTTTTTTTACGAAAAATTAAATTTCATTACTTAAACACTAAGCCATGGAGACAGAAATAAATGTGATATTTGATTTATAATAGGGTATTCCAGCAGTGTAAATGTGAGTGGAAGGCGTGGTAGAGGAATAATATTTTGAAAGAAGAAAATATAAAGTCAGAGAAATCGTAGGAGTCGCATGAGGAATTTTATGGATGCAGAAGATGCGATAGGAAAATCTGGCATATTGTCGTCTCCGTCTAAGTGGACGAGAAAACGGCGTGATGGTGTGTATGTATGTATGTATGCATTACTTGAAAGTTCGCGAGTCAACAACGCCCCCTAGCGATATATGTTTTTGTTTTCTTGATCAATCAAAGCCAGTTAAGATGAATTCAAATGGAGACTAAAAATGTCCAGTGTTGTTCAAGAGGTGTCGCTAATAGGATTAGTTCAAAATAATCTATATCGTCATTAAAAATATTTTTTTTTATAAATTAATCTCACAAAAATACTAGTAATGAATTATAATACTATACATTATAAAAACACATTATCATTCGAAATATAACGAAACAATTATGAGTTTAATTAATAATAGTATTATTTATAATATTGATGGAAAGCGTCAACATTATAAAACAATATACATAGAAATATTTCGACTCGTTTGGATAGGGACCGAAAATACGTCAAAATATGAAATATATTCGTATTATTCAACACTTGAAATAATATACAACCGATATATCGTATTTACAAACCGTACAAAATAATATACAACCGAGATATCGTATTTACAAACCGTACAAAATTTTCCTGCAAAACATAAACGACCTCCGTTGAGTAGTTGGCAAGACGACTCCCTTCCAGCCCGGGGAAACTAAATATTTTTCAATAAAATATTCTTGCCTGGTTTTTATTTTACGCCTTATTAACATCTTTAATAAACAATAAATAAATATAAGTTTATTGATAGCAAATCAGTAGTTTATTGATAGCAAATCAGTAGTAGAAAAATATAAACATATATCCTGAAATTGTTAATATATTTCAAGATAATGGCGAAAAAAATACATTTAAGAGAGAAGCTATCAACAGGTCTGAGATCATCTCATAACAGCCCCGCAGTCGAGATGCACCCCACAAATAGAGGGCGAGCCCGGCCGCGAGGACATGATATGTTTTTCAGCCCACACCCTTGTACACGTAGGTACTTCAAAAACAAAAATAATAATAAATGACAATAAATATGGTAATCTGGCCACCATTTTTGTACTGTACGAGTACATAATGCAAGTGTAATATAAAGTATGAAAAATATTATTTGCATACCTTATAAATAATATTATTAATAAAAAAAAATCAACATGTTAATTGTAAATAAGCTACCTACCAACCTGCAATGGAAGACCCACACGAAGAAAATAATCAAATAGATATTCGTATTAAAAAACACTAAGAAAAATACACTAACATATATTATTAAATTTAAAAGTTAATCAATCAGTGAAACAAACATACGAGTACATACATACGAATACATACATATATAAAAAAAACTTTTTATTTACAACCCTTCGTGAGCAGAGTTCGTTAGGTGGTCACGTTCGGCGACCGTTTATTCGCTTCCTGATGTGATTATTGGCAGGAAGACCATCGTGGAGGAAGTGGAGGGTGTCAACATGGGGGTGTAAATGAAATCATTCCCATTCAAGGGTCGTAATAGAAGAAATAGACAAAAAACCATGACGGATAGCTAAAAGGACAACAAAGGGGCATTAGAATATGAATAGAGCATGTTTTATATATCATATATTAAAGAGCGAAAGGTATTGAATTTGACAGTTATAAAGCAAATATCCATTTGATTTTCAATGTTAACGACAGCAATTGATTCGGATCGGTTTCAAATACTATTTTAACGCTTTTTGTATTATAATTTTTTAAACTAGTGTTTCTCAAACTTTTTCCTCCATTGCCCGTTGAATTCTTACTGCACAGAAAAGCATACAGATCAAATCCCAATATAACGAAATTCACTGGAACATAAATGTAAATCATAAAAAAGTATACCGAAATTTTGTTATACCGAATATGGGAAAAAATATAGTTCTTAAAAAAACTTCTATATTACGAGTAGAATATAAAGTTGTACGAATACACTTAATTTTTTTAAAGATGTTTATTTCAAAAAGTTATTTTAACTAGACTGATTTTATCTCAGCAGCATTCATAATTGCACTTTCAATACCGCATAATTGTTAATCAGTGCTACAGGACAGATAAACCCGAAACTTTTTCATTCTATTCCTAGTTTCCGAAAGCGAAACCTTCATGGCAGGTGGCGTAACTCCGTTGTAATTAACATCTTCGCCATCCAAAGTTAGTATATACTGCAATCGGATCACTATTATTACAATACTGCACTGCTTTCATCAATGAAATCATCGTATATGTTACATGAGTAATTAACATTTAAAACAAGATTCATTCTTTCTAGATTGTCATTTGAATTCGATTCAACATTTTTTTGTTATACTGAAAATGTCGTTACTTCGATATTCGTTAAAATGAGACTTGATCTGTGTATAATAAGTGAAGAGAGATCGGTAAAAAAAAATAGGAAGCAAACAATTTGTTGGATGCTGCAATGTCTTCATTTTAACCATTTCAGCAGCCATAAAAATGATAATTAATTCCCATGAATGGAAAGTAGGTCACAGCAAATGAGAAAAACGCCACAGCTCTATCTTATTTACTAGTTCCACAACATCGGGAGCAATTGGAGACAAAACACCCCCCCCCCCCACTGTTCAGCAAACTTCAGAGCGGAAAATCCTACTTCCACATGTAGGTGCTTGGAAACAGCAATAATTGTATCAAACATCCCCAGGTATCATCACAAGTTTACTTGGATAGTTGATTAGAAAGACTCCAAATAAAAAACAATATCGTTGGTATACTCGTAAATGTTAGTCATTCGAGCAAATAACTTAAAGAAAAATCACTTTAACCCAATTTTGGCCATTTACCCAAGTTTGAGAGGCACTTTCTTAAGCCATTGACAAATTTATAAACATTGCTATACAAAATCAAGAGTATATAATATTTTAAGAAAGTTCTTTTAATTAAGGTCCAAGAAAAATATTGAATGATAAGAAAAATTAGACACAGTTGAATTATCTTATCCCAAAGCTCAATTCTTGAGTATCAAATCGAATGATATCAAAGCAGGTTTCAGTAATTACGGCTGACACTTAACCAGGATACGTCCGAAATGTTTTGCATCAGACATGATGACCAAAACCAGTTTGGCATCGTGGATTCATAACTTTTTTACCGAAATGCGGGACCAACCGACCGACATCCGGGAAATGACATGATGAATTTCAACGCATTTTGTGGTGCGCTTAAATGGGAATTGATCCTTCCTCTTGATGGTTAAGATTCTAATGTTTAGAAGATGTTTGATAACCTGACGCAAGCATCATTAAACTAGAATAAAAACCAATGAAATAAATATATAAAATTAGTATTCTTATTTGATTAACGTGGTGGTATTATTTCAAATATTAATAGTGTAAGCTTACTGTGATTGTGCTACTAGAACATATTAAGTATTCTCAATGCACGTAATCAACTCATCATTGCTCACTTAAGCTTACTGTGATTGTGCTACTAGAACATATTCAGTATTCTCAATGCACGTAATCAACTCATCATTGCTCACTTAAGCTTACTGTGATTGTGCTACTAGAACATATTCAGTATTCTCAATGCACGTAATCAACTCATCATTGCTCACTTAAGCTTACTGTGATTGTGCTACTAGAACATATTCAGTATTCTCAATGCACGTAATCAACTCATCATTGCTCACTTAAGCTTACTGTGATTGTGCTACTAGAACATATTCAGTATTCTCAATGCACGTAATCAACTCATCATTGCTCACTTAAGCTTTCTGTGATTGTGCTACTAGAACATGTTCAGTATTCTCAATGCACGTAATCAACTCATCATTGCTCACTTAAGCTTACTGTGATTGTGCTACTAGAATATATTCAGTATTCTCAATGAACGTAATCAACTCATCATTGCTCACTTAAGCTTACTGTGATTGTGGTAGTAGAACATATTAAGTATTCTATGGAGATATATAACTTCTGCCTACTCTAAAATAGCGTGATGATATGTTTGTTATTCACAAGTGTACATGTAAAAGTTTACGGTGAATAATCGAGGGGAGAACTTCTCTTGTTTGAGTGTAGCATTTCCTGGTTCAATGTCTATATTTAAAATAACGCGAGGGTTAGTTGTAATCCAATGAAAAATATACTTATTTAATATTGCATTTTCAGCATAAGACCTGAAATTACCAAAGATCGGAATTTCGATTAAAAGATTTAACAAATAAAAAATGAATCTTGGTGAAACCGATCGTAAGATATATTGTAATAAAGTCGTTTGATTATAAAAAAAATGGTAACTCCATTTTAACTTTTTCGAGAAAAACACGTTTATACGAGTATGCCACATTTTAGTGCTTTTAATTATTTATTACTGTTATTGTACTCGTATGTGGAGTTGTCAATATACACACATGCACGTATGTTCCGTTCCGCTCTTGGAAGAAAATTGTCGAACTTTTACTCGTAAATAAACTAAAATATTTTTGAAAGTGGATGGAGTTTAATGCTTTTTTATGACTATACATACACCTTTGGATGTTTTCAGCTAGTAGACCAATGTTGAGTTATAATATTAATTTTATATATTATTTATAGTTAAGGCATTATAGTACATACACCTCTGGATGTTTTCAGCTAGTAGACCAATGTTGAGTTATAATATTAATTTTATATATTATTTATAGTTAAGGCATTTTTTTACTTCCCCTGGCGAGTTTATTGCCATGTGGCAATCTCTTCCAACCAGCCAGAAATATGTTTTAATGTGCCCTAAGTGAAAACCAGACTGGAATTCCATTAAAAAATATATGGAATCCAGCGGGGATCAAACCCATTAGAATTACCCAACCCATCGAACCCATAGGCATTATAACATTGTGGAGGTTTAAAGACATTGTAATTTGTTTTATCAACAAACTATTTGTTCCTCTTTTTGTAACGGTATAACCCTACCGGTTTCAAGGGTTTCCCCTCATCATCAGTCTTGTTTGTGCTCCTCTGGTGATGAGGTGAAAGCCTTGAAATCGGTAGGGTTATACCGATACAAAAAGTGGAATACACAGTGTTTGATAAAACAAATTACAATTAATTTGATATTTTTATTTTATTAAAAACAACTCTCTTAAAACTCTGCTAACGAAGAGAGATATATTTGTAATGAGCGTTCTCTCGGTTGGCACTGGGTTATTTACAAAAGTCAAAAGTAGATTAAGTGGGCATTCAAATAACATACCATCCAATGTTACCTCCCTGAGTTCACATTCGCACGTGCTAGAATTTAAACAGATCTTAAGTCCGCCGTCGCTACTATTATTTTCATATTCAGGTGTATTGCCACAGGAGTCCCTTTGGGCAGTTCCTTCTTCGTCACTACGAGACGTCGCGCTCATAAAAAATGAAGACTTCGATCTTTTAGTGTAGATCACTCTGGATGGGAACTTATTTTGTTACCCATAACAGCGTGGGTGGTGGAGGGATCGAACTAAACAGCTAGAATTTTTTAAACTTGGATATTTGTCAAATGCTCCCATGTGAAAATTCCTCGAACGGATAAAATCAAGTTTGCAATTAGCGTTCTCATATTGATTGGAATCAAAGTAGACAGATCTTCATAAAAGGTCAATTTACACACACGCACCAGAAACAAGATTTTTTTTGAGTTATCAACATTTGAAACTATGTAAATAACTCAATTGCACAAAGTCAAATGATAAATCGGGATATTATCTAGAAAAGCTTGTTAAATCAATGACGTCATTATACATTCTGCAGATCTCTTCTCTTATCCGCACGTGTTGAGCAATATGTCACGATTTTTTATCCATTTCGTTGGAAATGCATCTAGAAAAATGGCAATAAAATGTCGACGTTTCGTAATCCATTATATGTGGAAGCGGGGCCGATAAAAGGATGGCCGTAAAGTCATCACACTTTTGACAAGGGTCATCGTTTTAATACTCGAGACTGGCTGCGCACTCCAGATTAAGGACACGTAAAGCTGACAACTGAGGAATATCCCTCAGGACGAAGAAATATGGGAAAGGATCGAGAACATTATAGACCAGATACGGTCAACCTTTATTATCCCTGAATCATATATAATATGCAAAATGATCAAACTATGAACAATCTTGTTTTATATGAAAAGTTCATGAATAAGAAAATTTTTCGTTAGTAATAAAATATTATTACATGATACGAGCATATTCACGATATGAAATGCTCATTTAATGGGTTTGAGATTTTTGCGCATGCATTATTGAACTATGCTTTTTAATGTAAACATTATTATTACTGCTTAAATTTTAGTGTAGTATTAGTTCAAGATAAACTTAATATAATTTTGCCAATAAATGTAAGTAGGGGGTACCCATAAGTAACGTGGTATTTTTCAATGAAATTCAAAACAATTTTTCTTATACTTTATTTAACTTTTCTTATACAAAATAATTCCCCATATTATCTATAACCTTCTGCCACCTTTCTTTCAAATCATCCATGACCTTCTTGTAAAATTCAGCGGGTTTTGACTGAAAATAGTCTAAAAGGGCTGTATTCACCTCTTCTAAGGAATTAAAATTTTGATCTCTTAGAAAATGTTCCATAGAACGAAATAAGTGAAAATCAGATGGTGGGAGATCCGGCGAGTATGGAGGATGCAACAGGGTGACCCAACCAAGATCCTGAAGTTTTTCACGCGTCAATTTCGCAACATGAGGTCGCGCGTTATCGTGCTGAAGAGTAATGGTGCGTCTATTCACCAAAGCTTTTGGTGCAATGCTTCATTCAATCTATCCAACTGTTGACAGTATAACTCTGCCGACACTGTCCGACCTTGTGGCAATAGTTCGAAGTAAATTATTCCTTTAGAATCCCACCATACACACAATAACACTTTTTTAGAATGCAATGACCGTTTAGGGATTGAAACAGTTTTTTGTCCGCGTTTTAACCATTGTTTTTTTTTTTTCGTTACGTTTGAATAGAAAACCCATTTCTCATCACCAGTCACTAAGTCACAAACAAATGGGTTTAATTGTTCTTTTTCTTGCAATAGTCTGCTGATGCTGAGCCGTTGAGCCATGTTGCGGTCGGTCAATGCGTGTGGGACTCAAACACCTTATTTTTTAATCTTGCCCAATTCTTTAGGATCCTCTGAGTACTGGACCAGGATGTACCGACCTTTTCCGATCATTTTTCAATGGTCAGCATCGGTTGCAGATTGCAGACTTCAGGGCTGCTTCATCCGCCTGGACGGGTCGTCCACTTCGAGGCTCGTTTTCCAAACACAAATCACCAGATTTAAATTTTTTGAACCATCGTTGGCATTTCCTGACATTCAATATATCATCGTAAATCTCGCAGATATCCTTCGTAGCCTCTGTCGCTTTCTTTTTCAAATGATATTGAAAAAGTATACAGCTCCGCAGATGTTGTTCCGACGGACACGTCTCTTCCATTGTCTTCAGGGGGATAAAAAAACCGTTTTATATCTCAAGGCCACGAGCAAGTAGCCGCTACACTAGATAAACTTATAACACGTCCTTACTGCCTAACAGACTGAAGGAGACTATTTTAAAGATGGCGCATCAACAAAAACGACATTACTTATGGGTACCCTAATATTTAAAATAACTTGTCTTGTGTGCTATTATTTTCATAATGTAAAAGAGGTAGCTGCGTCGTGAATCAAATAAATAAATAATTTAAATAAACCAAAGTTTTATGGGTTGGAAACTATTTTGCAAATATACGTCGGTACCTCGACGACCTCCGTGGTCTAGTTGGCACGACGCCTGCCTTCTAGCCCGAGGGGCAGGAGCTCGATTTTGTTGAAACCAGAGCTGTGGAGTCGGATAAAAATTTACCGACTCCGACTCCGGCTTTATTTTATACTCCGACTCCAACTCTTGACTCTGACTTCAATTTTTATTTTATTTTATAATTTACTGCGTCTACCTAATGTATTTATATTGACGTATTAATAATGGATACAGGTATAAATAAAAAAATAATTATATTAAATATCCCTTGCAGTGACCTTTTCACAAAACAGCGCTAGAGAAATAGTCCAATTATTATTATTATCAAGTCTCACAATGAAAACAAACGGAATAAAAACTAGAAAAAATATTATTTACAACTGCGGGTGTAAACTCAACTTTACAATGCGTTGCACACGCGAGAACGCCCGAATGCGGCGGCATCTTCCGAAGTAATGAACGAATATCGTATGTTGATATAATACACTAACAATATTTAGGCATGGACATGTTTTGAGCATGAATCAGATATTCACATGGACACGCCAGGCGTGTTCTCAGCATTGGATGAGTTAAAGAAAATGTTAAAATAATTAAACGGAGTCGGAGTCGGTCGATTTTTTCCGACTCCAACTACGCCTAAAATGTTCCGACTCCACGACTCCGACTCCACAGCCCTGGTTGAAACCCAATATATTTTAAAAAGTGTTATTTTTTGTTAAGTAAATGTTGCTATGGTTCGTAAAGAACACTTAAAATATAATTTCAATAAATTAATATGCCGGTTCAATTTCTATACTTTGAGGTCGAATAAACAATAATCGTATTATAAAATATGGAATAAAACAAACACCACTGGTTGCCAATCTGCATTACAGAACAATTTTTCAAAAGGCTGCCGCGGATCCTTTGGGTCATAAAATGAGCTTTTTTGTCAACTCTATACGGAAATTATTGTATGCAAGATAAATGCATTATACGAGCAATAAAGTTCTCAGTAGTAAATCACAGTTTTTAATTTGTTCGGATGGATGCCGAAGGAATAAGAAAGCGGGATATTCATACGTTACTTTTTTGGAGGATGCGGTCGTAAATTATATTTTAATGTGACGGAGACGAAGTAAATGAATCAAGTTACCAAAGAAAACGAAAGTCGTTGGTTTATTTTTTCAAATTTCGTCACATAAATGTAAAAGAGATCTAACCCATTTAGTTTCATAGGTACATAATTCAGTTGTTGTTTTATTAAGAAATCTTTTAAACTTTTGGTGAAACGCGTATTACGTCAAACATTTTGGAGTACTACCCTCAAAAATACCTAATGCTGAACATTCATATGACCCTATACATTCCATCAGGAATACAGGGGTGCCATAAAACACCAACATCCATGTCGATTCACACTCTGGCCCTTCACGTCCTTCGTAGTCGTGGACGAACCAGTTCTGAAGCTTTCTATGGCTTATTTCATAGTATTGTACATATTAAGAAAGAAAAAAATATAGTGTCAATTTACGAAAAAATGCTGAATAAACACATAAAAAATGAATATATGTGTTATGTCGGAAGTCGGTAGTTGGTGATTATTTAAAAAACGTACTTTCTTCAACAATTTATTTACATGACGATTACAATGATTAGATTTCAGTATATCACGGAGATACTCGTATATTTACGGGACGGAACGTCACAGTGACCTCGTCAAATGTACGAGTACCTAGATAATTTGGGGCCCTTAATATACTCAGAGATATCTTAATCTCTTTCCAATTGAGAGTGTAGGAGCAGCAGCAAAGGGCAAATGTGGTCAGATAACATATATTTTGTTTTAGATAAATATACATAAACTACTTTTTTAGCGCTTCACTTATCTGCAGAGGCTAGGAAGCTATCCAAAAACACTTATCTGCAGGGGCTAGGAAGCTATCCAAGAACACTTATCTGCAGGGGCTAGGAAGCTATCCAAGAACACTTATCTGCAGGGGATAAGAAGCTATCCAAGAACACTAATCTGCACGGGATAGAAAGCTATCCAAGAATACTTATCTGCAGGGGCTAGGAAGCTATCCAAGAACAGTTATCTGCAAGGGATAGAAAGCTATCTAAGAATACTAATCTGCAGGGGATAGGAAGCTATCCAAGAACACTTATCTGCAAGGGATAGGAAGCTATCCAAGAACACTTATCTGCAAGGGATAGGAAGTATCCAAGAACACTTATCTGCAGGGGTTAGGAAGCTGTCCAAGAACAAATTAAGACGATATAATATTTAGTTTAATAAATCTCTATATATTAACATGCATCCTGGTGATAAGACAGGTGACCCTCGGATTCAATTTATGGACTAAATAATAGTATAAACGTCCATCACATAACGCATGGATGAAATAAATGTTTTAAGTAAGATGAAGAAAGGAACTTAAAGATGTTTTAGTCATGTATAGAGAATGAATGTAAAAATATGTGCTATAAGACAACAAAACGGTTTAATTTCAGTTCTCTGAATCATAATATAAAATTTATTAAAAAATCAGCTTTTGAATGCTCGATTATATTTTTATATTCTTAGTCCCAACTGTAAAATTAACCTTATCATATAACTTTTTTTGGCTCGGTTGCTGGTTGCTATAAACAAATTTTAAGTATTGGATAAAAAAATACATCCACAACTAAGCTACGAGGATGTAAACTGAGAAGGATACCCATTGGCGTGTGACTGACTGGCCGATTGGATGAGAAGGGAAATTCTCACAGGAAGTGCGCAGTCTACCGCACCAGTCCAATGGTGTAAAACGATGTCAGTGAGAAACTATACCGGAAGGCTCGATTTCAAGTTTCCGTAGTTAAAACATAACATACAAAAATATATTCAACGTTACAATATTCCTCGTTGCTTAAGATGGCCTAAAAGGCAGATGAACGATGTACAGGACCATAAAAAAATCCCCTCTATTTATCTAATTGAAATATATATACAATTAAAAAGTCTTACCGTTATCCCCTGCACCCCATATTAAATTTGTAGTATGTATATTATAATATAAAAACACGCTTTACTATTGACAAAAGGATTCCAGTCTGTTTTTCACTCAAGACCTATTTAACACATTTCTGGTTAGTTGAAAGAAATTGCCACATGGAAATAAGTTCGCCAGGTTGTACTGTATACAACGAAAGTGTAATACAACACAATACTATGTTTATTTCGAATGTTCTATGAAAGCAATATATTACACATGTCTCCCAACTCGGGGGTTGCGGGTTCGAACACCGTTGGTATACAGATTAAAAAAAAGGATTCCGGTCTGATTTTCACTCAAGGCCTCATTAAAATATTTCTGGTTGGTTGGAAGAGATCGCCACATGGCAATACGCCCGCCAGGTTGTACTGTAGACAACAAAAATGTAATACAATAAAATACGATGTATTTTGAAAATGTTTCATACAAACAATATGTTAGTTTCTCTCTTATTGCTTACCATATATTAGCAACAATAACCACTACAAAAACAGGCCATTACTGGCCTTCAATTTCTCCATTCAACATTCTTGGCATAGTAAAGTATAAAAATGAAGCGCTAACGCTAACAGCCGGCTAGTAACGGCATTAATGTTTCGGTTTAGCATATTAATTGCTTGCTATTTATCAAACCCAAGTGTTGTACATTACAAATATTAATGCTTTGATAGTAAAATAATACGGGGGTTAGCCATGAGATGCGTAATTCAAATACAAATTACACTATTTAATTAATATATAATACTACTTTTTTACAGTGAATAGATGTTCAAACTTCAATCACATAATATTACAATATATGGTACATTAATAAAGGTCGTTTTAAAGATATTATTTAAGTAAAACATTTCTAAATATCCCATATTCAGATAAATAGCAAAATCAAACAACGAAAATGTTTCAAGTCGCTATAATAGCAAATATTTTACAATTTGAGTGCGGTTTGAAAAATCTAACATCAATAGCCGACTGTTTAACACTCTTAGCAGGCAAAGAATATAATATATGATATACACTATCTTGGCACGCATCTTTCGCTTCTGCCCCTCCATACAGCTCGTCATGCATACTCTCCTATTTTAAAATCTCTTCACTCCGCCTCTTTCAGAATTTGATTCTCTTCGCCGTGTTACGTTTTTCTAAGTCTATCCAGACTTCTCGTGCCTTCTATATTGCGTGTATAGATTATTCATGTATTTTTTTCTCGTCCTTCACTCTTTCTACGTAACCGAATCAAATCAATACCCTTGTCTTCGTCTTAAACACTAAATCTTTTTTCAATTAGCATTATTTCGTTATTCTGACATACATTGTTTTTTTTATATACATTCTAGACAACGCTATTTCGTAAACATTAATTACTTTCGTAAACAAAATAAGTAATACTTTCGTATACTTAAAAAGTGAATACTTTCGTAAACATAATAAGTAATACTTTCGTAAACATAATAAGGAATACTTTCGTAAACATAATAAGTAATAATGCCTAATTAACTAATAATAACACTTGAGACCACTAAACAACAAAAATCGACTTATAAAACGTCAAGCTCCAAAATATTGACTGAAAAATGAATTTTGACAAAATACCGACAGAAAAATGAAAATTAAAAGATTAAAATATTTCCTTGGTGTCTTCTAGGACTACATTCCATTTCTAGTTTCTTCTATAGAGCCTTCGTAATAAATGTTACGTTAATATACCCCCGCAAAACCATTCATCTTTATGATCCCTCCTGTTATAACTCAGCATGTCCCTCACCTTTCTTCACTCCTATTAGCTCTCTCACACAATTTAAAATGAAATAAACCTTTTCTAGTAAACCCAATACAATAAATAAGCGGGTTGATGGATACATGTATATGTTAGTATAGCCCTTCACAGGGCGGCACGTGGTCAACATAACGCAGTAAATACACTTTGCGATAACTATGTACTTTGTATGATACGAGTAGTCAAGTCAAGTACATAAGTACTCGAGAGTTACAGTGACGACCGCAGTGTTTTTATTATTATATGTTTTACCGCGATATCATATTACGTTTCAGGATTCTGTGGTCGTTTTGTTGACACAAACTGTCAAAATAAAAATTGGTGCAAAAATTAACGATACCGTGGAGAGATCAATGACAAATTAGATTGTATTAATTGTTTGTCTTTATTTTCTCATTTGATTTTTTTTGTTTATTAGATATTACTCTCTTTATATATTTATATCTTGCGCATATAAGTGAATTTTATAAATCTACAGTGAAATTATTATCTTAAAATATGGAATAAAAATGAAATATTAATATTATTATAATTGTACCCTAGACATATACTCATTATTTGACTCGATTAATATTATTATAAATGTAAATAATTTGCAGGCTGCTGAATTGTAAAACCGAGTTGAATAAAAATTTCAGAATCTATTTTCAGCATTAAGTATCCAGAGTAATTAATACAGTAAAAATACAACCATTAAAACAGTTATAAACACATTAATAACGATAAATGGGAATAATTTATACTAAAAGAAAATTTTATTACATAAGAATGTCTAGAATATATTTAGAAATCGTTGATTTTTTTTTTAAATTTGAGCTTTAAGTGTCTCAAAATATATTTACTGCTCGTTTGGGAGTTTTTAGGAGTTAATACGGAGTTATTTCACAATATCTATGATTTTAAGTCGTGGTTTCAAACAACTTACTGCTAATAAATTAAAAATAAAATGAAAACTTAAACGTAAAATACTACATCACAAATTCGATCTTCAGAAATTACATACAATTTATTCCATAAGCCGCCAAATTGGCAAAAGGAAACGTCGATGAGCAAGCAAAATTTCTGCACATCGACTAACCTCGGTGAAACTATTGTTTATAGAGTTTTAGATCGTTGCTCGGTCAAGTCGTGTGATGGGAAAAACAACACAAGTTGACCCTATCTCCGTCACGTGCAGAGAACTGGCAAAAGAAGTGAAGTGAAGGGAGAGAGAGAACGGAGAGAGCGGAGAGGCGAAGGGTGTTCAGGAGGAGAGGACCAATGATCTAAACCAGTTCTGCTTCCTGAGGAACGAGTTACTAGGAGGCACCTAATGCGAGAAAAGATCCTGGGTAGGATAGGTTAGTGCTTAACCGAGTTCAACGGCAAGCGATGACCACAAAACTGGTATTTGAAGTTGAACACAGAGGCTACTATTTGCGGCTGCGAGGAATATACAACAACACGCTTTACTATTGATGTTTTCTCTAGTATACAGTAGCCGGAGCCAACAAGGAACGGAATAAACGGGCGAACGACTGAGAAAAAAACTAGTAATATTATTATTACCAAGTCGCTTTTGAGATGAGATCTTGATGTTTTATATGGAAGTTCTAGCGGTAGAAATGGTTTTGGGCGTAGCTGGTTGTTGCTGGATGAGCCTGTTTTTCTTCTGCAATCATTTTAACGACTAGGTGTAGCGTTCCTCGATATGCGTGAGGGTTCATTGGCTGCCTTAATGGACTCAAACCAAATGGATAATACGAGTAGATAAAAAATATTGCAAATTCCGCAAAAATAAAACCGAACACGGCATTTTTAGTTTTTAACACTACAATTTTTGTTTAAAGAAAATACATAACTGATAGTTCACAACAGTATTTTAGTACCAACTTTGATGTATCGGAGTGAAACGTTGACGTGGAAAGAGTGCAGGAAGCCAAATCTACGCAATAAAAATGTGTGCACTTAGAAGAATACGAGTACAACGGAGTGACAGTGTATGATAGAATACGGAATGAAATTATTAGGGATGAATATAAATTTGAGGTTGATGTGTTGAGTAAGATGAAGAAGAGCAGTTTGAGGTGGTTTGAGCATGTAGCACGAATGAATAAAGAAAGACAAGCAAAACCAATATTTAGTGCAAATGAGAGTGGGAGGCGTGAGTTAAGAAGACCAAGTAAAGAATGGTTGGATCGAGTGAATGATATTCTAAAAGAAGGAACCGTAGAAAGTCAGAGAAATTGTACGAGTTGTATGAGGTGTATGGATGTGGAAGAGGCGAAGGATGTGTGTCGATATAGGAAAATCTGGTGATCTGTCCTTTCCGCCTACTCGAACGGGAAAACAGCGTATGTATTCAACTATTTTTTTGCCTTCGGACTTAAAAAATCCATCAAGAAAAAATAATAGTTATACGCAAAAATGAAATGACATATTCGATAGGCAAAGACTTATATTACAAGAAACGTATTACGAATTTAAGATAAAGGGAATCATCATAAATGGTAGCGATTCGATATACGAGTACGATATATCATACACTTGAATCAAACAACTAATATAGCGATATGTCATAAAAATACGACAGAGTTCCGCTTGAGTTTGTGCAATAACTAGGTTAAGGTGATTTCGCCTTGTTATTAAACAATTTATGCCATACTTATACTTTTTACTTTCAAGTAATCGTATTATACTCGTACATAAATATAATAACGCCGCGTCCTTTATGGGGTAGACAGAGAGAACATATCTCTATATTTTTTCTATCCATGTAGGTATACAACGTTCGCCTCCTACATATTCATACATCTCGGCATGGAAAATATTCTATTAATCATACTTATCACTTTCCCTTCTTTTGAAATCTGCTCAACTTAATTTAGCCATGTTTTCTTAGATCTACCTTCTCCATGGACACTTTATACTTGTGATTTGAACACTTCGTTGCTTAACAATTTATTCGTCCATCTTCAATTCAAGGAACCGAGTATGACGACCAAATAATAAGTTTTTAAAATAATTGACTTTTTACTATTTATGAAAAAAAGCAGCATGTTACAGATGAGAATCCAAGAACATATGTTATAGGAAAACAAGGGAGAGAAGAATTATAATGTGGATATACATGGCATATATGGCATGCCAAAGAAAATGACAAACGTTAAATAGGGAGTACCAAAATAAAAAATAAACTAAAGAAAAGGAAAACTTGAATATTTCATATCCTTCGCATAAATCCGAGTTTTATATCAATTAAACAGAAACAATCGCAATAATTAAAAATTAACTCACACAGAACAAACGGCAAAAATAACACAGGAACTGCGTACCTACTTTCAGGGTTAATTGCCAATTGATCCAAGGAAAGGACTCCCTCCACTTGCCGATTGGACGTATAGAATACGCAAAAAAAGATTCAACCCACATTTTTTTATTTATTAGTCTAATAAAGTGTACCCCATTCATACATACTCGTTTATAATATAAAGGGACTTGTGCGATATATTGAATATCATACCGAATCTCAACCGTTGAAAAATGAAAAATCTCAACTGTGCCACATAAACCATTGGTTAACTTATAATAAAGCTAGGACAGGAGGCGACACCTTTAAAGGTAGAAAAAAATATTTCAAGCGAATGTATTTATGCAATTGATTTATGCAGAAGTCGGAAGACGGAGTAATGTACTGTTACAATATACTATATATATGGAAAACACTGAGTTTTTCAAAAATATTTTAATATTTCTTTATTTTGTAACGATTAAAAGACATTGCCATGTCAATAAACTTGTTTTATTGACATGGCAATGCCATTGTCAATAAACGGGGTTTTGTTTTTGTGTAATCAAAAATCGGAAAGAAGTATCGATTTATTTTTTCATGCTAAATATCCTCAGTGAGATACAGACAAAAACTTAGTTTACTGGGGATACGACAAATGAAAGGCAACAAACCCAGATCCATTAAAATTGTATGTCCAAATCAAATTACCTGTTGTTTTTTTCTCCAATTGTGTATATTTTTTGTCATGTGTAATAATAAATAAATAAATTGTCAATATTACTGAACCCCTCTACTACATCATCGAAATGTCGACAAAAGTAACAAATACTGTATATACAAAAAAAATTGAGCCTTTAAATGGTGAATTTCACGGTAATATCTGTGTATTAAAAAATATTCCCTAATGTAAAATACAATACATATTTTACTGGTTTGATATTTTGTACATAATCGATTCAAGTATATTTATTTAATATTCCTCTTGAACCAAAAATATGTGTATTGTGGGATGAATCATTTTTGTTTATATAATATATATCTTCAATTGTCCATTAGTCCAAGTACTTTACTGCCCAATAGCGGGGAACTGGACGAGTACTATGGAAGGATCACTCTTTACAGTCACGATTTTTCATTATTGCCTCGGTACATTATTTTTAGTAGCCATTCAAAACATTATGAGAGCTATTGAACATAATTATTTTTTATCCTTTGATGAGATATTGAGATGGGGTTTTAGATCTGTAACTACAATTTTGGACGCCAAAAAAAAGGGTCGGCGAAATCAGTGATCAATGATATGATTGGAAACAATAATCTAGTTATTGTAACAATGGATTTTTACTCAGACACAAAGTTGAATTGGAGAAATATGTGTATATAGATATTTAAACACAAATAAGATTCGATCCATAGTTTCCATGTTTTTAAATATATAAGCGAAACATTACATCCTTTTGTATTGCCGTGGCTACTTTATTGCCATGTAGCAATGTATTCTAACCAAACAGAAAGGTATTAAAACTAGACTTAAGTAAAAACAAGATTGAAACCCTTTTTTGAAAAATTTGAGTAATTTATTTATTTATTTTATCTTACATTTGATACATGTTTAAACCAATGAAATTAAATAACAAAAAACATATTAAGCCCAAATATAATACGAGTATAAAGACAACAGAAACAATGTTACTCATGCTTACCTGTGAAGTAACTCAGTTATACCTATAAAGTTTAGCATGGAGTTTAATCCACAATTTATCAACGAAAACGTGGAAGATATCGCGATATGAGAAAAATCATTCAACAATGTCATTCCGTGTGTGAGTGGTGATACTCTTTACAGCTCAGTTCGTGAACACGGTACCGAAAACAATCTTAATTCGCGACATACGTGTTACCGACTTGGCCACGGAGTTCATCTTTTCATGAGCTTATATGGAACAAAAAACATAAGACGGAGTATAACCACGAAATAAATATTTTACTAATTTAATTTGTAACCAGATAAAGGATTAAGGCACGATCATTCGATTTAAAAAAATGTGATGATTATGACGTGATTTTTATACAGCTAAAGGATTGAGGCACGATTATTCCATATTTAAAAAAAACTATGATTATTATGACGTGATTTTTATCCAGATAAAGGATTAAGGCACGATTATTCCATATTTTAAAAAAATATGATTATTATGACGTGATTTTTATCCAGATAAAGGATTAAGGCACGATTATTCCATATTTAAAAAAAATATGATTATGGCATACTTTGCAATGTCCACTTCTAGTATTATTAGTGGAATTTGCATAGTATGTCTTATTATAATTATCAGTATGGAGTTCCACAAGGTAAACCTAAAAACTTGGATTCGTTTGTACAGTGCCCCTTAAAACATTCATCCTTAAAATAACTAGTTGATTGAGGTAACGAAAAAGTAAACATTGCCTAGTAAAAAATGACGGGTGTACAAATAGAATTACATTTGGTATAATTAAAATAATAACACAAGAATTACACACGGTTAATATTTTGGGGCAAAAAAAAGGCAAAACGTGAGTAATTTTCATAGAAGAAAATATAGAATAAATGGTTATTTGTATATTTGCGTATATACCTTACTGAGATCATTAAAAAGGCTTGTACTTAGAAATATTAAAATAATATACCTACCTGGAAATGTTTTAATTAAAATTCAAAGAATATTAAAACATAACTCGGATTTAAATTAAAAAGAATTATCATTCAAAAAGAAAAAAAAATGGAGTATCAAAAAACAATATACAGTATTGAAAAAGACGTACATGTATTTAGAATATGCATCGAATCAAAATGAAAAACATTTTTTTATGAAACGCATTTGCCGATGTTGTAAAGAGCACAAATAAAAGAAAAGATAAAGGGATAATAACTTTGAAAATTATCGCATCGTATAATACTTTCATCGTATAAAATCCAAACTGGCTCTCTTCCAACAAACCAGATACGAGTAGATGTCAAAGGGATCTGAGGTTAAAACCAGCCTGGAACCCTTTTTAAAATAAATTAGATTCCAACGTGAATCGAACCCGTAACTTCGGGTCGGAGAATAGGCGCCTTAACAACTAGGTCACGGATATCGTCATAAAAGAAGTATCAACATAAAAAATAAGAAAATCAAAATATCTGAGAGGGAAATAAAAAAGTACTCAAAGGAAACGAACGTTTAATGAATATAAACGAAAAAGAAAAGAAAATAAGAAGATATACTCGTAGATATACTCGTAAATATGAGAGTAAGCCACAAAAAATGGATACATGTATAATTAAGAAGAAAAAAATAATACATAAGGAAAACCGAAATTTAGTACCACTAAGGCTAGGTTCCGACTAGCGTAAATAACTAGCGGAAATTACGCGACACAATTGAGGATACGTTCAAGTGGGTTGTAGTCGCGCCTTAATTTTGAAAAAGTATCACCCCAAACATGTGTAGATGCTTGCGTTTCCTACGCCACTGTGATACGTTCAGACTTATGCTGCGTTCGCATTTACAGAAAATACTAGCGTATGTTAATTTATGCCACACGCGTAATGCGCCAGCATACGCTGCACCACTCAACTCGCACGCGGAATGACCTTGTTGAATTAATCTTTGGTCTCGATATCTTTGACATCTCGATGGATAAATTGAGGATTAAACTTCTTAATAAATTTTGTAGGTAAAACTGAGTCACTTCACAGACAAGCATGAATACTTTTTCTGTTGTCATTATGCTATATTTAAACATTATAATTTAATTGTCTTCTTGTAATTTGATGCAATTGGGTTAAACATGTATCAAATGTAAAATAAAATAAACATGCGGCGTAAAACGCGACTGAATTGTATGTAGCGAATTCGCTTAATGATTCAATTTACGTGGTAATCTGGCTCAAAATGTAATTTTGTATGAAATCATAGATAACGTAATTATTAATTTATTTATTTACATAAATTAACGGTACACTGAACCTTATAACAAAAATAAAAGAGCCAGTAGTGAGTGCTCAATATAGTAAGATGGACACAATATGTTATATACACGTATAAATTTTTAAATAATTTTACATAATTACAACAAAAACAATCAGAAAGAAACAGGTATCAAATCGTACAAAATCACATATTACCAACACGATACGGGTCGTCCACAGGCGCACATCCCGCACAGCGCAAAATACAAATGACAAATCATTGAAAAGCAAATTAAATGAAATTGAAAACAAAGTATAAAAATGGAATCAGACAGGTGCAACTTCACAAATCCTCGTCAGCAGGCGGATTAAATCACAAAAATGGTCTTTAAAAAAAGTTCGTCAATAGTCCTCGACAGATATTCGGGATCTCGTTTCAAAGATCGGATATTCAAAAAGGCTTTTCAGGCGCTCCTTATGGGTCAGCAAACTAACTCCAAAAATATCTGAGACTGCAGCGTACTCATTTTCGATCCTGTGTAGTCTAGGTATGGGAGAATTTTAACATAGAAATGTGTCTTGCAGTCTGATAATTCTTGTCAGAACTCAAATTCTAATAAATTCCAAAAGTTTCGGACAATCGATTATTCCATTCACGACTCAATTTGCGCGGTGTTAATTACGCTGGTCTGAACCTAGCCTTACAAAAATAATTTGAAACTGTAAAGCAACAATAACGAGGACTTATGACGCTAGAATGGCATACACAATGTCACAATAACGCGATGTGTATGCGTAATCAGAGAATGCCGAACCCAAGAGGAGTCCGTTTATGGAGGTGACGATAACGGGGAAGCAGGTTTTTTTGTGAAAACTTTTAAAATGTTAGCGCGATGGCATCCGCTTTGTATCAATAAAGACAGTGGTACCAACGCTATTCATGTAAAATTTGTTTAAGTTCACAATTGAATTAATAACTTATGTTTTAAGACATTCGGGAGTATTTTCCCGACCAGATGCCGACGTTTCGAAAACGTTACAGTTTTCATATTCGAGGATTGTTCGTGGTCAACTTTGACATAAGTGGAAACTGCAACGATTTCGAAACGTCGGCATCATAAGTCAAACCACGCGGTAAAACACTTATTCAACTGAACTTGGGAAAAAAATCAAATAAAGCCGTCATACAAAGACATACACAACTCTTGACGTCGTTCTTTTTTGTCCATGTCGTCAGACTCCGCAACCAGTTACAGACTACAGTAAGACTCTTGCCGTTGTTGGTTTGCTTCTAATAGCGACTAAAAACATTTTACGTATCTCTTCAATATCTCCTCATAACTCTTATTTTCTTGTCCGTTTCCACCTTCCGACTTTCCTTTCAGCCTTTAATGACAATTGTCATTATTTTGTTTTAATGTTTATTTTTCATTAGTTTTTTGTATACTTAAAGTTTTATTTTTTCCATTTAAAAATAACGTTGTAACCTCACCCAAAAATTAACGCTAATGATTGGATGAACTCTTGTTTGGATTGTTGGAAAAGCTTGTCATATGGCAATAAATATACTACAAATGTGTATATTTTACAATTAAGTGTCAAATAAACTAAATAGAGTTGAATAACCATAGCACGCAAAAAAAATCACCGCTCATTAAAATAATCCTTTGTGTCAATAGATTACACACACACTTTTGTTTATACTCGTACATGACACAAATTGGACCTAAGCATCGCTCTCGTAACGAATCGGGATCATTCCGCCTGAAAAAACCTCAAAATAGGAGGCAGAAACACGTGTAACGGTGATTTGTTTAATAAGTGGAATAATAAAGTAATTTATTATTAAATGTTATATACCATATAATACATTAAAAAGAATGGCACTATCTTTCCGTGCAAAATATTCCTGACTGTTTTCTTAATTCAAAATCAATCAATTAATTCTCTACCCGATCATAATATTTTTGCGACCATATAACTTCCTTAAGTTTTATTTATCTGATTGGTTGGAAGAGATTGCCACCTGGCGATAAGCTCGCAAGAATGTTATACAATTAAGTGTTTAATCAATTAATTAATTAAGGAAATAAATTATTTTCAGTAATTGCACTTAATAACCAATGAGAAAAAAAACAACAATTAAGGATTTTTTTTCATTAGTATGGTATAGAAATTGATTATTCGGACATATTGAAGAGCGTGGCCAGAAGATAACGTGATCTTCGGCCCCATTAATCTAGCCTTGCTAAGAATCACTTAAGTAGGCATGCGGTTGCAAGTATTGAAAATACATATATTGCCGTTTTAGTATTGTTACCAGACTGGGATTTTTTTTTATTTACTTCGTTTATTTTTTCGAGTAACATCGAGAATCGAACCTGAAACCCTCGGGAGGAAGAGTCTACGTAGGTCGTCGCTATGGAATAAAATATTTTAATAGTGAACATGTTACGTCTCTGGCAAAGACACATAATAACGTGTCATTTCCAAGTCTTGTCGCGTTTCATCGCAGATTGTATAGCCGATTTATTGTTTTTATATCTCTATAAAATGACAATGAATCCAGTCAAAGCCAAAATCTGGCCAAATCGTCCCAAGAATGAACAAAAAGATAGGAATCAACAAACGTCCACTTGGGATGGGATTTGTTTCTAGTTTTCTTTATCTGTTTTCTCTATCTGTCACCCTGAAGTGCTGATGCCAACATAAAATTGCGGGTTGTTTGGAAATTAATTTCGTCTTTTTAGGTCAAATTCAAAGGATTTTTTTTTATATTTAGATGTAACTTTATTCCGTAAATCTGTTTTCGATAGTTTCAGTATCTCGGCAACCTCTCGTGTCGTAGAACGCAATGCCACCAGTGGTAGTCAGTCGGCCTTCCAGACCAGATATTATCTTCGAGTATCGTATCACCATTAAGATAGTTTTAAACCATATTTGATAGACAAAATCGCTTACTGCATCGTCGTCATATACTGCATTTTTTTGTTTGTGTCGCATTTTTTCCTTTGCGATAGTAAAAAAAGCATCAAGCACCAAAAAATAAATTAATTTTGATCCATCTTCAACGTCAAAAAAACTGCTTAAGCAATTTGTCTTGAAAATTATAAAAAAATGCGCATATATTAATTAACGTTTCGTAATAATATACATTCAGCACGTTTAGAAAGACGTAACCAGCAAAAATGTTATCCTAACGACATATGGAGAAATGCGAAACTACTTTCTGAACAACCATATATAAAGTGAGCATTGCGAATGGAAAATAACTAAGGTTGCTTTTTTTAAATCTACACGTTCGGTGTTTTGTTATTTTAATATCGAGGTGGCCTTTATACTTCATCGACGTTGTAGGCAGGAAGTGTTTGAAAATTATCATAATCAACGAAAGAAACTGGTGTTTTTTCCCCCTCAAGTTAAAATACGTGACTGGATGTAGCATTAAAAACTATACCAGAAGTTTATAAAAAAAATTAATAGGCACTTCTGTATATAACGAATCTATAAAGAGAATTAATTCTTATCTTAAGCCTTAATTTGTAGTCTTCCCTTTATATAAAATCTTGACTATAAAAAAAATTGTGTTTAAAGTAAAATTTCATTTAGGAAGTCGTGTGGTTTCATTACCTCACTCTAAAATTTGAAATGTATGAGGCTCGACTCTTAATACAAATAACGAACTTTTAAGGTTAGAAATTAATATTTAAGCCGAACTATTCATTCGGGTATTAATTTCTGACTAGTTTTGGTGGTTTTCCTTCTGTGATTTTGGTGACCATCGCGTGATAATTTTAAAAAATTGTGATAGATCTCTCTGCATCATATTTTATGATAGATCTCTATATCTGCATAATCATAAAATTTGTGATAGATCTCTATATCTGCATATCTGCATCATCTAGTACTAAATCGATAATATCATCAATGAACATATATTTAGATAAAGGAGCTACCAAGAATCACGTAAGTAGAAAATTAAAGAATAGAGAAAATGTACTGATTTCAAAAGTACAGTTTACATGATTTGTTGTTACAAATACAGTTTCATGTTTTTTTTGTTTCTTAAGTTCATATTTACCAATCGTCATAATTTAATCATCGTATTTTTTAAACATTCGGTGTACGTTAATCTCTTCTAAACGAGTAGAAATATGTTAAAGAGGTCTTAACTTAAAACCAGACCGGAACCATTTTTAAAAAATGTGACATGCGTCTTACCAACTAGACCACGAAGGTCGCCTAATTAGTTAAGTACCAATTACAATAGATTTATCTGTGAAAAAAATTGTATGGTTTTTAAATGTTAATGGAAAAAAATCAATAAGTATAACATAACTATCTTAATATGATTAATTTGTAGTGTAAACATTTCTGTCGTTTGTCTTAATTAGAAATGAAACCGATAATTTCTCACAAAAAGAGTTACATAATGAATTATCCTTTATTTGGAAAACAGAAAATAATGCGTGAAGTACAATTATTTGCCTAACATATTTAACAGCATATTTCATCATTTATTTATCCGTAATGATATTTAAAATAATCTTAATAGATTATAATAACAGGATGTTTAAAAGCAAAACCAGGGGAGAAAATATACTAATTGGTCGGTAACGTCCTACTGAGATCTATAGAAATGTTGTAGCTGACACAGAAAGAACAAAACAAGTACAGGTTCCATGACACCCTTTATATGGGCACCTACCAACAATATCGATATTGAAATCCAGGAATAGTTTCATGAAGAGAGCGCAAGAACTGGCGATTTCTCCGGATAAAGTACGTTTTCTAAAGGGAAAAACACCTAACGACAGGATGAAGCTCACAGAAAATACGAGTATATCACCAACTGTATTGACCTGCTTGGAAAGCACTGCATAGACTAGTAAGGGTGGTTAGATGCAAGATGAATATGTCGAGATGGAGTTTCTTAAACGAAGGTAGCATTGAATGTGATTGTGGGGATACAGGGCTCGCAACACTCATTTATCCGAACATCGAGACTATGATACATGCTCTGGGCAGGATCTGATTAATGTGAAAGACAGGGTGATCTCTGTTTTGAGTGAGATTACAACACGTGGCATAATTTATGGTCCGAACATGGAAATGAATGATTTCTACAAAGAAAGGACGCTTCAAATAACAAACCCAAAAAAATCAATGAGATGTCACCTGTTTTTAGTCCATAAAGTGAACCATATGATCAACTGTCTTATCACCAGGACCCATAAACTATATGATCAAATATATAACATTGCACATTCAGTCATTATATATTTCTAAAACGAAATATTTTATCGCTGTCTTAATATATTATTGGACACGCTTCTAGCCCCTGCAAATAAGTGAAGCGCGAGAGAAGTAATTTCAGTTAATGTATCCAAAATATATGTTATCTGACCACATTTACCCTTTGCTCCTACACTCTCAATTGAGAAGATATCTCTTTTACCAAAATGAGTATATTAAGGGTCAATAAGACCCCAACTCCTTAGGTACATTTGCACAAGCGAGGAGAGAGGTCACTATGACGTTCCATCCCGTAAATATATCTCCCTGAAATACTGCATTGTAATTCATTGTACAAGTCATCTAAATAAAATGTTGAAGAAAATGAGTGGTTTCCATCTACTCCCGACTCCGACTTAGTCGGATAAAAACTTTACTTAATTTTTTTTTTTTTATACTTCATTTTATTGTATCGGTATACGAGTATATGTTGTTAAAAATATAATAAAAGAGACACCTGCTGACAACCACGGTGTTAACGGGATCTCTGTATTGATTGTATCTATAAAATAAAGAAATTAAAAAAAAGGCATGTGTAAATCGGCCTTTACCGCAGTAGGTCCACCGCGCGATGGTCGGCATTGAGAAACGTACTGTGGGCGTCCCCCGACCATGCAATGGTAATGATAAAACAGAAGCCACGAGTCTGCTCTCTCGTAGTGGCGCGTAGTAAACACTAGCAAGGCCATACCGTATTATTCCTCTTCCTGCCGCCAGCCAATCGCTGCGGAGGCAAACCGCGCGAATATTTATGGCGCCCAAACTGCGCGCAAAATCTGTCACAATGACCTCGGATAACGAGATCGTGGTTTCGATTCATGCCGCCGCTGATGCAACGGATCGGTTTGAATTGGAATTAGCGAGAGAGAAATTTAAAATTTGTAAATACATATTCGAAAGGGTCTTTGCTGATTTCATGTCAATATTTATCGGATTTGTGTGCAATGACAAGAACATGTGGTGTGTCGATGTATAACAGAACGAGAAATGTAATTATTAACGATGAATGTGAGTTCAAAAAACTGACGCGTTAAGTAAGGTGAAAAAGGGCAATTTGATATGGATTGAACATGTTGAATAGATGGATGACGAAAGACTGACAAATGTATAATACAAGTACGAGTGGAAATCGTTATAGAGGACGACCGAAAGAAATATGGTTGGACCAAGTGAATGGAATTTTGAAAGAAGGAAAGGGAAAAAGAAAGACGTGTATGTGTATACATACAGAATATGGAGGAGACGAAGGAAATATGTCGTGATAGGAATATTTGCCGTTCTGTTCTCTCTTCCTAGTTATTTTTTTTACATTTCATGTTACAAAAAAGGATAGACAAAAATTTGTCTCGATTTTTCCACAGAGATATTTTGAGATTGAATTATTTCGAGATTTTTCAATAATGACAAGAATTGAACATTTTTATTAGCTCGCAACTTCATCCTTCGAGATATTTTCAAGAATGGAGGGTTCATCAAAAACGTATCATGTGCCTTCATCAAACTACATTAACTTGGTTATATTGCAATTACGTTGTTTACAAAACAACGTAAACCGTGTCTAGGAGGTCATTATTCCCATATTGGCAATCGGTGACAACTTGTCAAGTGATGTTAAAATACCTGAGTGAGGGAAAATATGTTTTTGATTGCCCATCATCGGGAATAAATATAACGGTCTTTATTCTTAGCCTCGGTGAAACACGTGGGACACATGAAAAAAATAGTATTTCACATGAAAAACACATGAAA
The DNA here is from genome assembly GCA_949825065.1 of Odontocerum albicorne. NCBI lineage: Eukaryota > Metazoa > Arthropoda > Insecta > Trichoptera > Odontoceridae > Odontocerum > Odontocerum albicorne. The sequence goes on from OX463857.1 coordinate 14,698,142, forward strand.
AAAATAGTATTTCAAGTTAAAAATACATACACATACTATCACACCATTTCCCCGTCGACAGGAAGAACAGAACACCAGACCTTGCTATCTCGAAACACATATTCCGCTTCTTCAACATGCATACAACTTCTACGATTTTTACGACTTTTTAAGTTTTTTTCTTTGAAAATAACATTCACTCGATCCAACCATATTTTCCTTGGCCTTCCTGTACAATACCTTCCAGTCTCATTTGCACTATAAATTCGTTGTGTCGCACCTTCCTTAAATAAGGGGATCACTTGATTTCATTACCTCACTTTAAAGGTTGGAGCGTATGAGGTTCAATTTTGAATACAAATAATGAAATATTAAGGCAAGAAATTAGTATTTAGATTTAGACCGGACTATGAATTCGGGGTAACGTCTCTATCAGGAGGAAACGGAGGTTGTCGTTCTCGAATATAATTTACTAAAATATAAATGACAATATGGATGCATCTTCACATATTAAAATATGCATGAATAAAGCGAACGGACGATAACAGAAAAAATGTAATTCCGGAAAAACATTTTATCTGTCAGAATTCGTCCTAATTTGTTGGTTACACACGCATAATTTTGGCCGGTTAACATACCAAAATCGGTCGTTAATATGATAAGATGACACACATTTAGCAGAGTGTAATTAGCTGTTGTGATGCGGATGTTGAAATTTTGTTCAAATTGTAAACGATCCATTAAATGTTGCGCAAAATATTGTCAAAAAACACAAACACTCGTTACACAATTTGTGTTCTTATTGGGTTATCAAGAAATAAATTTCGTATTTCTCTGATAGATGTCGTCGTTTTCGACAGAATAGACATTTTCGTTTCTAACTTCATTGTAAACGCGCTGAATGTATATAATTATGGAAGGTTAAGCATATTTTTAAACCAAATTGCTCGAGTTTTTTGGTGTCATTTTAAAGATGGAATAAAATAAGTTGTTTTTTCGGTCCATAATGTTTTTTTTACCAAAAACAAAAGCTTATTGACTACAGTCGTACCATCACATTAACTTTCTGGAGTGTTTGCAAAGTTTGTTCTTCTGGCGGTCCACGGCATTGTCAACATCTGAACACCACATCTGAAAGGAATCGGTTTTCGGATGACATAATGATATAGTTACAGTTGGGTAATTCCTCGTGATCGAGTATGATTTTCATGCATCCAGCGGATGGACGACGCCTATGCAACGTTGGTTTATTGTGTACAAGCTGTTGTACTGCATCAAGCACACACTCTTGACATATTAAACTCCAAGTTCCGATGGCAAAGATCCATGACGATCGGCAGTTTTAACCTACTGCAACCTTTCATTAGGAAATTTTTTATAAAACGTTATTTTTAGTAGCTTGAAAGCGCTACAATAATTTATGATAATCAGTATATAAGCAACAGAAAAACAAATTCCGAAATAAAACTTTCTAAGGTAAAGTTCAGTCGGAAGTGAATCTGCAAGGAATCTAACTTTATGATTTCCGTGGCCTAGTTGGTAAGACGTCTGTCTCCCAGCCCGGAGGTTGCGGGTTTTAATCCCGCTGAAACCTAGATTTTTTTTAAAAAGATTCCAGTTTGGTTTTCACTTAAGGCTTCTTTAACATATTTCTGGTTGGTTGGAAGAGATTGCCACATGGCAGCAATCCCGTCAAGTTGTGCTGTATACAACGAAAGTGTAGTACAATACAACCTGGGGCACCCGCTTGCTTAGTGTGAATGCTAAACGTTAAACCACGACCTCCCATATAATGATGAAAAAGAAAAAAATACCTAAAGACTAACAGTCGCAAATAAGTTCTACAAATACACATTTTAAAGATATTTAGAATTTGGTTACATTGATCTTCCCGCACTTTACATATATATCTTTAAATAACAAACATTCAGGAATACTCATTTTTTCAACAAGATTACTCAGCAACGACAAGAACATATAAATATGGCGCGAATTTCGTAATCTTTATTTACGCGAAATAACTAATGTCGTCATTAACGACTTAACCAACCGCAAAACTAAATGACGGGAAGCAGAGAAAAAAAAAGTGCTGTTTATCATAAAAATGTGTCACCCATTTAGGATTTTTTTTTCATGTTGGCCAAAAAAAGCTTACTACCTATACATACATTTTTTGCACGCCTTACGTCTCGTGTCTATTGGGCCTACTACTCATCCGTGGTGTTTTCAATATGTTTGGAGAAGGTCGTCTGGGCCGATGTGTGTCAAACTTACACAAACGTAAAATTATAATGGATTATGTAAAAAATTACCGTAGTCGACAGCTTGACGCAAGCTTGTTTATTATTATAATATAAAAACGTTTTACATTATGATAAGGGTGAATCAAAAAAGATAGTCACATTATTTTTAAACGACATGTGAATATATTTTATTTATTGAGACATGAGCTTATTTTGCGGAATTGTTGAAATTATGTAATTGAAAATAAACGATATAAATTTTGATGGGAACTAACTACATACCGGGGCTCATCAAATGCCTAGGGACTTTCCAAAAAAGGTTGTTTAGACTTACGAGTATCATTATTTGGTCGTAGCAATGTTGATATTTGTCCAAATATCGGTAGCGGTACCAATAGTATGGTGTATAGTAGGTTTGTTATTTATTGTTGACATTTTAATTTTCATCTTATTTTGAGACCTTTTCCCAGCTGAATGTATTAAGTGGCGCTTATGAATACTATTAAATTCAAAGTCGTCACTCTGTCATGGAGGTTTAGTAAGAACGAACGATGCGGAGTCCATCTATATTCCCGATAAAATCCACATTTGTCCCAAATTTGTGATCCCCTTCTTTCCAAAAATACAACACATAGGAGAAAAAAATACACATAAATAACATTGCGTGCAGATGTACAGAATCATAATCTCCAAGCAACAAATATACTCAAACGTTGCATATTCGCGATTCAAACTTACATTTGATTACGAAAAATTGGCTCATGGAACGGTCGATCATTAAAATAACCTCTAAATGTTGACACTTACTCAATGCAATTTTTAACGATACACATAACAAGTAAAAAGTTAGCAACTATAAACCTGAAAATTTAATGAATATGATCCAGTATTCTACTATTCTGTAATACATATAAAACATTTCAACTGTTAAAACTTGAATTTTTCAGAAATAAAGTATCTTAACATCAAAGTTAAGTTTAGTTTAACTAACTTCTTTTTACTGTTAAATTATAAAAAAACTTTCAAATTTTGAACTTGAGAAAGTTTGCCCACTATCAAAACAGCTAGTCTAAAGCAGCTAGTTATATATTATGTGTGTATATGGATTAGGTCTGCCCTCTGTTTTAACCTTTAAATCGAGAATAAATATATTACTATTATTGTGATATATTCCTTGAATTACCCTCGCAGAAGATATTCATTTTCATAATAGGGGGTTAGTTGACAAGAACAGAAATCATATAAATGTGTTTAATATTTATTAATGTTTGCGGGTAAAGGCTATCTATACGAATATGTCCAATCGAGTGAGGAACAAAATGTTCATATTATTTCAAATTATATTTATCAACAAAAAATCACAGAAGTTCCCTACTTTACAGTATTTATGTGGTAACTAAAACACTAAAAATAATGAAAATAACATAACGGAAAACAGATTCGCATTTCTCGGCTAGATTAGCACAACATTTACGTTGGTAACTTCATTCCAAACGAGCTGAATGTATATTAATATGAAAGGTTGTTGTTTAACGTTTTTTTCGGTAATTTTTTACACAAATTTCACGAGTTTTTTTATTGTGTAATTTTTAAGACGGAATAAAATAAGTTATTTTTTCAACGCTTGATGCCTTTTTACTGCCGCATAGTGGTAACGATGCATTGAGCGATTGTCAAAATTTCTTTAAAAAAATCCGCAATTGGGTACGACACTCAAGATCGTTCACCCTACTTAACATATTAGTTTTTAGCTCACATTCATTCTTAATAATACATTTATTATTAAGTCATACATCGACACACCACGCAATATAATAATTATCTAATGTTGATTGGTATGAGCAAATTATTAATCTTACTCTTCCGAGGATAGAACCATAATAAAAAAGTATTTGTTGAAGTACTTGAATCATTGGAATTCGGTGCAAAAGTACGACACTTCGAAACCCAGATTGAGTCAATTTCCTCAGAGAGCATGGCCATTTTTCCACATAGTATTCAGAGGTCAAACTTCGTGACCTAGTTGGCCAGACACTCGACACTTCTAGCCCCAGGGGTTGAGGGTGCGATTCCCGTTGGTATTGTTATAAAAAAAGTTCATTAAAGTTTTCACTAAAGGCCTCTTTAACATCTGGTTGGTTGAGGAAGAAGAGATTACCACATGGCAATAAATCCACCAGGTTGTATTGTATAATATGATTAATGCAATATGATAAAGTACAGTACCAGGAAACCTGCTACTTTTATTATATTATTTCCGACGAATAATTTTTTTTCGTATAGGTGATTCAGACATATTAAAGAGCGTGGCCGAGAAAGTTGTTAAAGGATTTAATAATCGAACCTTTGTGTTCATAATTCAATAATCGAACTTGCTATTCGAAATTGCACGTGTCAGTAACATTACCGCACGTGAAGAGACAATACACACACGCACTTGGTACGCGCGAGTGTTGCTGCCTGACAAACACTTTACCAGACTGGGACACTATTTTTTGGTCAAATTAAAATATAATAAACACCAAAGTTCCCCGTATACTTAAAAAGTCAATTAATAAAATAATAAATTGCAGAACAAGACTACGAAAAATCAGCGTCATAAGGAAAAAACTATAAACCTTGACTTCTAATAATTATACGTACCTAATGGATTGATCGTTCTTGTTAAATAAACAGCAGGTGGTTCTCTCTTGCATAATTTGCCCGTTGATTGTCTACATTTATGTAATGGGACAAAAATAAAAACAATAAAAACAAACTGCCAGTCCTTGAAATACCTTCGTGTTTTTCTGTATTGTGGCGCGAAATAATATTTGAGCGGGAAAATATTAGTTGTACCGAAAATAATGACCGAATTTAAAATTATACCATTTCGAACATTCGTTGCTAGGAAATATTTACGCATTTAATTTTTCACAGCAAGGAATATGCTATATTTATTTATTGAGCCAGGCCTCTAATTGACAATACTTTAGAAATGGGATAAAACAAAATAAGTATTATGTGTCACTCTTTGGATGAATTTAAACATGGGTATTATAAGTTAAACATGGGTATTATAGTATTTAAACATGGGCATCACAAACAGCACGTAATGTTAACCAAACATAGGATGATGGAAACACTTCTGAAAAAACAATGCAGCGTTGGTTAAAAATGTAAACGAACGAAGACGTAAGTCTTAAAGATGAAGAGGATCGAGGACGTCCTGCTACTGTTGAAAACGAGGAAATGAAAACTTTGTTGGAAGAAAACACGAAACAAAAGAGGAGGCGAAATGGCACAACAATTGGGTGTTGGTATTGTTACGATTTCTGTACATTTAATGGAATTGGAAAAGTGAAAAAGCTTGACGAGTGTGTTGTGTTCCACATGAACTAAACCAAAAAAATGTATTTTCGAAGTGTGTTCTTCGTTGCTGTTACGTAACCGTAATGATCAATTTTCGATCGTATGATCTAAATTTAAAAAAATAACGAGTTGGTCTACGAAACATTACCTCATCCATCTTACTCAGCCGATTTTCACATTTTTAAACACTTTGATTAACTATTAATGAAATGACTAAAGGTTTCTTGGATTCTATCAAAAATGCGTAAAATCAAATGGCTCTTAAATCATATCATTATTTTCGGGACAACCTGTAATAATAATATATTCTGCCACAACAGATTTTAGCGGGTAAAGGTTGGAACGCTAATTTTAGCGGGAAAAGGTGTTTGGAAAACCAATTTTAACAAGAAAATGTGTTTGTTTCACTAATTTAAAAAAAGGTGATTGTTTCACTAATTTAAGCGGAAAAAGTGTTTCATTCATAAAAGGTTTCATTGCCTCGATTTAAGCGGGAAAATGTATTTGGCATTCTAATTTGTGCGGGAGTTTGAAATTATTATTTTTCGGATTAAAAAAATGTTTTCACTGTTTAAATCCAAAATGATTTAATATATTTAATCCTTCCTTGGACCTTGCATTATGAAGATGGATATTACCTTTTTAATCCTTCCTTGGACCTTGCGTTATGAAGATGGATATTACCTTTTTAATCCTTCCTTGGACCTTGCGTTATGAAGATGGATATTACCTTTTTCCAACGTATCATAGAACTTAAGATTTGTTATACATCTGATGAATTGAATATTTTTTCAAGTTAAAATAAGATGGTATATATTTCGTGTTAAACATTTTTAAATCGTATTTTATTGAAGTTCCTTATATGTAAATTTGAAAAAATCGTTAGAAATTTTGGATAACTAAAGAATTTTTTTGTTGTTAAAATGCATTCATTCTTCAGTAAACCACATGGGATATATGTATATAAAAATACTATAACTCTCTTTAATAACGAAATGTGTTTCTTCATACTCGTAACTCTTCTTTTCTTTCTTTTCCATCTTCCTTCCCATTCCACAATCTTTGGTGGCATTTGCAAATATTAGGTTTTACTGTTTTTTTTTTTAAATAACAAGTTCTTTTGTAAATAAATTTGCAACCTTTCACCCAGGTCTAGAAAAGGCTCACAGAGGCAATATTTTGCAGACATGAAAACCACTTAATTCTAAAAAATGTCGAAAAAAGATGAATAGAAGAAATAAAAATAACGGACTACGCCAAATTCAAGAGAAAACAAATACGTAACGATGGATGCAATTGACGGAGGCGTACCGATGTGGACCAAATCCTCGAAAACAAAAAATAAAAATAAAAAGCCACTTCGGACAGGTTCTTCTCGGTCAGTAAAAACATTCTCGTTTGTGAGGCGGGAAAAAAACGTATCTCTTGCGAAACTTGACAATTACAATTGACTATATTAACACACGAATTGGGAACATTGGAGCGAATTCGGATTATGCAAATGGAATCGATTCTGAGAAACTCGCTCGCAAAGCTACTTGCAATTCTTGTCTTGACGAAACAAACAAAAGTGAGAAAATAAATAGCGATTTACTTATATGTATGGTGATGAAAATATGCCTGAAATAGATTTAGCGAAACGAATCAGCAACAATCATTCAAAGGAGAAAACAAATCTTAAAAGCGAAAATTGAACGTTTCGCACAATCACCGAGACCTTCAATTTTGCCACAAGTAAAACATGGATGAATTATTAAGTGAGAAAAATAAATATATTGTGGACACAAGATTCATTCTTCGAGATAATACAGTACGCCAATGATTAACTCACGTGGTATATAATACGAGTAATACTAGGTGTTACACTTATTAAGTCAACGAGAATTTTTAATAAAGGAATTCAATACTAGATGAAAAGTATAAAGCTACTTTTTCATGTTTTTATGTTGTCGGTAAAGATACAGATAAAAACCTACTTGACTATGGTCACGGCAAATGGCAGACATCAAACCCGGATCCAATATAATTTGAGTGTCCACTTGAAATGACTTGTTTTGATATGTGTTGTTTTTCATATACTATATATATATACATATTCAAGATACTTGTTATGTTAATAAAACAAATAACAACTAACTCAGTGGTTTAATTGTTCAAATATAGGGTTACGGATCGATTCCCATTGGTGCCCAGTTTTATTAAAAAAAAAAGGTTTCATTCTGGTTTTTACTTCAGGCCTTTTTGACATCATCCTGGTTTTCCTGTATACAACGAAAGTAAAAGATAAATAATTTTAATTAGATTTTTTTTTCGTCAATCACTGTTAAGTTCGGAGTTTTGGCAAAAACTGAAAGTAGTTTCTGATAATTTATTTATAAAAGGTGTCTGAAAATTGAATACAGACCGCCCAAAATGGAATATTCAAAAGGAGAATAATGTATAACATTGGAGTGATTGATTGATGAATATGTGGTATATTCCAAAAAGTTATAAAATACATAATATTAAAGCGTTTATTACCTTTGACTCCTTAAACCCAAAAGCGATATTCGTATTACGTAATCATTTTTTAATGGGTATGCTTGCATATTACTCCTTAAGCATAAGAAATCTGCACACCGCACACCGGTTTATAGATATATTCGTACAAATTACTTACAGGAAAAATAGCGAAACCCCTATTGATTGATAAACTATTGTTAAATGTGCCTTTACGCCACCGTAAATTGTTTTCGAGGCCGTATTCACGGATTGAGCTATGAAGACCGTAACCACTCGCACACTGAATGACCCTGTTGAATAAATGTTCCAATGCCGATATCTTCCATATCTCGGTAGATAAATTGAAGATTAAACTCGTTAATAAAGTTTGTAAGTTCACAAGTAAGCAGGTATAACATTGTTCTTATTTTTAGTTTGTAAGTTCACAAGTAAGCAGGTATAACATTGTTCTTATTTTTAGTTTGTAAGTTCACAAGTAAGCAGGTATAACATTGTTCTTATTTTTAATTTGTAAGTTCACAAGTAAGCAGGTATAACATTGTTCTTATTTTTAATTTGTAAGTTCACAAGTAAGCAGGTATAACATTGTTCTTATTTTTAGACTATTATTTTTTTTTTCTTGTCCTATGCATTTTATTTCGTGTGATTGGATTGAACCTCTATCAAATGAAAAATAAAATAAATAACTTAAAACAAAAATCCGTTAAACTAGTAGCACATGTTTAAAAATATATGTATACTCGTATATTAAAAACTAGTGTAAATCCCATGGGTACTTGATCAAACTAGATAAAATATTACATGGATCCACCTGCTAGTGGTATAAAAAGGATATTTACTCTATGTCCTGCGAACCGCGGTAGTGAAGGCCAGCACCCGATACGATAACATTCATAATACCCGAGATCTCTCAAGTTATGTCAATGTCATCCATTTTGTATTATCATTTTTTTATTTCCTTAATATCTATAAAACTGGCTTTGGGAACTCGATTCGTTCTAATTCAGTGCGATCGACACTCGATTTTATAAGATACATTTTTAAAATAGATATACTCGTACAAAGAATTCAATGAGTTCTTTTTTTGTTGACGCCACACCGAAGTAAGAATGGCTAATGATTAGGCCTTGACTTTTTTAAGGTAACCTCAAAAATATCTTCTATTTCGCAAAATGTTACGAATGAAACAAAGTAATCCCTGAACGTTGCAGAGTCCAAGTGCGATATCAGGTCCAAGATAATGCGATGTAAGGCACCACGGAACTAAGTTGTAAATTATAATTTCATTGGAGAACTAGTGTATTTGATCCGAGAACTGATCATAGTTGCTACAGTTTTATGATCTATGATAATACGCGGTACATGCTGGTATCTGCTTTCTTCTAGTAGGTATACGGAGATAAAGACAAATTGTTACAAACGCGAGGAATCCACGCGAGATTACCACACTACCATTGTCAACAATCTCGTATAGTATTGGGATGTTTGTATTATTGACGCCAGATGGTGTGACGTTGAAGATGTCGCTGGGGCCATATGATGCAACGAGGCAATGTCCATTTCGATCAAGTACTTTAATTACAATGACATCCAATGTAATTTCAGAATAAACACAAATTTATTTATATAATATCGTACAAAAAAATTACATAAAAGAAAAACTGTGCTATCGATAACTGTTTATTAACGCGAATTTATTATGCTGTATTGATAGTACGAGTAGATCGACAAATAAGTAAGAATTACATATTAACAACACATTTGACACCTCATTTTCGTTGATACCATCCATTACGGAATAGTCGCCTAAAAAATGGTAGAACTATGATTATAAGAGAAAGTCTGCCGTTATTTGTGTGTTTTATGACACTGATATTATTTATCTGTTTCCATTTTAGCTATATATGTTATTCCTCTTAATTAGAGGAACCGTGCCGTGATAAATTTCAAAGCGGGATAGCGACTGTTTCAGTATCTCGGTTCCACAACGAGGGGTAGAATATACATTCTTACACAACTGATCATCTAGGGAAAAATATATGGCAAACCAGGCAGAAGAATACGTCACATCTCTTGGCTTAAGAACTTCTGGGAATGGTTTGGGTGCAGTTATGCTGAGTTGTTCCGGGCTACAGTTAATAGGATAAGGAATACCAGGTGGCCAACCTCCGATAGGAGACTGCGCCTAAAGAAGTTTACATAACATACATAACTATCCCCAACAAGTGGTTTTAACCTGTATGTATCCAATCATTTCAAGAAGGGTTTTATAAATAAATATGGATGGTCGGTCTCACTGTCATAAAATTCCCATTACGCCATCTTAAACGGAAGCTGGACCATTGGTGAGAAGTTGTTGGTTTGCCTAACCGCAGGATAGAATTATACGAATTGTCTGCAGCCATTTAGTGGCAACCAGAATGATCATATTGAATTGAAGCCGAGTGTCGTTCCGCGTGATAAGAGATGCGTGAAGAAACTTTTTTCTTTAAAAACTATTATAGTTAATGGCCGATCTTGAAAGTGTTTCAACATCTGTGGGAGTTTTATTGCCTTGACCACTACATATACAATTCAATATGGATCGCCACATCAAAACCTACCACCACCGACTTTCGTCGATATTCCATAATTTATCTAGTACCTTAATTTTTACTACGGATCTCAATGATAACCTCCGTATCATAGTTGGTAGAACGCTTGACTTCTATTGACGGGTTCGGATCCCGATGGGATCTATAAAAACGGGTCCAAACATATCCCCGTACAAAGCTCTTTCATATTTTTTGGTCCATTATATGCTAATACTCGTACACTATATGAATATTGGATGAATGAGAGATCAATCCCTGTCTTGATTTTTTAAATGTATTTCATGCGATTTTCTATTTGTTTTTCTAAATTGGATTCTTCGTCTGCTTTTTCCTCTATCTTGTTTTTTTTTTTATTTTCATTGTAATTAATATTTTCAATCATTATATAAGAGTTTATTCAACCACTTTGAATATAGGAATGAAAATTAGACAAAATTCTATATTTTTAAATACTTACAAAAACAAATATGATGAAACTGTTCATAAAATATTTGTCACATACTATGTCATGTATTGTCAAGAAAGTTTATATTGTATTGACATATGATGTTGCTAATAAGTTCAACAGAAATACATTTTTTTGAGTATTTGCTTCGCTAGTGCTGCCATATACTCCGTAAGCATCACTCGCCAGTGCTCAAATAATTTTGGGAGTATTCTCTAGCTTTGAATTCAGAGCAAGAACACGATCCTGATCTTTTTCCGTAGTCCATAAGAGCCAGATATTCGCAAATAATACTCTAGGATTCAACTACGGTTCCTTTTCATTATTCTCTTAAGTTGGATCTGTAGTATATTATTTGAGTCTAGCTCTCTGGAGATGTTGACTCGCAGCTCCATTCCATTTTTTTAAATCTTTTCGAGAAACGAAAGCCAGCGGATATTTCATGCATGTTGCAACGAAAGGACCCTTGTCTTATCCATTATTTACACATGGACTTGCCAGTGTCTTCTGCGGTTTTTACCCCATCTCACAGCATCCTCCACTTCACATATTTTTCGGATACGGGGAACTCTCTTGAAGTGTTTTGCCTGTGATAGCTCTTGAGTGTTTTGATTTCATTAACTCTGAGCATACTTTTTGTTTGCTGTGTTCCTGATGGGACAATACGATAAAAAATTAAATTAAAAACATCTTTAAAAAAACGATTTTAATGAGATATACGAGTATATTGACACGTTAAGATAAAAAATACGTAAATAAGTAGGACTGTTGTAAAAAAAGCAATGTACTTATTACTATAATATATAACACAGCAAAAAACTGCATTGTTTGTAGGAGAGCAAATTTATGTCAAATTTTTTCGGTCAATTATTTTAGCAGATAAAAAACTATATTAGCCCACTGAATAAATCTGCAAAGCATGTGTTTTAAAGTTTCGACTCTAGTTGTTGTGTTTCGAGTCTAGTACAGAATATTTCTGACCCAATTCGACACATTGTACACAGAACCCAGAGGGATATACGAATATATCTAAAGAGATACGTGGGAATCTGCCCAGAGATAAGTGGGACACTAGCCGAGTTGTAAATATGCCGGGAATGTGTGTAGATTACGAGTTCGAGTACCGTATTGAGGCGCTGGGGCAACGACCCGCCTGTTTCTGAGAACTCGATGAAATAACATTGTGAATAAAACGGGGAGGAGCAGAAGCGCGCCCAATAAATAGAAAGCAATACATGCACAACACTTATCTTGTAAAGTTTATATTGAATCATCAAAACAGTCAAAAACCATCTGGGAATTTAATTATAATTTCGGCCATCTGGGGTTCTCGACTATATAAATTAATGTAATTAAAGATGTATACTTTCTGGTTAGTACTGTATTGTATTACACTTTCGTTGTATACCATTGTTTCGCAACTTCCTGAAAAATCTCTTAAGTTCAAGTTAGTAACGTAACATGTTTCATTCCAGATTTTCCCTTCCTCTTCTTCATCCTTTTCTTTTGATTGATTATATCTCATTTTCTTATTTATACTGTTCATGAATTTTGTACATAGAATTTGAATATTTTTCACGTAGTGGAATCGGCCAAAAAATAAATCCGATTTCAATTTCGACTAGGACTGCTAAAATTTAAATGTTTAACTATGACTTCAATTGTATATATATGTATATATATATATATATATATATATATATATATATATATATATATATATATATATATATATATATATATATATATATATATATATATATATTACTAACCATATGTTATACTTAATTACGTGGCGTAATTACTTAAACGTAGGTTTTTTGAAAAAAAATACTACGCATATTCCTCGTCAAGTACACGCTATTTGTATTAAATGGTACATAGTTCATAATGAATAAGTAACCAATAAGTTTTTAAATGTAAACAAAATTGAAGTGGGAGTCGAATTTAGAATAGCATCTCCCGCCTCCTACTCCACAAAAGACCAATCGACTGCACGACTCCGACTCGGCAACTCTTTTTGTAATGGTAATAAGCCTGCCAGATTGTTATACAATGAAGGGTTAAATAAAGATTTAAAATGTTGAAAAAAAAATAAGTCGAGTGAGTGGAAGTTCTTCAGTCTGATGTCAACGTTATTGTACAAAAGTTAGTCGAGTAATGACCCTACATTTCTAAGAAAATATTTTTCGTTTAATATTTCTCAGAAATCAGTAAGATATGTAAACTTTGAAGCGCCTGCATAGAATGAAGGGACAAGTCTATCGCATCTAAGAAGTCCAATGACTTCTAACGGTCCACGTCACGTAGGAAGACGATTTGAAATATCCTGCCAGTTAGTTACGTTTTAAATGTCTTCATGATTTATTTTTTAAGGTATTTGACTCCATCGATTATGTATAGTATTATATAATCAGCAATAAGGCAGGTAAAATAAATCAATTATCCAGACCAATTCTACTTCAACTTGAGTCATCGGAGAAGTGTGATTCCACCAAGGTTATAACTGGGCCACTAAGAGAATTCACTTAAAATTTTATATACAACATTACGTTAATAAAACGATTTAAAAACACGTAATTTTATTATTTTAGTTAGAACAAGACTAAACGAAGAATAATAGACATTTGTCTAGTTAAAAATAATATAACACATTTTAAAAATTGTGTAATTTTTTTTTTAGGAATATGTTTAATAATATTTATATGCGTAATTTTTAAGTATATACCTACATAAATGCATTAGTCTAATTATTTGTTTTGTAATTTTATTTTTCAGTATTGTGTTTCCTTGTTAACATGTAAAACGGTCTGAGTAAAACCAGTCCGGAAATGATTCCGCCAGCAATTTAACCCGGAGTGCTTGCTTGCTTAGCGTGAATGCTTACCGTTAGACCAATGCTGCCGACATGTAATTAGTTGATATATTATAGTACATTTTATTAATTACGCGATTCTAAACATGAATTTATAATTATTCAGAAATCGATTAAGTACAAAAGAAAAGAAATAAAAAAATAAATAAAGTGTAAATAAATATTCCATCTCCTATCAGAGGTTGACCACCATCATGGCAGACCTTATCTTGTTCACTACAACCTAAAACAACTTAGTAGAACTGCACCGAAACAACTCAGTAGAACTACACCGAAGCCACTTCCACAAGTTCTTAAGTCAAGAGATGCAACGTCGTCGCCAGCTTCGTTTGTCATTTATTTTTCCCTGGATGATCAGTTGTATAATAATGTACGTTGTACCTCTCATTATGTGACCGAGATACTGAAACTTGCGAATCTTTTCAGTTTTAAGTAGTCATCGGTCCTTAAATTATGCATACGAGAAAGCACTTCCACAATAGTAATAGGTCTGCCCAGGGAATCTTGAATATACTAATACACTGCATAAAAATAACATTAAGACTATAAACATAAATAAAAGAAGGACAGAAATAAATATGATAGATGTCTTCGAGATAGATGTTGGAGGCATTCGGTTACTCCGTATCTCGTGAACCGCAAAGCGCACTAACGTATTTATCATCCAAGAATTAGAGATTACCGAAAGGCTTTCGACAAGATGCAGAAAAATAATTCTAACGTACTGGGTATGTTGCTAGAAAAAAATACGAAAGTTTGGAGAAGCTGGTAATCGCGTAGCCAATTGAGGGAATGCGAACAAAAGAAAGGTGTCCTATGAAATGGACGGAACAATTAAAGGAGTTAATATTATCCTCTTTAAGAGCTTTATTCAGCACTGTCCAGGATAGGGAGGGATGAAAACAGGTGGTGCGCCGAGTTCGAGACATAGTGACATAGAATCACGACGCTCAGTATTGAGCACGCAATGAAGAAGAAGAAAGATAAATATACTACGCAACATAAAAATGCAATAAAAAGTATAAAGATAAACAGTTCTCAACATAAAAAAAACAATAAAGAGTATAAAGATAAACACTACGCAACATAAAAATACAATAAAGAATATAAAGATAAACACTACCCAACATAAAAATACAATAAAGAGTATAAAGATAAATACTACGCAACATAGAAAAGAAGTAGGTACACATTATAAAAAAAACATAAAATACACAACAGTCATGGACGAAGCAATGAACATCACAAAAAATACAGAGGATGGTCTACAAATATGTTATAGTAAGAAGGCCCGTAAAATCGATCACGATTACAATATAAGAGATCAAAAAACTGTTTACAAACTACATAGAGAAAAAAGAAAGAAAGAAAAGGACGCAAAGAAAAAATATGTCTAATCATTATTCAATACGCAAAGGCCGGCGTGGGATCGCCACAGAGGATGATGGCTGACAGAAGATGCAGAAAAAATGGTAGAAAGTGAAATGATTTCAACGACGATGAAACGTTACATTTGGAGGCGTGTCGGTAGAAGAGATCTAGATGAGGATAACATTGATGAGTTTTGATCGAGGGTTTGTTATATTTGGTTAAGGGTCGTCAGCCCAACTTTTAATGAAGGGTTAAAACTTTAATGAAGGGTTTAAATTATACACTTTGAATAGAAAGCGCATCGGACATCCTAATGGTTTTAAGAAAAGGAAATCCTTTTATTTTAACGCACGATTTTAAACATTGTTTTCTATGATAATGTGTTTTTGATGTGATATATTATATATTAAAATCGCTTGAAAAACAAGCAACTTTAATATAATATTTATTAATTTAATATATTACTTGATGAGAGCTTTTGCTTTCGTGTACAAAACTACAACTCTAAAAACACAGTGAATTAATTCCATGGCCTAGTTGATAAGACGTCTATATTACAGCTCGAGGGTTACGGGTTCAATTCAAACAGGAAACCAATTTATATAAAAAAAGTATTTTTAAGATCTATCTGGTTAGTTGAAAGAGATTACAACAGGGCTATAAACTTGCTATGTTGTTCAACGAAAGTGTAATATAATAATCGACGCCCTTCGTAGCGTAGTCGGCAAGACAACCTGTCTTCAAACTCGGCGGTTGCGGGTTCGATTCCTGTTGGAAACCAGATTTTTATAAAAATAAGTTTCCTGACTGGTTTTCACTTACGGCCTCTAACATATTTTTAGTATCTTAGAAGAGATTGCCACATAACAATAAGCCTGTCAGGCTGTATTGTATGATATACTTGTATACAATGAAAGTATAATACAATAAAATACAGCTTTCTAGTATTCGTATATTGTTAAAAACTTATATTTAAAAATAATTTTATGGGTATAATAATCCCATGAAAAGTTTCGTATCAAATTCATTCAACATTAACTTGAGTAGAAATATTGAAAACTTTAAATATTAAAAAAAAAAGTGGACGTATATAAAAAAAAACGAAATTTCGTAAAACGGGTGATTATTGTATAGGGATATACTATCTATCGTCGTATTCGATATACATATATCATATGCTAACTAAATAATATTGTTATTAGAAAAGGTGGACAATTGAGTTTATCAGACAAGATTATCAGAATAACAGAGTCACACGGTAGAAACGGAAACAACACAATAAGAGATGACTGGAATGTCAAGAGGTGCGTAGGTTGAAACCAAAGGGGAAAAGGTAAAATAAGAAATAATTAAAATTACTCGACGATGGGCACTCTTGACAACCCAAAGACGTTCAAAAAACGCCGAAGTGTTTACAGAAAATACGAGGAATTTTTAAAACGTAACTTGGAATTATTACAAGTGATGTATTATAAGAGTCGACGCCACAAAAATTACAAGAAAGAGAAAAATGCAGTTGTTATTTAATATCTTCATCCTGTTTTCGAATTCCTCAAGAAAATAACACTAAGGATACGGGCACTACAAAAGAGAGAGACCCCGCTATCTCACGAGCACTGTTTCCCATCGTGCAAGACCTACGGAAATTATAGAAGTCAATCGGTCGATACGTGGCTCTCCAACTGTCAATTTAGTTTATTTATGCAAGATATTTGTAACGTTACATATAAATACTTATTAAAATTACATTGTGTTCGAGATGTTGTGATGGAGGTGGACGCTCCGTATCCCATGAACCGCAAGGCGCGTCGTCTTTGTTGTCTTAACTGAAAGAATTTCGACAATATGCGAGAAAAGAATTCTAACGTGCTTTAGGCACGTTATCAGAGAGAATAATGAAAGTATATAGGGGCTGGTAATCAAGGGGGCAGTTGAGAGAAAGTGAGCAAGAGAAAGGTGCCTGAGATTGATGGATAAAATAAAGGTGTTTTTTAAGCGATGCATTCAACATGATCCAAGACCGGGAAGGGTGGAAACAGGTGATTCACTAAGCAGAGAGCATTGAGGACGCGATGAAGAAGAAAGAACTCGTGTTTAGTCATATTTTTTTAAGATTACCAGCCAGCTCATCTCTTTAGAATACCATCTGTAAAGAACACATCACTTCAGAGTATAATTGATTAACAATTCTCCTCTCGAGAGTATCGCCAATTTAGAGGACCTCTCTGTCCTTAGGGTAAAGGTGATCTGTATTACTCTCAATAGTTGGAAACATGTTTCTAAGCAAATTAAAACCGCTTTAGATGTAAACAGTACAACCTCTTTTTCGTTTAACATTTTACAACAATTTTACTAAAAACATTTCAATAAATTCAAAAATTCTCATAGTTTATCCAATAAAATAATGAAATTGGCCCCGCACGAATTACGGCCAGACCTGTGCATCGCACATCACCGTCCGGTAGGTCACGCTCCGGCATACGCCCTCCATATCCATCGTGGGAAACAATCGGAGGCGACATACACAGGGCCGGGATCGAATTAACCATCGAAAAAAGTTTATTCAATATTTATTTATTCATCGGGATGTGATTTGAATCAATGACAACTTCCGACGGCAAATGTTCATTGAGAATACTTGTCAATTGTATTTTTTCGTAAGTCTTTATAGAGGTTAAATATTCATAAATCATTTACGAACATATTTGTTTATTCCCTTGATTATAAATGTATTTAAACTAATCGGAAGTTAAGTACTAGTAATAACCCGTCAACAATAGCGGAAGTAAATCAAATTTTGCTTTAATAAATTAAAATAGTTTAAATTAAACAGAATGATTTAATACTTAAATGTGAAAAAATCTACACAACAAATTAAAGTTACATGCATGTGTCCCTTTACAAAGAAGAAGTATCAGTTTGAGTGCTTTTGTAAAGAGAAACAGGCCTGTCATTTTAATTTAAATTAATTTAATATATTTTATCACATATAAGTGTTAAATCATTCTGATTAAAAATATTCTTCTATATAAATATCAAATATATTAAATTAAATTCAGTAATTGCAAGATTTTTTCCAATTATTATAATTGTATTACTCTTGCGTTGTATACAAAACAACCTTGCTAGCTTGTCATATGCCGATCACTTCCAACAAATCAGAAAAATATTAGAGGCCTTAAATGAAAACCAAACTGGAACAGTATTTAATTAAAAAAAGAGCCCCAACTGGAACCGATGCCGCACCTTACCAATTGTGCAATTAAATATATACAAATAAAAAAAAAACAATCAAATAGCAAAAAAAGAAAAATAATACGCGAAATTTACATAGAACGAATGTATAATCAAGTCCAATAAAATAATACGCGAAATTAGAAGGAATATATAATCAAGTCCAATAAAATAATACGCGAAATTAGAACGAATGTATAATCAAGTCCAATAAAATAATACGCGAAATTAGAACGAATGTATAATCAAGTCCAATAAAAATACATTTTTATACTTCAACATGACCAAACCATCTTCAATCATCTAAAAGGATCCAACCCACCAACCCACATGTTACCTCTTAATTAAGTAAACATCCAGCCAATATGTATGAGCTTTTATGAAAATTTTAGACAGAATTTAACTACGAAATATCCATTTAACTGTTTTGATATTTTTGTATGATATTTAAAGCACAGCGAAAAATGTGTTGGTTCCTTTACGCATACATTCATCCAATTGATTATTTTTATTTTTCCTCATTTTTTTTAATACTTAGAAATGAACTATTTAATTTTTAAGGGCACTGTGTAATGAGATTTTTATGTGGAAATCACTACGCGTGACGCGTAAACCAATTTTCTCATTCGGTGGTATTTTCATGGAACATTTAGTGTAAAGAATCAGGATACGCAATTTTGAACAACAATTATGTTTCATGTACTTACACGATCAAGCAGGTATTGTCAACCGTGGCCCGTATTCCTGAATTCAAAATTCTAAAGGTATTTTTATACTCAGAAGAAACATTCACAATCTGAATGATCGCATACTCGTATTGTAGAGTAGCTACGAGTATATGAGAGCGTCCGACCTATGTGGCCTACTTTAAACACACCTGCCTTACAATTCGAGGGAAAGTGGGTTCGATTTATGTTACCCATTTTTATAGCGATTTATATTTATACCCAAAGGTTTCAGTATGATTTTCACTTCAAACCCCTGAAACAAATTTATGGTTAGTTGGAAAAGATTGTCAAATGGAAATAAACTCATCAGTTTGTAAAATAATCAAATTCTGAAAGAGAGAAGAGTGAACAGCCTTTGTTTTATTAGAGTATGCATGACGAAGAGCATGGACGTGATATAATGGAAAAATGTGTGCCATGGACTTCCGTGCGGAGGGTCGTCGGTTCGAACCCCACGCTATGCTACTCCCCTCGAATGACACAGGTATTTATCCGCCTAGTATTTGAGGGTATAAGATTACCTACGATTTCGACCATATTTATTATTCAAAAAGGAAAAAAAATGCCGGTGTGCTCCGATCGTCTCACTTCGGCGTACCATCGGATCCAGTACAGCGATGTGACCGGTGAGTTTGCTGGTGTTCAATTGCTCACTCACTTAAAAAAAACTCCACGGCACAGCTTTCTAGCTGAATTGACGTTGGAATAGCGGGGGGATCCTCGACTACGAGGTCCAGCAACGACGAAGAATATTTAATGTACAAATTAATTTATTCCTGAAAAAAGGTAGCCTGAAATGACTCAAAAAAGGGGATTTTGCATAACGAGATGTATGGACGAGGCAGTAGCGAAATATGTAAACCAGAATAGAAAAGTAAAAATATTTTATCTCTGCCTTTTTAGTAGAATATGTAGAACACTGGTGGCAACAGATAATGCTTCGAGAGCCTGTGCTTACACCGGAAGGGTAGGTCGGATTTACTCTCGTAAGCCCCCAGGGCAGCGACTAAGGGATTGCTGTGATTTTGTTGACTTTTATAGAACTTCTCAGTCCAAGCGAGGATGTGGTGTTGTAGGGTTTCTTCTCGCTGTTCAGCGTGAAGTCGGGTAAGGTTTATTCTGGGATGGGTGTTAAAAGATATCAAGAGTATGTCGAATTGATTTATATTTTTTATAAAGACGTAAATCTTTGAAATTTCGATAATTCGTTTTTTTTTATATTTTCTACTAACTTAAAGTCCGTAGCATGAAAATATATTATACATCTGGATAATACACGCGTAAAGTAAGCGTGTAAAAAATGCGAGGAAAAAAGTACGTATTTTTCTCGGATAGAAATAATCGGAGCGTACTCGTACTAACGTAGTCGAATGGGAGCGCAAAATTACCTATGTTTACTATTTAATGACAAGTCAACGACCCGCCAAGAAAAATCTGTAACTAAATGCCTTGAAGATCAAGTACGTAGGTTCCCAGTATTAGGACAAGTGTAACTGAGCGAGATTGATTTGAACCAAGATTTAACTAATGGAGAAGTAAAACGTGTATTAAAATTCTCTCAAATAAATTGATTTAAGGAAGGAGTGAGCATTACAAAGAGTCTTACCAAAATTTAACAAAAAATGTGAAATGTATGGACGTGGCAGAAGCGAAAGATGTGTGCCAGGATGGAATCTCTCTCTGCCTATCCTTATAGGAACATGATATGCTGATGTTAATACGTATTGTATTACACTTTTATTGTATAAAATACAATCTGGTAGGCTTATTGCCATGTGGCAATTTTCAATCTTCCAAGCAACTAGAAATATGTAAAAGAGAAATTGAGTGAAAATCATACTGGATGATTTAAAAAAAAATACTAGGTTCCAACGGGAATCGAAACCACAACCCCCGGGTTGGGTTGCAAGCGTCTTACCAATTAGGCTACGGAGGTTGTCATGCGTCATTTTCATTAAATTATGTCTAGTTTTAATGATTATATTTTATTACGTTTTCGTTATATATAGTAAAACCTGACGAGCATATTTGCCATGTAACAATTTCGTCGAACTAATCACAAAATGTGTTCAAGAAGCCTTAAGTGAAATTAAGAATGGAATTCCTTTTAAAAAATCAGGGTACTAACCCGCAAACCCCGGGTCAGAAGACAAACGTCTCACCGACTAGGACACAGAGGTCGTCAAGTAACTCTAGTTTATATTAAAATTAAGTAAGTCATAATATAATATCATCCAAGTACATTAAAAACAGCTCACCTAAATTTTTACATAATTTTATAACAGGGAAATGTTTTCATAAACGTTTTCATTTAATTATACCAATGTCGGTAAGAACATTTGTAAACATCTCGAATTTAGTATTGTTGATATGTTATGTTCTAAAATATTGAATATTTAATAAAATAAAAAGGATAAACTAAATCAAATTCAGAATAAAACCAGGAAAATATTTGAAAAAAGCCTGATAGTCATAAAGCCTGGTAGTCACAAAGAATGTATCGTTATTTATTCATTCTCTGTACAAAAAATATACATTTTGATATAACAGATAAAAATACTATCAAGTATTTTTTCTCCGAACCTGAAACTAGTAGGCTAAAGCTTGGATACCTAGTGGAACTAGAAAAAATTGTTCGAGTGTTAGTTATACAACACAATAGTGTTTAATAAAGTTTACTTTCATATTTATAAGATGCCAAAAGCTTTTTTTAAAGCTCCTTTCTGTAATTCAATGCGCCGAATTAAATGAATTGAAACGAATGCAATACCAATTTATAAATCACAATCTGTCACATATGCATTCTCCGACTGTCAAAAGCGTCTCTTGCTTAGCGAATCGGGCACATGTCAAAACTCTGTTATGGCAGTATGAATCACGCACTCCACCCGAACTGTCAACAAAAGAGAGGGCCGTTTGTTTTGACAGGGGAATTCAACGCAAATTCTTAGCAAGAATAATAAATAATACGACAGGAATAATAAAAGCGATCAATCATAACAGCAAAATTTAATTATTATTCGTACTTCCGTTGCCGAAACACGTTGCAATGCAGGAATTTTCGTACTTCCGTTGCCGAAACACGTTGCAATGCAGGAATATGATTTTATTGATTTTGAAAAAGAAAAAAAAATAGTGTAAATAAGGAAAACTAAGTATTAAAGTACTGGTCCAAGGATTTGTAACGTCCACCATGTTAAACACCTTCGGATGTTCCTTTCCTATAGACCGCGAGGCGCACTAAAGTGTCTAAACATACTCGTACATACGATCACGCCGACTACCTGTCGGGGTAGGGAGAGAGGCGAGTTCACCAGATTTTCCTGTCGCGACAAACATCTTTCGGCTCTTCAACGTCCAACACCTCTCAAACAGCTCCTACGATTTCTCTAACTTTTTACATTTCCTTCATCCAACCATACTTTATTTGGTTCTCATCTACCACGGCTTTTACTCTAATGTGCACTGTACATTTGTTTTGTTAGTTTTTCTTCATTCATTCGTTCCACATGCCCAAACCATCTCCGAGTGTTCTTCTTTATCTTACTTAACACATCAACCTTCAGTTAAGCCAGCTTAATCACTACAATCCATAATCGGTCATAGATTGTCGCCCCAAATATCTTTCTCAGTGCACGCTTCTCGACAGTATTAATTCGGCTCTCATGTCTTTTAGTTTAAATGAGAAAAACTAAAAGTACCAATTTATATATTCGTAAATGTTAAGAATACCATACACTAAGTTGAATGCTCCCAAAACTTTTTGAAGGGTAAGCTTCGTTTCCCATGCGCCGCTAGGTGCCCCAACGTCCCTATCATCCAAGAAATAGAAATTATCGAAATATTTTCGACAATATTTAGGAAAAGAGTCCAAACACACTTTGGACAAGATGCATGAAAGAATAAAAAGTCTGGAGAAGCTAGTAATTACGGAGACAGGTGAGCGAAACAAGAGGAAGATGTATTTTAAGATAAACGAACCAAATAAAATAGTTAACAGAGTCATCTTTAAACGCTACATTGAACACAGGACCGGGAAGGATGGAGACAGATGGTGCACCAAGTTCCAAACATAGCAGAGGACCATAACGCCCAGCGTTGAGCACGCGATGAAGATGAATAAAATTACGCAATATTTTATTACTAATGCGAAACATGATTCGAGTTGTCCAAATTAATTGGACATTGATATTGCATTTGATAACTTGGAGAGAGCAATAAAACTCACATATCCACGTGTCAACTCAATGTGGTGTAATGTGATGTAATGACTTCTGATTGCTGGATGGTATTCGGTATGCAGAGTGTATTGTAAGGCAGATCGTTGGAGCATGAAGCGTATTAAATAATGGAGGTGAGTATAATAGGTACCGATTTATCATTAAAATTTAAAAGATGGACGAATTATCTTTCTGCGTGGCTGATTCCATTACGCCATGTGCCTGTATGTATATGGTACAATAATACGAGTATATACTAACTTGCCAAGTGCTCTTCCATTGTTTCGAGAGCTATCTCTTTTGAACAGGGTCTCGAATATTGACATATTCAACATATTTTAAAGAAAACATATTAAGCTTTCTAAGAATGGAAGTTATTGGAAGTTGTTTCGGTTTAATTTTACTTGTTTATATTTATTTAATATTACAGAATTTATCTTTAAGCTTTGTAAATAATTGGACGTGACCTGTATATACTCGTAGCTTTATGAAATAAATACATATCTTGTTTTCAGTTTATGTTTCCTAATTTATATTGACGACTCTGACTGACGTGAGAAATAATAATTGAAGGCTTTGAACGCAAATCAGAAGATCAAACATAAAAAAACAGAAATCACACAAAATGTATATACCGTAGAAAAATTACTTTAAACAAGACATGACAAATACTTCCGGAAAACCTCCATAGCTTAGTTAGTATAATGCCCGTTTACCATCCCGAGGGTTGGTTTCCAAATAATAAAAAAATACAAGTGTGGTTTTCACTTAAAACTAACAATTTTCTGGTTAGTTGAAAGAGATTGACACATTGCAATAAACGCGCAACGAAAGTGTTATATTATACAACACAAAACATGATTTAAGATAATAATAGTATTAAAAAATAACAAAGTCATAAGAAAAGCTTATTCCAGATATAACACTAAAATGAAAGTTCTTTTTGTTACATTTATTTATGGCTGTATAAAGCCGACGACCACCCTTGAAGGGCGAACGACAAAAAATAAGAAAGAAATATTGTAAAATTGAAGTTTAAGAACTGTATACAATGTCAAAGCAAAAAGTAGCACGCGATAAAAAAACGATAATTTTAGTTGAATGCGACTACTAAACGTTGAGCTTGAAAACCTTGGCATATTCAAAATACTTAAAAATACCTCACCTCTAATAAATGGGAAGAGGTGGATGACCTATTATATAATCATTAGAATTCATCATTCATTAATTGAACTGAAGAATATTTTTAAGCACGCTTTCTGGGTAAATCATACAAACAAAACCCACCTTAACGTATAGAAGGAAAATTTAAGGTAACGGTTGCTTACAACAGAAGGATAAAGGTAATGTTGATGTTATGGAGATACATGCACTTAGAAAAAAATGTGGAGTGTCCATGTATGAAAGAAGACAAAATGAAGACATTAGAAATTAATACATAACATAGAGAAACAACTCCGAAATAAATTTTAAACTAGTAAAAAAAAGTCAAGAAGTTCTCGATCATATCGGATCACATTTGTGTTTGTTTTCAATCGTACCAAAACAAAGCTAACCCAAACAAGAATCTTTTATATATTGTTGTACGCCTCTGAGGCATGGACGATAAAGGCCAGAGAATGTGCAAGAATTAATTCCTTTGTGATGTGGTATAGGCGCCGGATGCTCCATAATGAACGTCTCCATATTCCAGGAGTTAAGTATGACGGTACGATGGTGATTCTAGGGTTTGTCGGGCACATTTTCAGATATGATCCAGATAACCTAGAGAAATTGATAGATAAGGAGCCAAGGAAGAAGAGGCATATTACCAGCAAGATATAGATGATCAGGTGAATGAATTGACCGGAGTAGTCCTGTACACTGCCGTGTAAACAGCAAGTGAGAGAGAGGTGGAGACGTGTCGTCGTAATCTGTACAATCAAAATCCCATAGATCACGACCCTCGAAGCTACCAAGATTTATGTGTAATCCGAAGGGTGAAAAATGTATTTGACGGGACGGGTCGCTAAGCGTATGCAACCCGGATTAATAATAAAAGACTGATCAGGATTGTATATCAATCAATACTTGACGTTTAAGCTTAATATATACGTGTTTTAAATACCATTTATTCCCCATGTATACAGGACAAATTTGAATTCCTTCAGCTAAATACACAGATCCTTTGTCGCTTCTCTTTTGGTGGGTTTCTCTCTCGACGGATGTCACAGATAAGGAGGTGGTGCATTATTTAGTAAAACAATGGTGTCCCATAAAGAGCGGCGAGGACAAATCAAATGCAACGAAAATATTTATAAGATGTCAAACAGTCATGGCATTATACTCCTATGTGTGTGGTTCTCAATTGTGAGAAATCTATCACCTTCGAGCTCGTTGTACTAGGAAAGTGGCGGTTAGAACTTTTAAGAATCGTTGGCGACAAACCGAAGAGCTTATCAATATTCATTATACTAAACATATGTGTGGTTTTTTAAAACACTCTTATTTTTAATTTAATCTGTGATGGATTCGTAGAATTTCAGACAAAGAATGCCATCTCAATGATAACGCGTCAAAAACAAGTTGAGTTAGATGTAATTTGTAATGTATTACATTTACATTTAACATGTTATTTGTAATGTATTACATTAACAAAAGAGAAACTAGCGTATTTGTCAGTTTACCGAAATCTCTTCAGAAATTTATAAATAAAAAATTTAATTAAAGATAAAAAAATATTTATTTTTTATTCATAATACAGGTTTAACCCAATTGTACTGGACAGGGTACAAATTAACTGTAACGTAGGTGTGATAGTTGCTGCGCAGTGCTCGGAGAATTGAGTCGCGGTTCCAGAAGCGTAGATCGATGAGAAGAAGGTAGCGATGTGGAGAGATTCCTCTCAGGCAGGTCGGTAGCGGGTCTCAAGTGAAAACACAGTAAAATCGGTTTGGACTGAGAATATATGAATTAGGTTGATGAGTGCTTTCCAACGTTCCCAGTTTTAGAAGAATAATTTCTTTTACTTTTGACAATGTATGAAATTGTCAATATCTCAATAGTTACGGCCCTTCCAACATACATAATGGCTGGGAGGCCCGTTCGCCCTCCTATTGGTGGGGGCGTATCTCGATTGGGAGGATGTTATGAGCTGAGGATAAACATTTAATACTACGTTGCTATGAGTGATTGAATACGGTTCCTGCCGGCGCAGTATAGTGTAATTATTAAGAATGTTAAACGCGAGTCTTTCTAATAACGCAAGACATCTCACAACTTATCGAACAAGCCTGGCATACAAGGAGTTGAAGATTGAAAAATACGATTTTTCCACATACTCGTACAAGGATTTGACTATTTAAAAAAGTGAAGAGTTATGAATTTATTAGATTAAATTTAAAAGTATTTTATTAGTCTAAGGACTTGAAATATTCGAGTGTACTTCGTACATCAATGTAATCCAACTTTTAAACAAACTTCAATAAATATTAGGCTACCATGCGCGCAAATATCAAAATCAAATATGAACATTTAAATAAATATCCTTCAAGTTGTTTCCAACAATCAAAATTTTAACAAAAGTAAGTTTGCAAAATCATTTATGTGCTCGATTTGACAAAGATATTGAAGTGTGTAAAGTATTTGTACGGGTTACATCGTTTTGTACTTAAAATGATAACGATAAGCTTTTTAGTATACTCGTGTTCACAAAGTAACCGTAACAGATCAATAATGGAACATAAATATTTTATCAGTCCATAAAGATAAGGAAGAGGAAAAAAAACTAATTCGAGTCAAGTTGAGTTAGGACTCACTTGTCAGGCAGAAGAATGTTAAAATACCTTGATTTTAAAAGTAAAAATATATCATTCAATGTTGTAATGAATTATTGTGTTTAAAACGTAATATTTTTTGTTAGATTTCGTCATTTTAAATGCTTTTTCTAAGAACCGAAGTATTGAAAAGTTTATTGCCATGTGAAATTTATTCCAAGTTTTAAGCGATTTTACGCACTTGACATCCTTCAACGTATTTCTAACACTTAATGGTCATTTATCTGTCACCATTATTATCCGGCGTAGTTTTCATCGTATCGTATTATAATTTTAATTGTATACGGTATCACTTGACAAGTTTATTGCCATGTGGCACTCTCTTCCAAACAACCAGAAATGTGGTAAACAAGCCTTATGAGATAACCCTTTTTTAATAGGGTGACAATGGGAATCGAGCCCACAAACCACGGACTGGACAGGCGTTTTATCAACATAACCACGGAAGTCGTCTATCCGAGGGAGTTTTTCTTATCACCCAATAAGTGCAATGATTAGAGTTATTCTAGAATATTATTTTCATACATTATGATCTCTGTTCCTAATGAAAAAAATACTGTCATCTTTATTAAAAAAGAAAAAAAAATCAATGTGATCATGTCATAAATTCTCCTGAAATCGAAAAATTTAACCAAGCTACGCGTGATTTGACATTTTTACGCGTTAACTAATCGAGTTCTTACATTGAAAGTTCATGCTTAAAATATCGCACCTTTTAAAATGCGAAAAACTTCCGTTAAGTCTATTTCACAATAATTAATTTAAGAAAGTGTATTTGTAGGTCAAATTCATTCAAAAACTAGGCACCTACACGTTTTCGTTGACAATCAATCAAACGTTAAATATAATAGGTAAAGCGGAAAGTAATAATTTTCATTAGGCGTCACGTTGAAACCAGTTTGCCACCAGTTACCGTTGGGTTAATACGTCGTGGTTGGTATCATTTTGAAGCTCTATTAATATCCTTTCTGTTTTGATATTTATTTTTGGTTTTAATCTAAAGTACAAAACTGCAAAAGCCAGAGATTGAAGAGACACATTTGCGGTATTTTATGCTGTTTTTATTCGATAAATGATTGAAGTCAAAAGAAGCTACCCAGACCATATGCGATATTTATAGAGACATCTTGAATCCTCGGAAGTGCCAAAGATGGTTTAAAAAAATTGAAAGTTGTGAAAGGGAATCGAAGGCCAAACCAAAAATAGGAAGACCTCTTAAAATCGATGATGACACTTTAAACTCATTAGTGAGGTCCGATCCGCGTAAAACTATCAAGGAATTGTCACAAAATATCGGTTGTCCATGATCAATAGTGAAGAACTATTTGAAAAGGCTCGGAAAACAAAATAGACAAGGAATTTGGAAGCCGCACGAACTTTCTCCAACGGCCATGGAACAACGAATAACAATCTGTTCATCTTAACTCTCCAGATATGAAACTGATCCGTTTCTTAGAAAAATTGTTACTGGGTATGAGAAGTGGGTCCTTCACACCAATCCGAGAAGAAAAAAAAACAAAAAACAATGGTTTTCAACGAATCAGGTACATCTGTCTACCCCTCAGCCGACATTGACTCTGAAAAACGTTTTCCTTTGTGTTTGGTGGGATATTTTGGAAGTTATTCATTATGAATTACTAAAACCTGGTCAGACTGTTACAGCAGATGTGTATTGTCCCCAATTCGAAAGATTAAAGGCAGAACTGCTTAAAAAATGATCAGTTTTAGTAAAGAATCAGAGAAGAATTCTACAACATGATAATGCAAAACCACACGCAGCAAGGATTACGCAGGACAAAATAAGAGAGCTAGATTTAGAAGTTCTGCAGCATCCACCATATTCACCTGATATTGCACCATTGGATTACCATCTTTTTAAGTCGATGGAACATTCGCTTCGAGATAAAAAATCTACGAGTGTCGAACAACTCCGAAATCACTTGTAGTCATATTTTACCGTAAAACCGCCAGAATTTTACGAATAAGGTATTAAAAAACTGCCTATTCTGTGGAGGAAGATCATCGGTAACAACGGTAATTATTTAACGGAATAATATTGTATAGTTTTTGTTTAAATCAATTTTTTGTCGCATCAAAAAAAATTATCATTTCTTTCCGCTTTACCTATTATTACACAAACAACATTCAATTAATTCAATGATGTGACGTATGATCATATGTTGAGTAAGTTTTAGGGAACCGTTATTGGTTGAGCTCGGATAGAAAATTAATTATTAATGTCACCCGGTATGTTGGCAAATTATAAAAACAATAAAGCGATGAGATGTTATTTGATACAGTGTTACAAAAAACGATCCCCAGACGGACATCTGTCACCAGTTTCAAAATTCTGTCACAATGTACAGATGGCGTTTTTACGCGTCTAATTAAACACGGGAAATTTGATTAAGCCCCGAAGGGCATAAAACACGAGAGGGTTATTCGGAAAAAGGATATGCAACAACTATGAAGGGAAGCGACAGAAGCTCTACAAAATTTGATGCAATTATGATTAGAATATTCTTCACTAAACACAATAACTTAATATTCGGATACGTATAAATGTAAATATACAAAATAACCAAACTAATTTCATGCATATCATTGCCTTAAGAGCACAGTGGTTTTAAAACTCGATCGTTAAACGGCGCCCAAGGTGTATAAACATTTTTTGATGGCGCCCAAAATAAAACTTTCTAATTAGTAGAATGGGTGAGCCTATTATTCACCATAGTTTCCTCAATTTTTTAAGTCAAACTAGACAAAGCTACTCTCATTTCCAGTTTCATGTTGAGTTTTACACTACATTTGGTTTATATCACAGCTACCGCCGAAAACTCAGCTTCGCAGATGTAAACCGTCGCCAGTGGACCAGGATTCGCACTTATATCTATCCTTTATACAAAATTCAACCCATCCTTTAATCAACGTTCAACAAAATACATACTGACATTCTTTATGTTTCAGACTCTCCTCTACCGACGTAAAATCAGGTGGAGATTGAACCTTGAATGGGTCTTAAATCCATATACACTTCTCCATATCTTCTATAAAGTATTTTTGTGACATCAAAATTTTCTAATATCCCACACTTTGAAAATCTCTGCCTTAGAGACTTCGATACAACTATTTTATAAAAGAGATAACATAAGACCGAGAGTACTCTTCACGAAATATGCGGCCCTGGTATCCGATCCGAATAACAGAAAATATCTATAAGGCGGTGTATTTCATTCTTCAAACGTGACAGTTTTTATAATCAAAGAAAACACAGAAGTACATTAATAATTAATGACTCTTTAGAATGGACGGACAAGGAAATGTGATACAACAAACATAAAAGGAAGTGGTGTGGGGGCTTGTCTAAGCGGCACGACGCGCAGTGTAATAAATATTTAAGTACTTGATGTACTTTGGAAAGGTAGAAAATCCAGATTATTTTTATCACTTTTCTGGGAGAATCCTTTGCGGTTTCTGAACTACTGGTATATAATAAAAGTGAAACAGAGAACAAATATTAAACAATGTTAATTTTTAATGGAAAAATATTCTCATGAACGATGATGATAACTTACGAGTAGATCGCATTGATAAGAAAATTAAATTGTGTTTTGAAAAATAACTTAAGGACTTTTTTAATATACTAAAAAGAATTTGCAAATATAAGCCTAAATTCATGTGTGTATGTTCGAGGATTTGTTTCTGCTATTGTTCACTAGTTTAAATAGTTCTTTTTGGAGTTGTTGCAGAGTTGAATCGGTTTATATCATGGCCGACGCTTCGAAAGCATTGCAACCCTCATATCCTCAGTTTACTATATTCGGCTGTTTTTTGACATCGCCCTTTGGATGAGGACTGCAACGCCTTCGAAACATCGGTTATAATTTAAGTCAACTTAGCATTACTATCCCCAAAAATATTAGAAACTAGTTAAAATTATAGTATTTGTTGCTTTAAATCAAAATATAGTTCAAAGGTTTGTGTTCATACTTTAGTTTTTGACACATTTTCAAAATAATGCACAAGTTAAATAGTCAAGTCTTTGAATAATCAGTGATGAATTTCTACTTTTTTTTAAAAACACAATTTTCTTATAGTGAAGTTGGGGAAATGTTTTTGGGAAACTGTGATGCGAATAGAACGGTATTTTTAGTTTAGCACTTTTTTAATACCTAGAAACTACTCTAAAAAGGTAGCCCAATATAGAAGATTAAAAAGTAAATAAAAAAAGTATGATGCGTAAAAACTGAATGATTCACAGTTTGGACATTGAAGTTAAAATTATGCGTTGAGGAAAAAATAATTGCTAAACCGCTGAACCATTGCGATAAAGTGGCGCTGAATGATAATTCATTATTAAGTTGAAATTTCGTGATTCCATGAAAATTGCGTGAAATGTTTTAAAAGCAAAAAGTTCAAGATAAAACGTTTTTTTGTATAATAATATCGCCGGTTGCTACAATACAAGGATTAGATTTAAATAATATTCCTAAGTATTTATTTCAACAATGTCAACAACTAGGCCACGGAGGTCGAGTTTATAGATTTTCAGAAAAAAAAGATAATTGTGAAATCACTTATATTAATTTGAAACAAACTACATAGTCTTCGATTAGTAAATATATTACGAGCATTCTAGTCCTCAATATATACTCGTATATGTCTAAAATTAATTGAGATTAAGGAACAGGTAGACTGTAGAAAGAATGGAAGAAGATGGTCAGAGAAATTATAACTAAGGGATAGTCAAGTATGAGTAATCGAAGAATATATGACGAGATGTGCGTGTGTGGACAAAACAAAGGCTGTTGTACGTGGATAAAAAGGCGTGGTGTTCTGACCTTTCTGCCTACGCCAAAAACGATATGGTGTGATATACGTGTAATTATTGCGTCATAGCAAAGACCGATTAACCCATTAAGGTCCGATAAACTTCTTATCGATAATCTTGAGAAAATAAAAAAATATATATACTTATATATATATACGAGTATACTATATGTGTCCGAACAAAGATCACCGTACGATAATGGTGAGTGCGCAAAAAGTGTTGCGTTGTTGTACGCAGGGCAATAACAATATAAACCACGCACAGGGCATTATCGTCGGGTAATTTCCTATAATGTCCGTGGATGGACTCGGATTCTTGTTGCGATACTCGTACTTAACTCCGCAGATTATAGTTATTTTATATCCAAAGATCATCAGTCAGCGGCCGTGGCCAAGCATCGTAGGTACTAGGCACTTACTAAGAGTGGGTTTTTGGACGACCTCGAGATGCGGACTCCTGAATTACGGACGCACGCGTTTACACGTGTTGACCACGCGTAAAAAGTTAGCTTTGCAATAATAAGACAAATTTAAAAAAAACAATTTTTTTTCTTATCGTTAAAATAGTTAGTACAAATATTGTATAGAACTATGTACAATTAAAATTATACTAGTTGCAACCCGTAAAATATTCACGGAAGTAAAACAAATTCTACCTTTGAAAACTTGTGAATCTTGTTTTTGTAAGAATCAAAGTATTACTCTCTCGCTTTCTTCTATTCAAAATTCAATTCGCGTATTCTTTCTTTGCCGACAACCGTCGTATGGGTTTTTGTCTATTTATATTATGATGATGATGATTGGGATTTAGATTTCAATTTCTTTCCAAAACTTAATCCCAATTTCTTAAGTAGTATCTTACAACGAAATATTGAATGTATTCGCGATTACACTACAAAAAGTATATTAGTTGTATAATTATAATAAATACATTCATCTCCGTGCCCTAGTTGATAAGACGCCTGTCTTCCGACACGTGGGTTGCGTTGCGTTAAATGAGTCAAGTCTGGATTTCAGTTAAGGCTTATTTAATATTTTTCTGGTTGTTTGGAAGAGATTGATACATGACAAGTTGTACTATACACAACGAAAATGTTTTACTACTCACGTTCAAGTCAAATAAGCATTTTTATTTTTTAGCTTAATATTATACATAAAATATACATTACAAAATAAAATAAAGAAATAGACAGGCGATCTATTTCTTAATCGCTTTAAGGATTTTAAAATTCTTGAGGGTAAACGATAAACTCACTCGAGCACCTGAGAATACCTGACGACCTCCGTGGCCTGGTTGATAAGACGTATGTTTACCAGCCCATGAAATACGCGTATCCAGATTTTTTTTCAATATTCAGTATGATTTTTACTTCAGGTTTAGTTATCACCTTTCTGGTTGATTAGAAGAGATTACCACATGGCAAAGTCTTATGACGGCATTAAATCTTCTATTTGCCCACTTTCTATTAAAAGCATCCTTACTGGCCATGGGACCAGAAACGCCACCCCAGATACGTCCATCGTCCACAGAAGGCGGTAGCGCCTGTTTTGGGAAACATCAGTGCACGCATTTCTACATTTATTTATTGAATATATAATTGATTGGAGGTGCATGACTGCGCTGTAACGCACTGGCCTTCCGTGTGGAATTTCGTCGGTTCGAACCCGCGCTGTGTTACTCCCCTCGACTGACGCAGATATTTTTTCCTCATTTCCTCATAGTCCCTTTGGTGTGCCATCAGATCTAGAACAGCGGTGTGGCCGGTAAGTCACCTGGTGTGAAACGGCTCAATCAATTATTAAAGTTGAGAAAAGAAAGAAACAAAACTCCACGGCACAGCTTAACTTTCCAACTGAATTGACGTTGGAATGGCGAGGGGGTCTTCGATGACGAGGCCCAACAACAACGACACGATTGATTGAATATAAAATAATTGTTAAATTTAATAAGATACGCAATAGCGTAAAATGAGGACGATCTGTATTACAAAGCAAGATCATATATAAAGTCGCTAATAAGATACGCAATCGCGTAAAATGAGGACGATCTGTATTACAAAGCAAGATCATATATAAAGTCGCTAATAAGATACGCAATAGCGTAAAATGAGGACGATCTGTATTACAAAGCAAGATCATATATAAAGTCGCTAATAAGATACGCAATAGCGTAAAATGAGGACGATCTGTATTACAAAGCAAGATCATATATAAAGTCGCTAATAATTGTAAGTTATCGAGAAATCCATCCGGCTGTAGAGGCATGATTTACCTTTATTATTTATGTCAATAATTGCGAATTGCCTGATCGCTCCGGCGACTGGGAGACATAAAAAACATGACAAAGCACACAAGGGTAAATATGCGGGTGTCATTTAAAGCCAATAAAAGATAAAAACGCGATATCTCAAGCAATATAGGTATACAAGTCGATGGATATTAAATTACAAGAATCTATCTCGCTAGAAACTATGGGTGATGTTCAACCGTGTATCGTAATGTATGTTACTCGTACATATATGATGTAAAGGTGTGGATTAAGAGAAAGACCCAACTTTATTTTGGTACTCCACATCAATGAGTGTTCGTTACGGACTTGCAGTGTTAGTAATGCGATGCTTCGTCAAAGAAAACCAAAACTATTGGAAGGTTAACTAGCCTGGATTTGGCTATATACATGAAAACAAAAAAAACTAGGAAAACAAATAAACAGTGCAAATGAAATTGAAAGGCGGGGTAGAGGTAGACCTTAAAAAGTATCGATGGATTATATGAATTATAGTTTAAAAGAACGAAATGTAAAAAGTCAGAGAAATCGTAGGAGTTGTATGAAAAGGTGTATGGATGTAGAGGTAACGAAAGATGTGCTTCGCAATAGGAAAGTCTAGCGATCTATCCTCTGCCAGCCTCGACAAGGACACAATGTGATGGTATGTTTGTAAATCTTGTCATACGAACGAACAGAAATAAACCAATTGACTTTAAATTAAGGATATCTTATGGATAAAACATAATCGATTTTATTAGAATAGTAGCACAATATTGGCAATGTGTCATTCTCTATATTATAGTTGTTGTTTCAAACAACTTTAACCTAGATTAAAATAAGCGAGAAAGAAAAATACATAGTCAAAAAAATATTTATAACTAAGACAATGAATCAAAGTAGCTTGATACAAAGACAAAAATGACAAAAAAATAAAAAACTAGACTCTAGAACAAGCCTGCAATTTTTTTTGTTGAAGGGTCGCATTTTGGTTGAAGGGTCACATTTTTTGTCGACGTAATTAACTATCATAAAAATATATATGTTATATTCAGCCAACAAATAAAAAAAATGTGAACACGGAGGTAAGAGTGGTATTGTATTGATGAGTACGGCTTATGTATTATATGTTATATACACATTCGTGGCAGTGTAGACAGCTGTGCATCACACACGGCTACACAAGTCACAAGTATTGCTCACACATTCACTCTTATAATACGACTCGGGAAGAAAAAAATACGATTTTTCGGCATATATAGACAAAACAAAAAAATACACAATGTTAATAAATATTAGTTATAGCTTGCGGGTCACATTAACATACGAGGCGGGTCGTATATGGCCCGCGGGCACTAATTTGCCCAGGGCTTCTCTAGAAGTATACATTTATTTTTGTTCAAATAAGTTTCCATGGACGAGACGAACAAAAAATATTTACTATTAGCGGTTTACACGTATGAGACAGAAAATTATATACACAAAGCAAAGGATTAATTTATCATACAAAATGAATTTTAAATTACACTAAATTTACACATCGTACAAAACCAGACTACAAGTAGCCTTTGGCAAATAAGTGTGATCTGAAAAGATTTTAATCAGCTGGACCCAGGTTCCAGTAGCAGCAGAGAGCTGCAAAAAATGGAATTGCCAGATCATAAACCCAAGGAACCTTCTAGAAACCACAAGGATAAAATAATCATAATTCATCAAATCAGGGGAAGGATTTTTTATTCAGCACAATTGAAAGAATGGTTGCAAAAACGGTTATTTCTCAACTTTTTACTATATTTTTTTAATACAATCTCTTGACAGTTGATGATGTCCTTGTTTATGGGTTTTCATTACATGGTACGTAAATAAAATAATTATTTACGTACCATGTAATTTGCATTTTATTTCAACAAAAATTAAACATAAAAAATAAACAGTTTTGCTCACTGTTTATTTTTAATAGTAGACGTTTTAAATTTTAGTCATGGAGTTTTTATTTTACTTTATTAACGCCAGCCACGGATGACACTATATGATACATTCATATAACACGTGGATAGAATAATTTATTTTAATATATTATACTTATATAAATTATTTGCGATACTTTTAATCAATATACATATTATAAATAAATTTATGATAATGTAAATCGAAGTAAATTTTTTGTAATTTTGACAAAATGTCATCATATTGTAGATAATACATAGAATATTTTAAAATACTTGATTAGTTTTGCAATACAACACATAATAAAAGTGTAATACAACACACAAGGAAAGTAATACAACCAATAATACAAAAAAAACAATTTTCACTTTTAAAAAAAGTCACATTATATTACAATGTGTCGTATAACACTTTCATTGCATACGGTTAAACATGGTGGGATTATTCCCATGTGGCAATCTCTTCCGACCAAACAGAAAGATGTTGAAGAGGCCTGAAGTGAAAAATCAGACTGGTATCCTTTTTAAAGAAATCTGGGTTCTTGTGGGAATCGAAACTGCAGCCTCCAGTCTGGGAGACAACCATCTTACCAAAGATGCTACGAAGGTCATCGCTGTCCACAATAGATGTAATACGTTGAAAACTCTTGAATAGTTTTCTGGGTATTAAAGTTTTCTTTTCTTTATGAAGTGTCAAGTTTTTTCAAACGAATAACTTTTTGCAAGTAACTCTTCAATTTCTCATGCTACCATCTCGACGTGATCCCGATGTAGTATTATAAATCATGCAGTAACGGTGTGGCCGGTAGCACAGAAGCCGACGCAGGTAGTTCAGAGCGTTTATTGAGGCAAAAAATAAATGGCGAGGGTTTGACATGAGATCGGACGCGTGCTGCGCGGCCGTGAACAACACAACAACCATACAACAGGATATCTGGCATAACGCGAGACGCAGGAGCGGGGCGGGGTAGACCAAAGGATGAGCCGGGATTAACGGCCAGCCAGCTCAAAGGATCCTTGAGATCGGCGCGTGCAATTAAAAGCATAAAAAAGTTGTAAGGCACGTAGTGATACAATACTGCTTATTTTTTTAACGTTACATACACACCATCACGGCGTCTCTCTGTCGGAGAAGGCAGAGAGCATAGAGCGCCACACTTTCCATACATCTTTCGCCTCTGCTACATCCTTACAAATTCTCATACAAGTCCTACGATTTTTCCGACTACGTTTCCTTCATACAAAATACCATACGCTTGATTCAATCATACTTTCCTTAGTCTTCCTCTACCACACCTTTCTCTCACATTTGCAGTATATTTGGTTTGTTAGTCTTTCTTTTTTCACTCGTTCTACGAGTACAAACCCAACCATCTCAGAATGCTCTTTTTAATCTTATTCAACACATCAGCCTTAAGTTCACATTAATTTATAATAACTTAATTCCGTATTATCTCATTCATTGTCACTGCACGCATTGTCACAGCACACATATTTACAACGTTTATTGTTCCATGTGCACATTCCACTGTCATAAGCAAAAGTTAGTATAAAAGTACCTTTGTGAACTATTTATTATCTTAACAGATGTTGATATTGTCCGGTTTGAGTATATATGTTTGAATACCCCACTGACTTTATTTCCTATTGCTACAAGCCGTTCGACATCTCACGTAACTCTTCCATCATCTGAACTACTACCTACCTAAATAGCAGAATTCTTCACCTCGCTCTTATCTTTCATTACTCACCCATATGTTGCATTTACTCATTTTAAACCTAGATCATGATTTCGTAACATTCCTTCTAAAATGTATACAGCTAAAGGTCACCTATATCCGTTGATAGAATGTCATGTATTCCATTATGTACAATATATATTTGTTGTACACAGTAAAACCCGGTGGGTTTATTGACGTGTGGCAATGTCTTTCAAACAATCAAAAATACTCGAATATTAAACAGGTCTCTAGTGAAAACTAGACTATTTTATTTATTTTTGAATACTAACAGAAATCAAACCAACTAATTGTATATCAATGAAAATCGAATCCGCAAAGCCCGGGTTGGAAAACAACCGTCGGAGGTCGTTATCACTCACGAATTTAACTACACATTTTAGATCATAACATTTCCACATGGCCTATTTTCAAAATAAATAAAACAATTTTACTTATTTAATTCTTAAAATAATAATGATAAATGTTTTAGGTGAAAAAAATATCTTGATGTGTGTGATTAAATATATAGTAGTTCTCTAAAAATACATAAAAACCTATATAACTAACTAATAGTGTAATATATCAAATACAAGAAGAATATTTAATGCATTATCTAAACTCGCCTGAAGGAAGAAACACCTATAAATATTCAAACGATCCAAACAATAAATCATTTACAATCTTTATGACTACTTTCCTCGATAATTTTAATTTTATCTCCTTTTATCTTATCTGCTCCTGTTCTCGCGACGTACAAATTTACTGACCAAACCGTCCAAGAAGTAAAAAAAGAGATAATCTTATGTATAAGAAAGAAGAAAATGATCTCGAGTGTCAACGTGACCACCAAAAAGGATACAACAAGTAAAAAGAGAACAAACATACAGCGTGTGAAGACAGTCGGAGGAAGGATAACGTTGTAAAGTGGTACTAGCTCGAGCAAGGCTTGATATCTTGCGGAGCGCCGGGTGGATCACCTTGGACATGACCGTTCAACTCGACACCCCGCCAACCCCAGACTGATAGAGGGCTGAAGTCTGAAGGTTGCCAATATTGTTATGAAGGCCTGGTAGGATTGCGACAATAGATTTTTAAAGAGTCGAAGCTTAAGTAAACTTGGTTCGGTTTACGAGTAACATGGCTGTGTCACGCAGGGTTATTTAAAAAAATATACCATTCTGAAGGATAATGATCGTGTTTGAGAAGACTTTGTTGCGTTTAATGTTTGTTGTCCATTTAAGCACAATAAACCGATTCATTGATAGTTAACAAACGACAAAGTAAACAAATACTGGTTTTGGAACTTGCTATCTGATTGAGGTTTAATGACGACATACGGACGAAGTTATTTCGGGCTTCTTTTGTAAAGAATCTTAAAAAACGTACTTACCGGAAAGAATGAACGCTGAGAAAATCAATGGACATAATAAGCTCTTCTTTACCTGGAAATAAATAAAAAAATACATTAATCAAGGAAGCATTATTACAAGATAATTATTACACGAGCAAAAAATAATTGTGTTTACTTATACATATTAACGATTTTTATTATATATGGTTTTGCTCATTTATATACCCATACTTTAAACCGGTAAGTTACACCAATAAATTAGTGTGATATGAGAAGTTGTTGGATATACTTTTGATGTAGTTGTTGAGATTATGATTATGCGGTTGAAATTGTCTGTATAACGTGGGACTAAAGCGTGTATAATAAGGATGTGAATGTTTCAGCTAAGTGTTTAGGAGAAATACTCGTATATGAATTTTTCGAGGCTTTTAAACCACTTCGTCGCAGGATTTGCTCAGGAAAGCGGTTCATTATATCCACAAAATAGAGGGTTTCTAGCATTGTTGTGAAGTTGTACAATACGTTTCTCCTTTCCATTAAAACGATGTAAATTTTAAATAGTGTATTGTGGATAGTTAAAATTTAAAAAAAATCAATTAGGTCGAAACATTTTAATATCCTGAAAAAATAATTACGAACATATGTCTAAATCGATACATTTTTTTTCTGGTTTGTAATATTTTCAAATAATTATATGGAATTCTTATTTTTACCAATACATATTTTATAAACTTACAAAAACATATATTAGAAAAAAATGTAACTATAAATGAAACTATTGTATTGTATTACATTATTGTTATAAACATAAAAACTTGTCATGTTTAATGTTATGTGACAATCTCGTTCAACCAGTCAGAAAACCAGACTGAAACCATTTAAAAAAAATGGTACCAACGGAAAACGAATCCACAACCTCCAGGTTGGAAGATAGTCGTCTTGTCAACTAAACTACATAGGTCATAGAATATTATATCAAATAACAAAATAAAAACAAATACAATTGTTATTTCTCCGTTAGGAGAATATCAAGACTGGATTTTAATAAAACTTTAAAATTAATTGAAAACAGGCAGCCATTAATTGAAACCTGATTGGATAGTCAGTCATATAGACCGAGTTCAATAACTCAACCCTTTTTTAGATGAAGCAAGGCAACAAAACAGCGCAGACATAGACATGACAGACACTGAAGTCTGGTCCCAAATCAGGTTTAGGAAGCTGGCAGGATTCGGACTAATCGGAACCCCGCCGGAGAGGACGACAGACTTGTCTAGGATGATGTGATGTCTAGGCAACTGTTTTATAAACTGAGTTTCGTGAAAAACGCCATGCTGACTACGAAGGCCATACTTTATATTTCCGTAGAAGCATTAAATTTATTATTTATATTTATTTATTAGTATGTCATATTTTTCAACATATTTAAATTGGTGATTGGGATGTGTTGAATAGCATGGATGGGAAGTAACACCCTCAACCCTAGCCCATTCGTCGAGCCTTCGGGGTTAGAACCACTTGAATAAGCACGTCATTGTACGTGTTGGCAATACTACCCCACACGTGAAGAGGTAACAACATGAGTACACGTCAAGGACTTGTAAATATTGTTACTAGACGAACTTATTTTACCAGACTGGGACCTCTTTTACAGGTACTATCGGGAATCGAACCCGAAATGAAGCCAATCATCTTACCAACTAGGCAACGGAGGTTGCCATTATTTATAAATAAACCTACGATTGTGAAATAATAAATTATTAGAAAATTAAACATTTTTTTTATAATTTATAGAAAATTTAATATTTAAATAGTACAACCAAATCTAATAAATATTTAGCTTATCAAGGTGTATGTAGCAGCTTTTTACATATAAATGCGTTAAAATATGGTGTCCTAAAATTTTATATTTCAATAGTACAACCAAATCTAATAAATATTTAGCCTATCAAGGTATATGTAGCAACTTTTTACATATAAATGCGTTAAAATATGGGGTCCTAAAAATTAATATTTCAATAGTACAACCAAATCTAATAAATATTTAGTCTATCAAGGTATATGTAGCAGCTTTTTACAAATAAATGCGTTAAAAAGTATACGGTGTCCTAAAAAAATATACAAACCGTGCCGTTTACTTGAAGTAGCTGCAGGAATTTGCCATATCACGCATTCGTGGGGAGTTTAGGGATGAGGAAGACTATTATTTCCAGCAAAATGGTGCACCTCCCCGGTACCATCGTGATGTGAGGACCTATCTTGATTGAAATTTGCCGAACAGATGGATTTGACGTAGAGGTAGCATTGAATACCACCCTCGCTCCCCAAACCTCACGCTAATGAACTTTTTTATGGGGACACTTCAAAGATAAATTTAATGCCCCAAAACCAGCAATAGTTAATGAATTGAGTACAAATACAAAACAAATGATTCGCGATATTTGTGATTCCGCATTACGAGTATCGACAGTGCATGGGACAGAATGAAAAATAATCTACGTCTGTCTTCTTTAACTTAGGGTTTCAATCTAAGATATACCTTAATAAATACTGAATTTATAATCATTCAAAGTGTATATACACATTTTTGGGGCACTTTACATTTATTAGAAAATACATAACATATATGAAGATAACAAATCTGCTATACATATACACTGGTTATAACCGGAGGGATGGTGGTGAGAGAGATAAGTGGCAGAAATTCCAGCAGATAGTCAATAACCATTCTAAGTTGTACGACTGATAATGATGGTGGTTTAATAACACGTTGCATAGGACATATAGACGATTTAATGTATGACGATGATTTTAATATTTATCAACAAATGATTCAATGTTGA
The DNA here is from genome assembly GCA_949825065.1 of Odontocerum albicorne. Taxonomy (NCBI): domain Eukaryota; kingdom Metazoa; phylum Arthropoda; class Insecta; order Trichoptera; family Odontoceridae; genus Odontocerum; species Odontocerum albicorne. The sequence continues at coordinate 14,740,456 of OX463857.1, forward strand.
ACACAAAAAGCTACTTGTAAAAGAAAAAATAACGAATTTAGAAGGAAATCTACCAAATTATACACAGCAGCACGCAGAAAGAAAATTTTGAAAAAAATAGCTCATTAATTAATAAAGTGTGCCGAGTATTATATGAACAAAGGAAAAACTCTATAATAATGATGATTTTGATCATTATCAACAAATGATTCAATGTTGAATACAAAAAGAATAGAAAAACTCTAAATTTTGACTATTAAAAATAATAGATAAAGAGTGAATTAAAAAAAATGTAAAGATGTGATTGAAAGGAAATGACGTAAAAAAAGTTTGAAAATCGCTGCAGTGCACCACCCTCGGGTGCAATAAATAACGAATGAATGGTGTTTGACAGTGATTTTAATCCTTAACACCGCAACTATCCATTATAACATTATGCCAATAAAGCGATGCTCCCTACACATCCTTCACTCTCATAATCACCTCATAAAAACACCATAAAACGACCATTAAAAACGTAGTCACCATTTATCTGTATCTATAAAATTAACCTATCTGGAGTAGTATCTTTTGCATCTCGTCATGATAAAACGCATTTATTTGGCGCTATAAAATGCTGCTTACTTCAGGTAATTTTTTTTATATGAGCCATCGTTTTACCGCGATGAAGGAGGAAGGAGGCCGCGCGCTAACGCGAGGGCTTTCGTGAGGAAGGTCGCCGGTTTTAACCCCGCGATGTGCTACTCCCTTCGAATGACATAGGAATTTTTTTCGCCTAATATTCGGGGATATACAAATATCTATGAATTCAGTCATATATATTCTTAAAAAAACATGCCAGTGTGCTCCGATCGTCTCGATTCTCGACTACAAGGCCCAGCAACGACGACTATACTCGTACATACTCGTAAACTGTATTATCGTATGTTTATATTTTAATACAATTTCTATTATTTGTAGAGTCTCCTCTATTGAAATGTGATACATGTCCTATTTACATTTGAACTATAATTTTGTCCCGCACAAGGCAGTCAAACCAAATAAAACTCTTCTTGAGGCAACTTAAAAAAATAGAACGAAAATAATGTGTTGGCTGAATGGAAAGAGTTGTCGAGAGTTGTTGGGAAAAAAGGAATGATTGTCAGATATGAAGAGGTACGAGTCTCATCAAGACGGCTCAAGTGATTAAACAGTTATATGCGCATCAAAGGTAGATATAAAATTGTTCCTCGAACACTTTCTCTCTTCAAATTCTTTTGGATTTTCCAAGTTCATTTGCAGAAAATACAGAAAGTAAAAATAATTTTATTTCAGTCAGTATGCAAACTGTTGGTTTGTAACTCAAGCTATAATATTAATAATTACATTTTTACAGTAAGTTGGACCAAAATCCTGCGATGTGATGTCGTATTAATTAATGTATTTTATGTGGGCTTATTACCATGTAGCAGCCTCTTCCAACTAACCACAAAGAGGTTGAACAGACCTTATATTAAAACCAGCCTAGAAACTTTATTTAAAAAAATGTGGTATCAGCGGGATTCTAACACGCAATCCCCGGGTTATAAAATAGATGTCTTACAAATTAGGTCGCGGAAGTCGGCATCAACAGATCATCAATTACAAACTTTTGATAGCATCATATTAGTTTATTCAAAGAACTAGGATTATCTTCTTCATCGTCGCTTGCTCAATGCTGAGCATAGTTGTATTTTGCCATGTCTGGAACTTGGTGTATCGTTTGAGTCCATCTTTCCCAGTCATGAACCTTGTTGAATGCAGCGTTAAAAATCGATTCTGTTAAATCCTTTGTTTGGTTCCTCCACCTTTCAGGAGACCTTCCTCATTCTCGTCTTTCCTCAACTGTCCCCGTGATCACCAACTTTTCCAGACTTTCATTGTTATTTTTGGAAACATGCCCGAAGCATGATCTAGGATTAGGATATTTAAAGTTACATTGTTTAAACAAAATGTATAAAAACTTGCGATCGCGTTCTATTTGATACTTTGTCTTTACTTCATTTTTTATGCTCTTTTTCTCAGAATAAGAACTGTGTTAGACCAGCCCTGAACTCAAAAGAATAAAGAATAGATTTTTGCTTGTGCGAAACACATTTAACTGGGTATTTGCGAGACAACAAAGACATCCATATGCGAATGCACCTTTCAAAATTCAAAAATAACCAAATGCAGAGTACATCGTAAAAAATTACCTCGTCCGTTCTTGACGCGGGTTATAAATCGAAACGTTTGTAAAATTAACACAAGAAGGATAACAAAAAGATCAGGGATGTCGGACTCTGGGCTGATTCGCTGAATAATTCATCACATATTCATGAAATAATAACGAAAATTCAAGGTCCGAACACCTAGAACAATAGTTGAGGCACTGGGACGGATGTGGATTGCACGTGAAGGACAGACAATGCCGACGAGTGTCAAAGAAATTGGATTCACCTGATCTCCGTATAGGTTCGATTATGTCTAGCCCTAGACATATTATTGATAGCTTTACAGATGTGAAGATTTATAAGGTATAACATTTAAATTGATTGCTTAGCTTCTCGGTTTTGTTGAGTTATCGGACTCTAATATAATATTGCGAACTAAAATAAATTATTCGGGATTTTTAGAAAAATAAGAAGATCGAGTAAAATATAGTGATACTAAGTGGAATAAACTGTTAAAAATGAGAGGAATAAAAAGGGTGGTCTGGCAAACGCGGAGGAAGTACAAAGTATACAAGTGAATATACAATATATCATATGTGATGAAGTTGTTAGATATGATTTTGATGTAGTCGTTGAGATTATGATTTAGTTGTCATTGTATGTGACACACAGGTCTTGCCTAATAAAGCGGTTCTGTAAATCGACAAAATGGAGGGGTTTTAGCTTATTTCGCACTTGCACTAGACGATTTCCTGCCTACCTCGACAGTGAAACAGTGTAGTGCTATGAACGAAAGTTTTTAATTTATTACATGTATGTTAAATAGTAACGTATTTAATCGAAGTACGAAGCTTTTAAAGGTTTTTATAGTTAGGCTGTTGAATGGATTCACATACAGCTTACCAAGAATAATCAAACTGACACAGTAAGTGCTTTTATTTAGAGAATGCCGTTGATACATTTACAACTTTCCTCGCTCAATGTTTTAAGAATACTTTGATATGATTTGATTAATACTTGGGTACTATAAACATGGCCCAAAAGCTTTATTCGCTTGGGTAGAACATTAAAATGAATTAAGGGAAGTTTCAATAATGAATATTAGCCGGTCCTGTACAAATGCTGAGAATAATGATAATCGATCCAAATTTATGTAATACGAGCTGCCGGCACTGAGTGGCAAGAGCTGGTGTGGCGGGCACAAATCCTACCTGATTTTCATAATTATGCAAATTTATTGACAGACAGATCGATAGCTTTAAGTCGTGGTGTATTTTTCTTGAGCCCATGGCTACAAAAAACGTTTTTGTTTTAATTCAATAACCATTATTATTGAATTAAAGTAGAAACAACTATTACGTTATTTAGGCTTGGGATTAAATTATGTTCAATTCCGCAATAGCGACGACAAACTGTTGGAGGTGTCAGACAAATGCTTATTTATATAAAACCCTTTAATTTACTGATGACGTTTCATTTATATTTCACATGCTCTTAATTGAGTCTCACAACTTAATAAGTTAACGAAAGCTTTTGATAATTGCTTTGTCAAAATTAATAATAACAATCACCTCATTTTAAGGCAGCATAAATCCATATATATATATTCCCTAACTTTATTTCCTCTGCCTACCCCTTCATCAAACGCAATAAGTCTTTCAGGACTCATTCTACCGATATGTCTAAACAATCTCAAGATTATTTTGTTAGAATGAGATCATGTATTAAAACATTTATTTTTCATGAACACAAACTAGTATTTGAGATTTTTTGCGGTAATATAAAATAATACGTATATACATAACATCAAGCCATACCATCAAGCCATTACATTTTTAGGACAGGTAGAGAGGACAGAGGACCACATCTTCATATCAATATGCTTCTTACTCCTCCTCAACATTCATACATCTTCCATTGTGGTTGTAGATTGTGGGTGCTATTTAGATAGATATATAGGCACATATAAACTAGCAAAATGTACGTTTTAAGGTTAAATTCTGTCTTAATTTTAATTAATTTAATACAAAGCAACGCTGTATCATAAATATCTGGACAGTTAAAAAAAATATGGGTTGGATCCTTTTTGCAAATATATTCCAATCATCTATAGTAAAAATATAAGTACAAAAAAATCTTTTATTATGAGATAATTTTCAAGTCCAATAAAAAAATATATTAATCTATGTTTGTGTAAAAAAACAATCTGAGTGATCAACTTATATTTATAGCTGATCTAATATTTCAAAACATTAACATTAGTACCTACATACGAAAAATCTTCCTTGGAACAACTATTTTTCAACAACTTGGTGTTATCTCATCTATTTTTTGCCTCTCGTAAGTACCAAATACACATATTTCTCCTACACGTATATTTTTTTAATCAAAACAATCTGGCCAAGTCACGTTTTCCTCGGTCATTCCCTTTTTTAATTGTACATGACTTAGGCCTACTAATTAGAGTCACGTAGTTTGCAAAGCAAAGCGAGAAATTGCGAGCGGAAAAAAAATGAGTTGAAATATGCTACACCAGGGAATTACCACAAAAAAATGTACCTATGTAGCATACACAATAAAGATGGAAGGGCTATTAAAGGCTAGATAGAATGAATAGACATTTTTTCGTAAGTGGATTGAAATTTTATTATACGCCTAGGTGATCTATGGAACCAATCCATGGTAAGGTTATAGCAGAAATAATAAACTATTGTTCGTTTATCAAATCACCATTATCAATGGTTGTCCATCCAAGGAAGATTTTGTGGCATAAGTTGGGCCAGATATGCTTAACTTCCATTCGGAAGGTTTGAGTTCGATTCCTGGTGGTAAACCTGCCCGTATCTTAATGTCAGCGAGTGTGGTCTAAGGGTTTGCATTCACGCTAACCAAGTGGGCGCCCCAGGTTCGATTCCTGGTTGATTCACTTCCGGACTGGTTTTACATCTGAATTTGTGTATTTTTATTGCATATATGCATGCAGCTTATCACAAATTAATATAGCGCTTTATCAAGCTAATAATAATAACGAAATATATATTTTTTTAAATGGATCATATAGCAATGTTAAGGAAAGCAAAATAGCGATATGTAAAAAAAGTCTGCCTAACGAAAGGCAGCAGCTGATAAAACCTATCAATCATCGTGGGGTTTTCATCTCCTCGCCTTCGGAAATTTCAGTTTGATCTGTCAAGACTGTAGCTTGTTGAAGTGCAACAGCTGGCACACACAACGTAAACCAATACACGTACAGGCCTGCTTCATCCACAGGATAGCTCACAATCACGAGGGATCGTGTATCATCAGCCTTACAAACATATCATCACGCCGGTTTCTTGCTGGGATAAACAGAGAGAGCCGAGCGTCAGACTTTTCTATCTCGACACACATATTTCGCCTCTTCCACATGCATACACCGTCTCATACGATTTATATAACTTCTTACATTTTCTTCTTACAAAATGACAACTATTAATACAATATTACGCCTTCTATTAAGAGTTGTCTTATTATTTATATCACGCCTAAAGGGAATGTTTCTAAATAGCTATTTTATGTAAAGCAGTTTTGTTTATGTAAAAATATGAGAGTTGAAGGTAGATTAGGATTGTATGCAAAACTTCAAGGATTCGGCGGGGGCGTCAAGTGGGAGAGTGCAGAATGAGAAACCATTTAATTTTAACTGCAATCAGCCACCTGATAAATCTGCATTTAAACCGGTAACAATGCAACAAGAACTATAGAAACAACGGATCAATTTATGGTAGAATTGTGAAAAAAATACAGTAGAATACTTAATTGGAAAACCACAATATAGAACCATTGGATTAATTTGATGTGCAATGAATGATGAAAGATAAAAAAAAACTAATATTTGCTACATACTAACTACTAATGTGCGTCCAGATAGGAAAATCTGGCACTCTTTTCTCTCTGCCTACTCAAGCAGAGAAACGGTGTGACGGTATGTATGTATGCCGAATAAATGCTGTAGGAATGCGTGCATTGAGAAAAAAAACAGGAGACATCAATGTATGACAGAATAAGGAATGAAATTGTTAGGGATGATACGACGAAATTATTAGAAATGAATGAGGAAGAGCACTGTGAAATGGTTGGGACACGTGGAAAGAATTAATGAAAGAAGACTTACAAAACAAATATGCAGTGCAAATGTGAGTGGAAGGCGTGGTAGAGGAAGACCATGGAAAAATATATTTGGATCAAGTGAATATTTTTAAATACGTGAATGTAAGAAGTCAGAAAAAGCATATGTGTTGTATGTGAAGGTGAACGGATATAGAAGAGGCAAATGATGTGTGTCGAGATAGGAAAATATGACGTTATGTCCTCTCTGTCTACCCGGTCAGAGAGATGGCGTGACGATGAGTATCAGTATTATTTTTCAGTTAAACTGACTTACCAACTATAAAGTTATAGTAGAGTAATAAAGCAACACAATTTGTAAGCAATACAACAGATCCTTCCCCTCAGTTCTACAATCAAAAGCGTTAATTTGATTGTTGAATGAAAATAAAGGCGTTGAGAGATCAATAGGTTAATTGAAGATTTTTTTGTGTTTTTGATTTAAGGAATAGATATGACATGACTCTCAGTCATAGAAATCCTTGAAAGACCCCCAAAACCTAGGTGGAATAAACAGCCGTAACTTTCGGAGGGATCAGCACAACGTGGTTAACGAACGACCATGTACCACAATTGTTTATAATTTTTTGACAAATGATGATAGAAAATCTCTCTTGATAGAGATTTATTGCCAGTCGTCGAGATGAACGACACCTGTATATGTATTAGTTCATTCTGTGCAAGCTGTTGCATATTTCAGTAAAAAATGTAAATAACATCCTTTTTTATTTAAATAAAAGATGTTTTTTCTACATCGACAAATTACATATAAACATTTCGTGTTACTTCTAAACTTACATAATTATTTTCATATTACGTTACTACAAGTACGAGTATACCATTCTAAAGTAAAAACTCTGCAGAAACGTTTTTATTTATATAACTACTTCAGTTTAAAGACATGATTTAAATATGCTTTAGAAAATGGAAAAAATATAATAACAAGAAACCAAAAACCTGATGTATTAAGTAAGATGAAGAAGAGCACATTGAGACGGTTTGGGCATGTACAACGAATTAATAAAATGACTAACAAAACAAATATACATAGTGCAAATATGAGTGGAAGGAGTGGTAAGGGGATACCAAAGAAATTATGGTTGGATAATTTGACTACGACCAAATAATATTAACTCGTAAGTCTAAACAAACTTGTTTAGAAAACATTCACTAAATGCAACTGTAAATGAAACAAGGTCCTGTATGTATTCGATGCATACTCTAATATCCTAACCGGCATTACATAAAGGTCCGAATGCATAGCCCGGCCTAAATACTAACTTTAAAATTTCGTTATTTTTATTCCGAGTCGGACCTCATAAACTCGAAACATTAAAGGGAGACAATTAAATAAGGTGACTCCGTTAAGGAAGCTACGACAAATATGTACGAAACTTGACTTTAAGTACTTTTCTTCCTCATTATTTTTTTTATTCCACTAATTAAATAAATCCTCGCTACACGTGTTTCGACCTCCTATCTTGAGGCCCTCTTCAGGAAAGCATTACGCCTGAAGAGAGCTTCGGGATAGAAGACGTCTGGCGAGGATTAATAAAGTAATTAATTGCGAAATATTCGTATATAGATATCCACAATTTCAAACCTTTGACAAAGCATAAGTCATTTCTTTCTCAATCACGGTTGAAGTCTGAAGCTCTCTTCATTACGTTGATCTCTGATGCTCTTTTTGTTCCGCCTGAAGACTCACAATAGGAATATAGCAGGAATTAATGTAATTTATTGTTTATTATTTTAACATGGAATTTCCCAAAGTTAAAGCCGAAACTTTTGACAATTGTCAAGGTCGGGCTATGAATTCGGGCAAAAATCCTTTAGACTGCTCTTAAGACATTCAGTCCAAAGACAATAAAACCAATTGAATATATTATATTTCGAGCGTTAATAAAAACGGAAAAATATAAAACCACGAAACCAAAAAAGACAAAAATAAAGTCAAAGAGTAGAGAGGAAACAATTACTAAAACAGAGTTTAAACTGGCGTATTTTTTCCTACGATTATATTGAGCAAAATCTGTTCAACGTTGACTGTAACGATGAAACATGATTAATTCCAACTACGGCTAATGCGATCCGGTGATAATGATAGATATATGGTACACGTTCATATTAATTCATTTCGAAATTAAAAACAACCCACAGCAATGCGTTCCAAAACCCCTGAATCGTATCTAAAAAGAATATATAGAAGTTTTGGTCATGATTTTGTTAAATGCCTTTTGAGTCGTTTGTATGCCAAATTAACGCCCATTCGAAGATGTTTTGTGATGGAAATTTGATATCTACCTTTTGAATCATCTTAATTGACCACGGAAGTGGTGGTTTTGGATACAGAATTCAGTTTAAATTTATATTTATTAATTCGAAATAGCTTTTTTAATTGGAGATACGAGTAATTGTGACAAATTACTGGTATTAACTGTATTAATTTAATCATTAGAGTGAAATCTTAGAAGATGTAAGCAGGAATACTTGTATCATATTAATTTAACAGCAAATTTGTATTATATTAATTTAACAGCAAGTTTGTATTATATTAATTTAACAGCAAGTTTGTATTATATGATTGCCTATGTGTATAAAATGAAAGTGCAATACAAGATTATCAGAAAAGTTGCGCAAGCTTTTTAAACTTTGTTTTCTTTCGTGTGGTATTTAATCCTTCAACATATTCGAACTGGTGATTCGAGCAAAGTGAAGACCGTAGCCGGGAGACAATATTTTTTTTGGCCCCAATAATCCAGCGATCTCCGTTGCCTGTAACTGGAAACACGTGGCATGATGATAATTGACGGTCTAGACACAGGAATGAATGAATGAATACATTCGGGTTTAGAACAGCTGAAGTATGCACGAAACTCGCGGTTCGTCACTACGCGTGCTAGTAACACTAACGTACGCAAAGAGAGAACACACTTGCACACGTACTCAGCGAGTGTGAATATTGTTACCTGACGAACTATTTTACCAGACTGGGACACTTTTTTTTTTGGGTGATATTGGGAAGTGAACCCTAAACCCTCGGGTAGAAATTAGGCGTCTTGCAAAATAGGCCACGGAGGTCGTCAGCTTTTCGAACCTATTCATTAAGTATTAAAAAAAAGCGTAAAGATATACCATATATGTATAATCACGATTTTTGACTTTCTATGTTTTCTGTTTTCAAAATATCATTCACTTTATCTAACTATACTTTCTTGAGCCTTCCTCTTTTACGTCTTCTATTTATATTTGCACTATGTTTTGTCAGTATTTCTTCATTCATTCGTTCCACATACTAAAACCATCTTACTACTACTCCTCTTCATCTTACTCAACACATCAGTCTTATATTTACTTCGCTTATCCCTTCATTCCGTAGTCTGTCATACATTTTCCCCCCATGTATTCTTCCCAGTGATCGCATTTCTACAGCATATATTCGGCTCCTTTCAATCTTTTTCCACGTCAAAGTTTTACTCCCATTAATCAAAATGGTACTAAAATACTCTCTGGCTCGAATATAACATATATGTTTTAGTTCTACATTGACTTTTGGCTTCACACCGTTCAATATTATTCTTACCGCTTCTATTATGTGTGAAAATACTAACCAAATGACAGAATTCTTAAACTTGCTCCAACAAATTTTATGTATTATTAAACAAGGCGTAAGTATGTATCAAAATGATCACATTAAAATCGAACTCTTAAAAAATATAAAGAATACCACTGGAAAAAGAAAAGATTTGCGCTATAGAAGAGACGAGAAAAAACTGAAGAAAAAAATCCAGTTGAGCACATGTTGATATTGTCATTAGAAAAAGGATTCCACTGAAAAAAGAAAAATATAAAGGATACCACTGGAAAAAGAAAAGGTCCGTGCGAGAGAAGAAACGAGAAAAAAACTGCAGGCACAAATCCAGTTAAGCAGGTGTTAATATCGCCATCAGAAAAAAAGCGCTTCGGACTCGCAGTCATCAAGCCGATTTGCCGTGATGTTTATCCGAGCTTGGCCGAATTATATTTGCAGCAACGAAAGCGAAACGGCTTTGGCGCAGACAAATCAGACAAATCGCTCCCCTGCTGCAGCGACGTGGTGCTGTTGCGATGCAGAATTACTTTCGATTACCCACAAAGTCCAGTCACAACATTACGAGTGTTTGGATAACATGATACAGCGGAACTTTCGATCAGTCTGTTTGTAAACTGTCTCGAGTTTAAAAGTCATGTTTTTTTTTCTTAAAATAAATAACCAATGAATTCTCAAAGGTTTCGAGTTTAACTTTTTGAAGCTATAAGAATATTTAAAAATAAATTACTTTGTTATTCCACTAATTAAATTAATCCCCGCTGCGCGTGTTTCTAACTCTTATCCTGAGGATCTCTTTAGGTAGAATGAAGAGAGCCTCAGATTTCAAGCATAATCGAAAAAGAAATAACTAATTATTTGTCAAATAATTGTAATGTAAAAGTGTAAAACAATACAACGTTGATCTGCAAGTTTTAGATTACATAAGATAAATAAAAAATAGGTCATTGGAGAAAACGATTTTGCCAATTTTATGAAGCCTTTACAGGTAACATTGTTGAATCGTATGATTTTCAAAATATGTTGTCATAATAGTGAACATTATTTTCCATAATGCGAATAATAGAGGACAATGGTCTTTGAAAATGTATTTATATTTGCTCTTGTGTTTTTATCTTGAACTGAATGCAGCAAATCAACAGCAAAAAAGGTAGTCCATAAAAAAAGCAGATGCTACAACCAGTTTATGCTAGTGAAAAGTCAATGACACAACATTAAAAAATATAAATTAATAGAAAATCGAATTTAAGACAGACAAAAGGTCAAAATAATCTGCCAGCAATTTATGTATCCGCTGCGGATGCATGAATAAAATATAAATCAAACTATGCAGAATTTTAAAGGAAGTTGAAAAGCAGAAATCCCATTGGGCTTGATTTAATCTTAAATTAAGATTTATTTTGCTATGTTCAAACGTTACGATACAAGTGTATCTAAAGGACTTACTGTATATCATAAGATCCTTCGATCAAATTAACTTCAGTATAATTTTCTAAGTAACAAAAGGCCGTAGTGTTTCAAGTATCGTTATCATAGAAGGAATTATAAAGCTTGATAGATGTTTCACAGTCTTTATAACTAATGGTAGTAATTCGAGTTCACTTTTAACTAAAATGCTCTCGACTCGTTAAATTAACCATTGAAAAACTTTTTATAAAAAATAGAGCTGAAAACTAGAGTTGTATTAAAATCACGCAGAAAGTAATTGTAGATTTTAAAAAATATAAATAAAACGATAACATTTATAAAGAAATTTCGAGTTTTGTACTTGTTCTTTGGTGAGTGTCGTATCTATTTATCGAACTTGGGTTATAATCATGTTGGATGCCATGACAGAATAACTGCATTGTTATCGATCCGACATTATTGTTCAAAGTTCTTCGACCGAGACCTTGCAGAAATCCGATTTCCATTGATTTTGCCTCAAATAATGAAGACAGTTAAATTGTACTTGAATGGTGCCGGTGATATCCAACATTTTATTTCTTATTTTTTTTTCAAGTACCAATGATTGGTGTACAAGTACCAATATAACCACTCCGATCTAGTACCATCAAAGGATAGTTTTACTGTTCTCGAGATAATTATGGAATCAACTAATGAAAATCTAGCTTTTAATATCAATTCTACGGAATGTAGTACTCATATCTAGAGGTATTAGTGGATAACAACTTATAAGTTTATTATAAAAATATGTGACCCAAAATACATATATGATGATTTTGTATGTTTTTTTTTATTTCACATATTTTACTCTCTAGAATTATAGTATTATTTGAAACAAAAATATTTTTTAAACAATCTAATTTTTTTTGGAATTTGGTTTATAACCAGGCGCGTTAAAATTGTATCCAACAATTTTTTTAAAACATGTTGCCAACATTATGAGAAAAGCGTAAAATTAACGAATTTCACACATCTGTTTTGAAGTTGGAACAACGTTCATAAATTATGGCATCACTAAAATGTGATTTACAAATCATGATAATCTAATTAGCAAGTTAACATATACACCCACGTTAATATCATTAAGTTTCTAAGCGAAGAAATAACTTACGGAAGAGCACTAAACATAAAACGAGGTAAATTTGCAATAAAATAATATACAGCTATGGTACAATCGTTTTGAAAACGGCATGGGGGCACTCCAGTGCTAATTTATTTCCATATTTTGGCTTTGTTCTCTTGTATATTGACGTATAATTTTAAAACATTACGAAGGAAGAGCGTCTGATGAGAGTTGTTAAACATGATTTTGATGTGGTTGTTGAGATTATGGTGCGGTTGGTATGATGAGTATAATAGTTAGGGATTCAAGTGTGTGTATGTAAGAAGAGTGAATGTTTCAGTTGTGTTTTAGAATATTTAGAACAAATACAATATCTGAAATTTGTGATTAAGAAAGACACTATTTCGTCACAGATCTTGCTCAGAGAAGCAGCTCTCTAAATTCACAAAATGGACGGTTTTAAGCATTGTTATGTATAGTACTCGACGCTTCACTTTTCCATTAAAACGACGTAAAATGATTGTAAAAAAAAATCTAAATATGTTTATGTGATATATATGTTAGTCTTTACTTATTTTATATTATTATATGAACTATACATATATATGTGAATACTTGGGATTTTCGTATTTTTCTGAATACTCATACCCAAAGGCGTGTATTGTATTAAAACTGGGTAATATCAATTTAATTTCTTATCCTAGACGTGAATCAATGAATCGAATCGTAAAATATCCAAAATACGCCTTAAAATAGTAGAAGAAATCCCTCGCACATAACCTTTACAAAGCAATCTATTCTATCCATCTAGATATAAAAAAGGTATAGGTACTCACAACTACGCAATATATATTTTGATGAGTACATGTTTATAATATAATAGGTACTTTACAGCCTTACAAAAGGAATTAACATCTGGTGTGGGTCAACGTACCAAACAACGCCTCAACAATCCAACAATTCCTGGACATGGCCTAGCGCTGGTCAGAGCCGGCAGAATGGAAGGATCAAGACATACTTAGAGTATAGAAGCAGCCCCAGCTTTTGTTCGGCTTCGCATCTAAAATATTATATTACGCACGCATAAAAAAATGTACTCATCCGCGGTTCAACGCACGCGGGTAACCCAGGCCGGGTGGATCGGGGTTCTACTCCGTGCGATAGGAATGATCTATCAAATTATATGACAGACGTGGTCACGGCGTGACTCGCGAACTAAGTTTGTGATGTTGTGGTGCGGTGACAGGGCATTGTCAAAGGAAGCAGATTGGAGACAAGCGCTATAAACTGATTGTGAACATGTAATGTGAATTAATCCAACACGTACATATACTCGTATATTAAAATGTGATGAATTTATTGGCGGGAATAAATTACACTACTCCTTTTAAAAAATACTTATGACATTTATTTGCTTTAAATAAGTAATGTTTCGGAAATACTTACGAGTAATGCTGTTAACTTAGTTCTGTTCTGACTTTTTAAACAGTTTTTGCGTAGTCAAAAAAACTAAAATTTTCAACCAGCAACCAACAAAACCTTTGTAACTGTTATCTGGTTGGTAAAGATATCCGCAGGACAATAATTATATAACTATTTTTTTTAAATAATAGAAAACCATAAAAAAATGTGTTTATAATAATCAACATTTACTGCCTAGGCGTGTAGATATATTTATAAATATTCAACTATTTTAATACGTTCACATATTTAAACTTATTTCAAATGACAGTAAAACATTAACAATCCAACGAAGACAGTGTTGTCTCCTAGCCACGCTCTTCAAAATGCCTGAATCTTCAAATCAGACAAGTTAAAAGGTAGCACATGAACGAATGAAAATTCAAATTTTAACTATTTTGAGAGCTGAAAGTAAAGACCAATTAAAAGTGGAATATTGAACAGCAATTTTTTTATCATCTTCGTGGAACAAGACTGAAGAGCCGAATAAATGCTGTATAAATGTGTGCATTTGGAACAATACATGGAGTGACGATGTATGACAGAATACGGAATGAAGTGATTAGGGATGAGTGTGAATTTTAGGCTGTGTTGAGCAAGATGAAGAAAACCACTCTACGACGGTTTGGGCACGCGGAACGAATGAATGAAAAAATACTAACAAAACAAATATACACGTATGTGTACAGTGCAAATGTGAGTGAAAAACGTGGTAAAAGTTGGAAAGAAAATTTGGAGGACTTAATCAATTAGTGTCTCAGCTGATTTTCATTCCTTTGAGAAGCTTAAAACTTTTCTTATTTCTTTCAGGAGATAAGAGCAATAAAAATCTGAGGATAAAAAGACTTAATTCGGCAAAGAAGAAAGACCTTGCGAATAATTTCCATTTGGTATATTTTTATAAATGTATTCAATACTAAAGAAAGTATAATTGGATCAAGTTTTCGATATTTTGAAAGAAGGAAATATAAAAAGTCAGAGAAATTGTAGGAGCTGTATGAGAAAGTGTATGGATGTAGAAGGGGCAAAAAATATGGAAATCTGACGCTCTTTCCTTTCTGTCTTATGGTATGTATGTATCCTATTTATAATGTTACACATAGTTGATTTTTTATCATAACGCTGTTTTTTCATCGAATGTTTTGATTAATTATAGCCTTGCCTAAGATTGGCATCTCCTGCAACGAAAGTAAGTGCACATCGAATATGGCAAAGAGCGCAGAGCTTGTTATACCCCGAGATGATTATGGTCCTTAGGCCAGAACAATGTATAGTATTATCGCAGCCTCCACGAAGAGATTCGGTTATGCCAGGCACAACAGCTATGCAGCGCGGCATAATGAACTAGACTCGACCACAGCACTGTAATTTATTTGCATGCTGGCAATGTAATCACTCTGGAAAATTATAACAGTTTGCTTATTAATACAGATGTGCATATAATTTTAAGGCAGAAACTGCATTGTTCAAGTGTCGTTATAATATCATGGTACCAACTTAGATGTATGGGAGAGAAACGTGGACGTGGAAAAAGACTGAAAGGAACCAAATAAATTCTGCATAAATGAGTGCGTTGAAAAGAATACATGGAGTGATTATGAATACGGAATGAAGTGATTAGGTATGAATGTGAACTTAAGCTGATGTGTTGAGTAAGAGTAGGAGCACGTTGAAATATGGAACTAATGAAGGAAGCAAGATAAGGAAACCGATATATAGTGCAAATCAAGTGGAAGGCGTGTGAGAAGAATCCGAGGAAAGTATGGTTGGATCAAGTGAATGATATTCTGAAAGAAGAATACGTAGAAAGTCAGAGAAATCGTAGACGTTGTATGAGAAAGTGTATGGATGTAGAAGAGGCGAAGGATTTGTGTCGAGAAAGAAAACTCTGGCGATGTGTCCTCTCTGCAGATTGTATGTATGATGGATTGTATGTAAAAATTGCATTACATGATGGATTGTATGTAAAAAACGAGTTTCTTCCAAACTAAGCTGCTGGGAGAAAACTCACGTTGAGATCTCTTACGACAGTTCTAAACAGTCTTGTCGATCCTTCTCGTGTTGGCAATCCTGCGTATGCTGAGGGTTTTCTGCGTCACTGGCCCCTTGGAGTGGAATAGACTATCTCGTCTGGAGAGGTGCTCAACATCAATGTCTCCATCAATATTAGAGCTTTTTTTAATTACATACGACTTTCAATCGCATCAGAACCTTTGAGATGGCTTTAAATACCAGGGTTGGATAAATAGACGCACGTTGACAAGTGTGATATTGAAAGAGTAGCAGCAAGCAATTGAGTGAATGGTGGGTTGTAAAATAACTTTATCGACCCGAGCATTTCAAGAGAAATAAAGCTTGCTGTTCATAATGGAATCTTGGTCTCGACATAAGATACTTAAGCGAAACTTGTAAAAAAAAGTGAAGAAAGTAAGATAAATGCGGTAGAAATGAAATCGTGCATAGAATGTATGAAAAACAATGTAAGACAGAATAAGGAATAAGAACATTGGAAAGCATTGCGAATTGAAAGATGCAGTGCTTAAGATGAATGAGGGAGGGGGAAGCTTTGCGATGGTTCTCTCAAGTATAAGGAATTAATGATGAAAGATTTACAAAAATAATACAATATATACGACTATTGCAGAAGGTACAAGCAGTTTGGGAAGGCTTAGAAAAACGTATCACGATCAAATGAATCAATCATCAATAAGAATGAATGACGAACATTTACAAAAATAATCTATAGAAATAGTACAGAAGGCACGATCAGTTTGAAAATATCCAGAAAACCGTTGCACGATCAAACTAATAGAATTCTGAAAGAGAGAAAGTTTTTATAATAGGAGAGTACGCATGACGAGATGTATGGCGTGGCAGAAGTGAAAGCAGTGTGTCAGAATAGAATGAAGTGAAGATTTGTTCATATCCCAACATATGATGGTGATGATGTTGGGGAAATCAAGAAACCAAAACTAACTTTTTCTTCGCATTCTTGGGAGCAAGGAATGACCGGAGGAGGAGGATGCGTATGTACCCCCCCCTCCCCCCCCCGGTGCTGTAAAGATTGATGGTTCTCATCCATGGGCAGGCGGAACAGATTAACCCCAGGACCGTCGATTGACCCTGGCAGCTGCTTGACACACCATCCGCATCGGGCCAATCAATGGCTTGCCCACTTTTTGTAACGCAAGAGTATCAAAATTGAGGGCCGCGTAAAATTACTCTTGCGCCAGGTAATATACATTTAGGTAATGTTCTTATCGAATATTTTTTTAAACATTATATGTTGTAGTTATTTATTTACTCTTTTACGTACATGGTTAGATATGATAAATATGGTAGGGTTTTTGCAACAGAATAATTTATTCCAGCCAACTAAATTATCCTAAATACATCAAGTTGTTTTAATCACTGATAGATTTTACAAAAAAAAGGAAATTTATTTGAATTGAAGTAAAAAAATTACACCTCTCAACAATAATCGTACGACTAGACAAAAAGAATTCGTTCAAGGATAATTTTTCAACACTTTTTTACGTAAATTACTAATGAAATTGAAGATGTCAAAAAAAATAACATATACGAGTATAGTATCAAAATCTACTAAGTTAAGTCTTCAATAATATTTTGGTGCCAACTTTGATATATGGAAGTGAAACGTGGACGAAGAAAAAGACAGAGAAGCCGAATAAATGCTGTAGAAATACGTGTATTGAGAATAATAGATGGAGTCTCAACGTATGACAGAATACGGAATGAAGTGATAAGGGACAAATGTGAAATGAAGGTCTATGTGTTCAGTAAGATGAAGAGCATTGAGATGGTTTGGTCATATGAAACGAATAAATGAAGAAATACTAACAAAACAGATATATAGTGCAAATGTGAGTGGAAAGCGTGTGAGAGGAAGACCAAGGAAATAATGGTTGTATTAAGTGGATGATATTCTGAAAGAAGGAAATGTAGAAAGTCAGAGAAATCATAGAAGTTAACATACATGACAAGGAAAAAGTTGAAAGGAGAAAATGCTAAGGATATGTGTCGAGATAGAAAAGGCGCTTTGTCCTCTCTGCCCACCGTGATAGGGAAATGACGTGATGGTATGTATATGTATACATCTAGCGTGTATTATTACGATTTCGGTGCGTTTCTGTTTTGATTGAAGAAAAATTAGAGAGAAATAACATAATACTCATACTTTAAAAGCATCATAAGTAATGTAATTTCTTAAAAAACCAAGAATGAATCTCAGTATATTCCGTGAATTAATTAATCCCACTATCTCCCATTCTTCGTTATGCTTCTTCAATTAGTCACGGCAGCGTACAGCATTATTGAAGATACAGTCTGACTATTGAAGTTGCGGTCCAGCGAATTATCTAAGACCATCTGGTCTGTAATGTATTTAATATCCAATGGCTGGGCACTGTTCTCTCACGCAATATCATATATATTATTGAATGTGAAGACGCATTCATTCAAAGGAAACTGTTAAGTCCCAACTTTATCATAAACATATAGACTTACTATCGTCACCTATTGGGGTAGGCAGATAGATCATATATCCACTCAATTTAATCATTTTATGTACAATCTCATATTATAAGGACCTTCCATCCTTCCCTCTTTCAGAATTTGTTTCCCCAAACTTTAAACACCATCTCAGAATAGTGGAAAAAATATTGAACATTTTCTCGATTGGATGTGTAAAATAAGTCGAGTAAGAAATTAATATTTTTTTGGGTATATTATCAAACGATTCTCAATTCTTATATTTGACTTATGACCAGTGAAGTCCTAGATTCACTTTTATACATCAATATGGATACCAAAACACTATTATTTATGGTCATTAATCGCACTTGTGGCATTTGAAATATTTGGAGTTTTTAATGCATTGTGCCAGTTTTGAATTGAATCGTCTCATGCGGCTTTTAATAAAATGAGAAGCGTGTTCTGCGATGATAATCTAAACTTGAAACTTCGACAACGGTTAGTCAAATGCTACGTTTGGTCAGTGTTATTGCATGGAGTGGAATCATGGACCCTCAAAGTTGGTAGTATGAACCGACACACAACATTCGAAATGTGGATGCACCGGAGAATGCTACGGATACCCTGGACGGATATGGTCAGCAACACAAGGGTTCTTCAAAGAGCCACCGTTGATAGAGAGTTGTTGACTTATATTAAAATCCGAAAGGTGTCCTATTTGGGCCATATACTTAGAGGAGCAAAGTACAAATTACTGCACCTGATGATCCAAGGCAAAATAGAGGGTCGAAGAGGTGTTGGCATGAGGCAAATCTCCTAGCTCCGCAATATACGTGATTGGAAGTTGTGGATCTTTTTCGGGCTGCCGGGGACAAAGATGCCTACTCTCAGGTGATATTCAACGTTGGTGGGACCTGACATGACACTAGAAAGAAGTGCCCGTTTTAAGGCAGTCAAATAATTCTCAGCGATACAGTCTCGTAACATTTTAGACTCCGAATATAATACTGTTGGTAAAACCAATTTGGGATTTTTTTAACAAGTGATCTGAGACCAATAAATATCTGATTGGGTTATGTGACCATTGCGTGAGCACTTTTTTAGCGTAGGAAGAAATTGACATCGATTCAGAAGAGTTCGATCGCCTCTTAATTGACACAAATTGCACGGCACGCGACGATAAAGAATGACATTTCATCACTTAATTGTTCTTGTTATGGAATAAATTATGATGGAATATAATTGGATCAATCACTTTGAATAAAGCGGTGACAGTGCTAATGCTTTTCACTTTATCTTATCTTGTTTGGAGTGTGTCATCATCAAGTATGTATCAAGACAAGTTGGCAATACTTTCGACAGTTTCCACCATACCAAGGTGGATGACCTATAAATCCTCGAGATTTTAAATACTTTTTACCATAAAACACAAGCTTTTTACCAGTACTAAACCGATGACAACTAATGCTGTTATAGGAAATAATAATAAAAATATATCCAGTGTACAGTACAACATAAGCCATAATTTTTAAAAATAAACCACAATAAAAAAAAATTGATACAGAAAAACCTGAAAAAAAAAACATTGATCATAAATATAAGAAAAAACTAAAAATGAAAATTTTGTAAAACATTGGTTTCCTCCCTTTTACGTTGAAAATAGTATATAGTTTTTTTACGCGAATATCCACAATTTTTTTACGATATTGACCATGCAATTCCGACAGTCGAGGACCTGTGATTTGAATCTATTTTTTTTAGCTGGATGTTTTTATACAAATATACATAACATCACGCCATTTCCCTGTTGGGAAAGGCAGAGAAGACAGAGCGTCAGACATTCCTATCTTAACACACCCTTCGCCTCTTCTACATCCATGGATGTTTTCAACATGGAATAAATCGATTTTTTTTTCAAATGAAACATTTGATTTCGTACTGTTGACTTTGAATTATAATGCAAGACATTTATGTTTCTAAAATTAAACGACTTTATCTATTCTCGTCGGCATAAAAATACGTATTCAATACGAATAGAGTCCATTTTTCAATTATTATCTTCTATTATTAACTTGAAAAAGCGATAAATTATATTTTTTATATTCTTTGAGCGTTGGATTAACATTCTACAGGCAGAGTAGCACCATATTGGTTAATAGATATGTGCCTCGAGTATTGTTAACGTGACGGAATCAAGTTCGAATCCCAAACTTGGTAAATCTAATGTGTCCGTTGGCAGTTTATTAGTATCATTCAAGCAAGATCACGTCCTATTCAGGACTATGACGAGATATATCCTATAAATATGGTCTTAAGATTCAGTAGCTTAACTATACGGCTAACAAAGGAATTTTTAATTTCAATGGGAAAACAATAAATCTATAAAAAATGGTTCTCATTCCAGGACGTACTAAGAATAATTATTGTATATTAAATAATGTTATTAAAACAAAAGTTTATTGTAAGGTTTCAACAAACAGAACGTTGGGAGGATTTTCGTTTCATAATCGAATGTATACACATAATTGGTGAAAAAAATAGTATAAAATATAACAGGGCTGATATTTTCGCCTTTTGACCTGAGAAATCATCTTGAAATAAAATGAGTATATACGAGTATTTCTCGAGAATTACTGATTTTTATTTGAATTTTACCTTATTGTAGAATTGATTTATTTTAAATTTAAGCTTATGTTTAACCCCACAGTAGCTGCATTTATTAAAGCGCAAAAAAAAATTAAATTAGAAAAAAATATTCAATGCTTATTATTAGAAAATATATTGTTTTTATTTTCTAATCCAAAATTAAATTTACAAGTATTGTTTAATTGTATTCGTAAAGTATATATTGATTCAAGTTCTTTTTGTAATAAATCAGGATTCAATTATTATTTTACCAGTCAATTTTTATAAATATAGTAAAAGACTATAAAAAAAACTTGTTTTCTAATAAATGCTTAACTCATCTAGTTAAAAAAAACATTGAAATTGTAACAAATTTTCAAAGCAGCTGGGTTATTTTTTAAATTAATCAACACCGAAAATGAGGCTATTAATTCTTGTAAATAATCCTTCTAGAAAATCAAAGTCAGTTACAACAAATCAAAACAACCCTCCAATAATAATAAAGAAAAAAAACTAAAACATAACGCTTTGAGTAATGGTTAAAAGCTGTAACCGATGAAGCAAACAGCTTTCGTTGAGGAAGCGAAAAAAATTGATTTGGGTATTGAACCCTGCAGCTGGCGCTAATTAAGCGAGTAAGGAGATTTAACCTGAACATCTGCGGGAACTGGAATTAGTTAAACTAACTTAACTATTCCAGGATGTGTGTGTACAAGTATATGTAGTAGAGTGTAAGTTGTTAAACAAAGAGGAGTTAACACTGATTAAATAATTTGTTAACATTTCTAAGCTATGTGGCTACAATGTAATAAGTGTAAACTCATACATACAGATACATATGCATCAAATAAAAAAGTTTGAAACTAAACCACTGGTATTACGGGCCAAGTTACTGTAAAATACATTCGAATATTTTGTATCGCTATATTAGCACACTGGTTCATATATTTGACATATGTCAAATCGCAATCACTTATGATACACGTTCAATCTTTAACGTGTGTCGTGTAATACCAACATACAGTGTCATATTAATTATTCTCAAAACATTTTTTTATGTAATGAAATCGAAGGTTCATCGTTCTCATTTTTTACATCGTCCTCTACTGTCTACACAGTCAGATTCTGAAACCAGTTGTCAACTAATGTAAGGCTCGTTCCGTCATTGGTATATTTCAAAAAGCGATGAAAAAAGTCTTAATTTCAAGTCAGTAATGTTACGTGTTTCATTCTCGATTCGCCTTTTTTCTCCCCCGTCCTTTCCTTCTTACATTGATTGATGATGTCTCACTTTAATTGTTCACGGATTTTGTACAAATTAATAATAAATAGATTTTTTTTGCAAATCTGTAATTTATTTTATTATCTTATGTCTGGTTAATAGGAAGAGATTGACACCTGACAATAAGCCCGATAGAGTGTTACACAACGAAGTATCAATAGACATACGAGTACATATATAAGATTAATTATCTCACTTTATACTAAGAGGACAGCTATTTTAGATTTGCACTTTCGAAATTATTACATTTTAAAATCGCCTTCAAAATAGTCATTAGGACGGTTGGTTATCCAGTAGGTATGCTGGATATTTATAGCCGTTGTATATATCATATTAAAGAACTAAATTATTGAACCAAGTCTACAAGTTTTGATTTAGATATTTAAATAAACAAAAGATAAAAAATATAATGATAAGTTAAACAGTAATAAATAAATAAATATATACCAGCAAAACTGTTATCTAAACTAAATAATATTATACTTTCAACTTACTGAATATGATAAGTGATGTAACACATGGGTCAAAAATCTCAGCCTTACCTGTAAGAAGAAGAAAATTATGAATATTTATTGTTTTATAACCTACCAATCAGAATAAACAATAACCTTTTTAGAATCGATGTACTTTAAAATATCAACACATATATTAGCATTATTTTAAATTTAACAGCCAGCAAAGTTCAGCGTTTGAATACATATTTATACTATCACGCCATGTCGCTTTTGGGTAGGCAGAGACGACATATATATCTACGTCTTACGATCATACATGCGCAAAGTTGTTGCCTCGTCCACATCCATACATTTCAACGATAGGCAATCCTTCGTGGTCGAATATGATTGTCAGCCATCTTGTGGATAGAATACGCCTATTGGTTTATTGTGTGCAAGCTGTTGCATTTTAGCAAGCTCACAGTCTTGGCAGATCAACCCCAAAGTTTCGATGGCAAAAATATCAATCTTCCGAGACGACCGGTCGGTTTAATGTGTTGCAGCTTTTCGTCAGGCTGAGTTTTTTATTTAGTGCTATTTGAAAAACTTTTTTTTATCGCAACTCATCCATACAACTCCTACGATTTATTTTATTTCTTGGTCTTCCTCTAGCACGCCTTCCAATCATATTTGCACTGTATATTTGTTTTGTTAGTATTTCTTCATTCATTCGTTCTACATGCTCAAACCATCCCAGAGTGCTCTTCTTCATCTTACGTAAATATCTTAAGTTCACATTCATTCCTAACCACTTCATTCCGTTTAGTCATAATATTTGAATAAAATTATTTGTGACTCGACTCAAAATGTTAAAAAAGTTTACGTGTTTGAGCTTTGAAAAAAATATTGCCGTGCTCGCAAAATACATTTCGTGTTTCAAGAAGAAAAAAAAACATTGGGAGTTATGTCACAATGTCTTCTTTTGCATAATAACAAAAAGCAAATAAAATAAATCAAGTTACACATATGCATTTTTTGTGTCCATTGTGATGCAAACTTCAATAAATCATAAAACGGAATGTGTTTCAAATCACGTTTACCATACCCCTTCAAAGCAGAAGGTTTTATCAAGATGACGTGCAGTAAAAAATATGCACATAAAAAACGACATTGAAAATCACGTGACAAAAAATAAAGATAAATTAAAGACACGAAACATTAGCAAAACATAAATCAAAATTCAAATCAATGCTAAAAAGAAAAAAATATATACACCACATTTAATAAGAACACGGCTTACAAGTAAATGCACACTGGGGTTAAAATGTTGGACAAAGAAACCGATGGTAATCTTCTTATCTGCACAATGGACCAGACTGAGGAGTCTGTGTATGCATCTCAGTGGGCTGTAAGCACAACATTAAACGCTTATCCACTGATATATGGTGTCTGATGGCCTTTATAGCCTGTTGCTACCGTTTGCGCTCATAGCC
This sequence comes from Odontocerum albicorne, assembly GCA_949825065.1. Taxonomy (NCBI): domain Eukaryota; kingdom Metazoa; phylum Arthropoda; class Insecta; order Trichoptera; family Odontoceridae; genus Odontocerum; species Odontocerum albicorne. The sequence goes on from OX463857.1 coordinate 14,764,639, forward strand.
TTGTAAGTTTTGCGCTGAATCTTTATGTCTTTGTGTTGTTGGACTTAAGTGACCAAGAAGTCAGAGATGGCGGTACACCGCTCACTGAGTTGTACATCGTTACAGTCTTTGATAAACTCGTATGGCTATTTTTTTTAAATTTACATTTCTGAACATTTATTGTCTGAGTTATCAGTTTTGTATTGGACTTATAAGATTACAATTGAAAATACAGTAAAAAATTGTAATTAAATGGCTTGTCGTGTATTGTAATATGGTCACTCTGAGATTGTTTGGGTATGTGAAACAAATATTAAAGAAAGACTAACAAAACAAATATACAGTGCAAATGTTAGTGGAAAACGTTGTAGAGGAAGACCATGGCAAGAATTGTCGGATCAAGTGTATGATTTTTATGAAGGAAATGTTAAAAGTTGGAGAAATTGTAGAAGCTGTATGGGAGAGTATGGATTAAAAGAGGCGAAACATGTGTATCGCGATAGGAAAGTCAAGCGTTCTCTCCTTTTTGTCTATCCCGATAGGGAGACGGCGTGGTGGTATGTATGTACCACAAGAAAATCGTTTATAATTGTACAACAATCAATATTTGTTGTTGTTTTTAAATCCTTCGTTAAAAAAGGTAATTTGAACGCTGAAATAAAATAAATAAATTATGGTTGGCATATTATATATTATGTTTATGTAGTATTTTAAGACGGCATTTAATAGTATCGTATTGATAATTTCGTTGCATACAGAAAACCTGGCGGGTTTGTTGCCGTATGGCAATCTATTACAACCAACAGAAAATATTTCAAAGGATTCAACTGAAAACCAAACTGGAACCCTTTCTATAAAATTGATTATAAACAAGAATCAAATCCCGCAACTCCGATTCAATAGATTTTTTTTTTTTGGTATAGGATTTCATGGAATAAATAAAATTTGAGATGGAATTTTACCAGGAAACACATTTGTCTTGATATTTTTGCCGAAGATACCGGCGTGTGTATTTCTGTATCTTCTATATTTTGCTACGTGGAAACACTCTGGCAATCGTTTTCCTGGAAGACCGCCTAAAAGATGGATAGACAGCTAAGAGTCAACGTACAAGAACTACATTCTTAAAGAATAGTCATGGCCATAATATACTTATATTTCAAATTAACCAAAAGAAAATGGTTTGAAGGATCGATATTTTTTGCACGTATACATCAATAAAGTAAACTTAAGAGGCTGCATATCAAGATATTAAAAAAAAGCATATGCAAGATGTTATCAAAACCGTTGGTCACCCCGTCCGTAAGACCGGGAGGCTCGAGGGTATAAAAGTAGCTGGACAGGCAAGCTCGAAGAGAATATTATACCTGCATACATCATTGAGTCCCGCCCCGCGGACCTCGGACGGCGAAGGCGCGCAGGGATGCGACCTCGGTTCGCAAAAATTATCCAGGATTCCAAACTCTGAACACGGATATACAGGACACATGCAAAGCAAAATTCAATCAAATTAAGCGGATAGATCAGAACCAATTAAAATTGATTTCCATATTTTAGAGACAGCTGCAAAATGTGTTTTTTAATGTCTATAAGACATCGGTGTAGAATATCATTGGTTCGAAACTAATGCTTAGAGAATTTTGCATAACACAGTCATTTTACTCCTAGTGTTTAGAAATACAAGATGACGTACGACTTTGGTTACATTAATTCTTGATAACTACGGACAATAAAACTTTTTTTGCATCTTAACAATATCTGACAACCTTTGTTAATGGAGTCAAATAATAGAATTAAGTCTATCAAAAATATGAAGGCTCTTGTTAAGTTATTTAGGAGGGATAATTTACGACAATTTGAGGACATATTTAATATATAAACTGTACATAGATCAACGCTTTGTTTGATTTTTATATTTTTAGTAATTCATATCAATTCTATAGAAGCCCTGATGAGTCTTGTCTACCTGTTTTCAAATTCATATTTGTTTAATCCTCATGGGATGTCGCTAACAAATAAATGTTTTTGAATTCCTATTATTGTGTTGGATAATCCTGAACACCTGCAAATTTAGGTACACGCAAAATGTAAAAATAACGCAAACTCATGTGTTTTCAACTAGGATTGCTTTGACAAAATGTAAAAAGAACGCAAACTCATGTGTTTTCAACTAGGATTGCTTCGCAAAATGTAAAAATAACGCAAACTCATGTGTTTTCAACTAGGATTGCTTTGACAAAATGTAAAAATAACGCAAACTCGTGTGTTTTCAACTAGGATTGCTTTGACAAAATGTAAAAATAACGCAAACTCATGTGTTTTCAACCAGGATTGCTTTGACAAAACTACCGATTCAATTCGCAACTAATAATGTAACTTAGATTACACTGCTTGATAAAATGAAGACTTAAGTATATTTACTTTATAGATCTGGAAGCGATGAATACGAAAACATACACACATACTACCATCACACCATTTCCCAGTCGGGGTAGTCAGAGGACAGAGCGCCAACTTTTCTATCTCGACACATGTCCTTAAGCTCTTCTTTATCCATACACCTTTTCATACAACTACTACGATTTCTCTGCTTTTAGAATATTATTAATTTGATCCAACCATACTTTTCTTGGTCTCCCTCCCATAGGTTTTCCTCTCTCATCTGTACTGTATATATGTTTTGTTAGTCTTTCTTCGTTCATTTCTTCTATATGCCCAAACCATCTCAACGTACTCTTAACATCTTGCTTAACACGTCAGCCTTAAGTTCACATTCCTCCCATATCACTTAATTCCGTATTCTATAATTCATTGTCACTCCATGTATTATTTTCAATGCACAAATCTCTCAGCATTTATTTGGCTTCTCAGTCTTTTTCCACGTCCACGTTTCACTCCCATACATCAAAATTTGCACCAAAATTCTTTTGTGGACTATCACCTTATCAGATTTCCATACTTTCCAGTTAAAATTACATATACATAAGACATACGGTATAACATTTGCAAGTTATATCAATTACGATTGAACAGCATAAAAACAAGAGCCAATCAACAGAAGTTTGTCGTTTTCGAATTCAGCTCCCAGAAATCAATAAGGAATGTCTACTACTGTTTCAGTATAAAATCATTGTTTAGCAGTGTTATCAAAGGAAAACTCGGGTTGCATACATAACATATGCATTTTTAATTTAACAAATTAAGTATTGCAATTTGCACAAATTACACTCAACAAATTAAAGAAGTTGGTATACCTGGATATGTATGGATTTTACATCAACACTATTGCATCCATCGTGAACTACACCAGAGACCATGGTTTTATTGCGTTACTGAGAAAATTAACGCAAGTCGGTGTGATGCTGTGCCGCCTGTCAGGTGAGATGGATGGCGGACGTCACTCGAGGGAGTGGTGTATTTTGTACATAATTTATATTGATCTTAACATTTGCATTTATTTAGTTTTATTTTTTGATGCTTGTCTCAATCTCAAGAAAATTAGTTTTGGAGAAAGCTGACTGATAGATGTATTTAACGAGTGAATCTTTTGAAGAGTGTATCTTTATTTTCGTCTTATTTAAAATTTACTTTACTCAACTTAATTTAATAAAGTTTAACAACACAAGAGAGTGTATACTATAACTCTTGAATAAGGATTTAGTATTTTTAAACAATTTCTTCCAGATTCACTGTAGTAAAAGTTTACATTTACTGTACAATCTATCTTTCATACATCCATACCATCACTTCATTTCCCTGTCGGGGTAGGCAGAGAGGACAAAGCACCAGACTTTCATATCTCAACAACACATTCGTCACCTCTTCTACATCAATGTATGTTTTCAACATGGAATAAATCCAATTGTTTTCATATGACTAAAAGACCGAAAACCCTAGCAACAGGAGATTGCCAGGAAGGCCGCCGAAAAGGTGGAAGGACAGCTGGACGTCATCATTCCAGGACAGCCCACCGTCACAAACAGGTCATACGACCTAGACCAAGAGGAAGAAGTTTTCATATGAAACATTTGATTTCATACTGTTTACTTTGAATTATAATGTAAGATGTTTCTAAAATTAAACAAATTTGTCAATTCTCAACGGCATAAAAACACGTATTGAAGACGAATAGAGTCCATTTTTCAATTATCTTTTATTTTAAACTTGAAAAAGCAATAAATCATATTTTTTATATCCTTTAAGCGTTGGATTACCATTCTACAGGCAGAGTAGCAACTCGAGGTTCGTTATCGCACTTGTCGGCAATACTACCTTGCACGTGAAGAGACAAAAACACTCGCACACGTTTAGCGCAAGTATTGTTACCAGACGAACTTTTTTACCAGCCTGAAAGAGTTGTCTTATTTTTGTTTTGTTGGGTATCATCGGAAATCGAACCTCAAACCCCGGATAGACAGACATTAAGCATCTTACCAACTAGGCCACGGAAGTCGAGGTGATTTAAATAAAAAAATATATGTAATAGTTCACAAAGTTAAAACTTAACTCTTTGTGAAACCCATCTAGGTTGTTTGATGATAAAATGGACGTATAAATACAAAAGGAACCCAACGCACATTTTTTTTTATTAATTTTAAATATCGAAAAACCATTTATCGAGCTTACATATAAAAAATTTCAAGCCAACTAAACGGATATTTATTTATTTCTTGTTTATATTATCTCTTTAAAAAAGCTTCATACAAGCCCTAACAAAGCGATGGGGTGTTTTCTCAATTTATCTTCGATATTTTTATGATTTAAACTGCAGAAAGAATATTTATTTTTTGAAGAACAAATCAATCTTTTTTCGATGTGATAAAAAGTATTAAAGAGGAAAATAAAATTATATATTTATGTCTGCCAAGCAAAACATTTATTTTTATTCTAACAAACATGCGTTGAAACATGAAACCGAAAATCATATTTCAAAATATGCAAAACAAAAAAAAAACGCAGCTGCTGCTATCTTACGAGCTGTGGTCCCGAACCAAGAAACCGAAGAGGTAAGCCGAATAAATATAAAAATTTGAAGTAAAAAAAAAACAAGTCTACTCTCGATATCCGCTTAGTTCAGGATGTGACCCGTGAAAGGTTCGCCAAGTTTCCGTTAGGAGACTGGCGGTGGATGAAACATGTTAAGGGTGTGGACTCCAGATGATCCGGAAAGATCCTCGAGTGGTTGACACCTGGTTTTGTCAGAAATATAAACTCATATACACCAGATGAAGGGGATGAAAAAATGTTAGTTTGTTGCATAGATTATTTCAAAAAATACAAAAATTAAAATAAAAATATTTTTTTTCGGTATATAAACAAGACACCTGTTTTCCAACCCAGGGGCTACATGTTCGACTCTTGTCGGTTGGAAGTTACCACATAGAAATAAACCTGCCAGGTTGTACTGTATATAACGAAAGTAATTTAAAAAAGGCAATGCTGCCCCTCTGATGTTAGGATAGATATGTAGAATACTACGACCTAATAATGACGTAGGATGATGACGTCCATACGAACGCCCAATTTTAAAATATTGCTCTTTCCCAAATTTCTGGTCTGTTGGAAGAAAATGCCACATGGCAATAAGCCCGCTAGGTTGTACTGTATATACCGAAAGTGGAACACAATAATACAATGCAATTACGTGGGATATTTGAATAAATCAATACCAAAGAGGAAAACGTAGGGGGGAGGGGGGGGGGGCTGTAATAAAACTGAATTAGAAATTCCTAACTAATGATAGCAGGAAAAAAATTCAACACAAAATCATAATCAAAGTGTACAATTCTTTCAAGGTAATTAATTAATATTTAATTAACAATAAAAATTTTAACATTTTACATACTCATTTAATCAACCTTGCAATATGTAATATAAATGTGACATCCTATCAGATACGGTAGCCAAATAAATAGTTATAATAATATTTCGCGACAAAATGTTTTATGGCCATTGATATAAATGCCACGAATTGTTATTATTCATATAAAAAAAACGCTTAATCGCAAATTATTTGCGATTTAAGACTCAGTTTAACTCGAGTCATAAAAAAAAAGAAATATTATAAATGAGTAGGCATCTGTCGACACATGTACGACCCATTTTGTAAAACAAATTACCGCTGCCAAATATTGACTGAAACCACATTTTTTTATGCGAAACCACATACCAAAATTTAGTTTTGAACGAAACTGAGTGAATATAACAGTAAAAATTCGATAATAAATAACAAAGGTTACACACCTTTAAACTGGTATTCCGTTTATTTTTGCATGAGGAGATATTTAATTGTTGAATAATAGTTCTGTTTTTTTGTATAATTTGCTTTGTATGCTATTTATTATAAGTCAGAAAAAACTAAAAGAAGTTATCAATAAACCTTATTTGTATTAAATTCATAAACTCTAAAATAACTTCAGTATATACAATACGTACCTACTATTTTTTTATATAACTTTGCGCTAGTAAACTTTGTTAAGAACCAAGGCATCGAAGGTCTAAGGAATGTTGCGTTTCTTCTTTCTTCAAAGAACTTTTCAATTTATAAATTATTGTAATTTTATGAAGTTTTTACAGTTGATGCTTAAAATAGTTTTTTTTTAAATTTATTTATTATATTGACTTTTATAATTGCATTTTCTGGTTCGATGTTGTGGCACAAATAATCCTAATGTGGTTGGATTGCCTATTAAAAAACGCATCGAAGACCTGGACACTTACAAAGCGAGACGAAAAAAGTCTCGATACATTTGAGGGAAAGATTCTTCGCAGAATTAATTTGGTATAATTTATGAAACTGGTGCGTGGAGACAGAGGTATAACGAAGAGCTTTATATACACCCTGTATAGTGAACAGCGTAGGAACAGTTATAAAAATGCTAGCGCTGGCTTGGTCACTTGTGCCGTATGCAGGACAGTGACCCTGCAAGGAAAAGTTTGTTCAACGATTCGATGGGATATAGGAGAGTGAGGAGATTAAAGATGAGATGGCTGGATCGTGTGACAAAACTGCCGCATTTTCAGTATAACCGATTGGAGAAGAAATGTTGCGGAGGATAGGTGGCAGAGAATCCTCCATGCAGCCAAGACTCATTCTGAGTTGTAATACTCATGATATTTATTATAATTTTTCTAATTTTCACTAAAACGATAAAAAATTAACTCAAAATGTACACCAGCAGCAGGTTCCCGATTGCTGAAGATTAATTTGTGTTATCAGAAAATACAAATTAACCTTCAGCAAGCTGCATTCTAGCGATAATCGATAAGCTGATCAAATGCTTCAGAAAGATATAACCCAAACTCAAGATAATTAAAAATAAGAAAGCATACCACAACGAGATACCCTAAACCCATTACTTATGTTATATAAGTTAAAAATCAACTGTGTCCATATACTTGTATGTCACTCACATTCCATCAACTGTTTAATTCTTGGAACCTTTTAAAAACAACCTTTTTCAGTATAAAAATATACTAGCCACTGAAAAACAAGTTTCAAATAAAAACGGTTTTTTAAAACGTACCAGTTTGATTATACCAGTTTAAAAAAAATCTTTGAAGTGTTCAATTTATTCAAATAATTTGAAGCTGTTATGATCCCATTTGGACCACAATGAAAACCAAACTCAACATCAATATGACACTGACCATTGTAAATTCTATTTGATCAGCATCTCTAACGTTAGCTTTATCGACAAAACCAGTCTACTTAATCTCAAAACTATAATATAATACTACAAAAAAAGGATCAACTGAAGATGGACATGAAATAAATGACTAAAGGAAGAACGACATAAAAGCAAAACAAAGAAACAACTGGTTCTTCAATGCAGTAGCCGGTGACCTTAGAACAATGATCAGGTCATATGGACCAATGTTTAAGAACACATCTACAAATTATCCTTTGTGCCAGACCAACGAGCAACATCCTGAGAAGAATTGGAACGGAATAAGGACTGGATTTGTTCCGATTGCAACGATATTATTTATCGCTCTTTCACCAGCGGTGTTTACATGAAGAGCCCTTTGTTGAGGGATTTCAGTAGCTGACCCATGACATGCTTTCCCATTATACCCAACTATAGGGAATACATCGGTTGATCAAGAAAAACCTGTCGTGATCCAGAGACCATATTTTTCTAGTTTGAATAGCATCTCATCCAAAAATTTGGAAACTGTTCAGCTGTCAATTTTTTTATTTTTGTAAGTGATCGTAATTGTTGGAAGAGATTGTCACGCTCAATGATCCCCCGCCAGGTTGTATTGTATACAACGAAAGTGTAATACAATAAATATTTTGTGATATGTTGAAGAAAAGCATATTTTTTTAGAAAAAATAAATAATATTCTTACGAGAACAGAAAAAGCAACGGTCTTAAAAAAAAATCTCGGGAGTTTTTTTAACTAGCACTATTAGATTTATCATCGTGCATTATTATTATGTTGTAATAATCTAGATTGCCCAAACATCATTACCAACACGTCATATTCCTATTAGTGTAGGCAGAGAGAACATATCTCCACTTTATTATATACAGTTTATACACCTCATCACCTCATTCTCTTATTATAAAGGCTTTGAAGAATTTGATTTATTTTGTAATGTTATATTTTTATAGGTCTTCCGAAACTTCTCGTACCTTCTATACTACTCGTATATATTAATTCGGTAAATCTTTCATCACTAATCTTCTCTATGTGAGCAAACTATCTCAATGCTCCTTTCCTTATCTTAAGCACAGCATCTTTTTTAACTAATTTAAAATATATAAAAAAAAAAATATTTATGCATTACAGAAAAGTACACATGAAAATTAAGTACAAATAGTTGTATAAAAATATCACATTACACACCTCTTAAAGGATTAAAATAAGTCGAGTAAATCAGAAGTTGTTAGTTTGGATACAGATTTTATGACAGGTAAGAAAGGACCTGTATTCTGCATGTGAACGCACCCTCCATTTATGCAATGCAACGCGCGCGACTCTATTATAAGATAAATATAACGCATTCATTGAATGCGCTTTTAAGTCCGTGTGACCTGGTTCCTTTTGATGAAAAAAGTACAAGTGCAGAAACAGGGATGCAAATACCTATATAATAAATGGTTGTATTGGATTACACTTGAACCTTACGAGTTTATTGTATCGTAGTACATTTTTGTTTTATACAGATAACCTGACTTATTGCCATGTGGCAATATCATCCAATCAACCAGAGAGATGTTAACGAGACCTTAAGTAAAAACTAGACAGAAATCCTTTTTTTAAATCTGAATTCTGACGGGAATCGAACCCGTGACCCTGGGGGTTGGACGCCTGGCGTCTTGTCTTGTTAACTAGGTCACGAAGGTCGTATAGTTACGTCTTCCACACACATAACGCAATATGTCAGTATTTCATCATTCATCCCCTCCACAGACTAGGAGGTATGAGATTTGCTCGAGTACCTCAAATTCAAATTAGAGAGGACGAAGCGTGGAATACCCATGAACCATGACTCGATGAGACCTTCCGTTCAATACTATAATAATTGATTATATGTGTATTTTATTAGTCACTGCATATCAATCGCCTTTCAAAACGGACAGGATGCAACAACAACAATAGAGACATTTTAAAATATCTGTTATTATGTAAATACATTTGATATCTTGCAATGAGAGTTCTATACTAATTTAAAATCCGTGCGTTACACGATATCTTATATTAAAGAAACTTTCATTTGAAATCTAATATCGAGATAATCAAATCCGAAAGTATGTGAAATGGACATATTTTTAACAGTCGCACATAAATACATATTTGATTTGTACATCACAATAAATATATTTAAATTAGCGTGTAGGATTACACCTAATCTTAAAGTTGTATAAAAGGTTGATCATTTTTCCTCGGGAGTACCCTCAAAAATAAAAGAAAAGATTTTATTAATGAGTTGATATGTAGAAACACATTCACAATATCTAACTACTATACTGTTACTGAATGAATGACAGTTGCATAATTTGTGATATACAAAAAAATATATTCAAATCTGTGTGTAAGATAATACGTTTAATTGTTAATATGACATTTCTTATTCTATTCTCGATGCACAGGTTAGAATATGCATTTTATTTATTCAACCGTCTCGTATTATATAATTTGGAATAGTATGATGTGACGGCTCTAGAATACTCCCTAGCTCTAGGTTCATAATTTTAAAATGACGATTGTGAATAGGATGAATGCTTTGGCACAATTTCATCTCTCCTTTGTCTAGTCTTTGTCTTCTTTGTTGGACCGTATGCATTTACATCCAATGCTGATGGAACAACTGGTCTGTCAACTGGACCACTTCTTCTCCCCCTTTAATTTTTGATGTGTGAAAAGATTCTTGAACAGCCCATGCGACCCTCCTTTATGGCCCATCATTTATCAGTGTCTATCTTGCAAGGTATTTTTTTAACTGTTCGTCTTCAATGACCTGCAGTTATTATGCATTTTTATTTTGAATAATTACACACATCAGTTGTTCTTTACATCCAATATTTTTTTTGTGTATCTTGAATATTTGAAACTTAGAAGAAAAAAAAAGAGAAAGTTTGAAATAACTTTTAAAATCCAACATGTCAACACCACGAGTTTTTGTAAAATTTTATACAATGGCAAAAACAAGAATAATACAATGCAATAAATTTATTTCGATCCTCCATTTTTAGTAGATATTAATAGTTATTTTATGTTTTGTATTTTATCAGTCTCGAAAATTGTCATTTTGTTAATATATATTTTTGTCTCAGATGGATTCGATGTTTGACTATTTTCTATTGAAAAACAATTGTGTAATATATTATTCCTGAATCGGTTTAAATTGAAAAAGTTTACCAAATGATGTCTGATTTGGTGGATATTTTTAATACAGATGTTGAGCTCAGGAGGGTCATTCTCCGACACTTCCTTAAGTCTTGACTGGGAGACTGATTATTTCATTTCCATGTTGCCTTATTTTTTTGCATCTTAATTAACTTGGATTTAGAGTTTTTTCCCTGAATTGCATTATACTTTAGTGATTTCAAGAGTCGTATATGTTCTAAATTGTGATATTTTTAAAGTTAAAATTGATCTATTGTTTAGTTAACGTTGCTATGGTTTGTAAAGGTCACTTAAGGGTCGTATATCTTTTTAATAAATAAAAAAACGGACTGTGCTATTATTTCTCTAAGACATGACAAGGTGAAGGCGTGACGTACAGGAACTGCATCTAACCACAATGAAATTGGATTTGAGCACACGACAACCGCAAGAAAGGAAATCGAAAGCGATAAAGATGTGTTTAGCCACAAGGTCCAGTTGTAGTCATTAAGCGCAATGATTCCTCGAAGAAATGGTCAAGGAATCTAAATATCTGATAAGGTGCATAATACGTATGACTGTTAATTGCAATCACAAAACAGAGAAAAAATTACTATTTTAATCAATAAAAATGGAAAACTTATTCCTAAATTATTTAGCTAGTAATTAATTAGTCTTCCATTTTCAACAGCAAACATTCCTTGAAACTACGGTATTTTCTAGATATTTTTCATATACATATTGTTGAGTTCGAGAGTATCCTTCTCGGGCATTTCCTCGAGGTTTCGGCTGGAAGGCTGATAATTCCATTTTCATGTTGCCTTAATTGTTTCTTTTGTAATTTAATTCATTTTGTATTTTCGTTGATTATATTTGAGTTTATTTTTCCTTTCAGTGTTGTTATACAATACGAGTACTATTCATTGGTGATTTAATACGTTGATTTTTTGAAGTTATATTTTTTTGTTTAGTGAATGGTTTGTTAAGAAAAATATAGTGTCATAAATATTTTTAATAAATAAATAACAATACAGCATGGGCATTGTGTTAGCATCTTTGTTCTACTTACAACAGTAAAAAAGTTATTTGATTTTTTATTGTGTTGAGTTCGTCTTCTTCTGTGTTTGCTTTTTTCAATTGTATAACACTGCTTATATGTCAATACGAGTATTAATTTACATTAAAATAAGACATGATTGAAATCGTTGAGGGTGATAGAAATGATAAGACGTTAGAATGCAACATTTGAGTACACTAAACTAAGATATGAGCTAAGTAAAGTATCTTAAAAGAAATGGACTATATTGGTATAATGTACTTAACAGAAAAATGGACTATATTGGTATAATGTACTTAACAGAAAAATGGACTATATTGGTATAATGTACTTAACAGAAAAATGGACTATATTGGTATAATGTACTTAACAGAAAAATGGACTATATTGGTATAATGTACTTAACAGAAAAATGGACTATATTGGTATAATGTACTTAACAGAAAAATGGACTATATTGGTATAATGTACTTAACAGAGAAAAAAAACGAAGCAATTATTATGTTATAAGAAATTATAAAAGCAGCGCTCTTAAATACTGCTAAATGTTTATGCATGTTTCATGCATCCATGCCAGTTTATAAATACTAACACTGAAATTAGTCATTTATAAGAAATTCCAAACAAAACTTTAAAATATCCGAATACTATTAAGTAAATGCATGACGACGAAACAAGAATACAAAGGATTTATTTCCCCCTAAATTCCAAGTATTTTGAGGTCGATCAGGTTTGGTTAATTTCCATTTGGAAGCAGTTCACAAACGGGACAAAGTATGGAGCCAATTGCATGGAACAGAATCATTGAGATATCCCCGATCCCAAATGCCAAAGGCTATCTGTGCCGGTCCGGCATCGACAGGTGGCAACCGGGGTCTGAGAGCCTGAGTTAGGTCGTGTTAAGCTTGTGCGTGGGCAATTTGCACGGTGAGAGTATGACATTACAACAGAAGTTGCAAAGTACATGCCCAATTTCATCTGTTTTGAATTACACCAAGACGTTGTGACTAGATTAGATGCTGGGAGTATTTCTATTATATGATTTATTAATTTGTTTTGACTACTAAAGAATATGACTTTCTGGTTCATAATAATGTCTTTATTGTTTGTTACTTCAGTTGTTTTTTGATTACCTTTCACATTCCCTGATAGTTGAGCGATTAAAATTGTTTTAAACGTGGGATAGAGCCATATCATTCCTTAAGCGTTAGAAGAGATCTAAGCATCTGGTAATGCATATAAAAATTGCTTACAAGAAAAATAACAAACCCTTTGTTGATTAACAAAATGTTATTTCATGTACCGGACAATTATTTACATCATGAATTAAGGTTGTTTTCGTTTCCTATACAACTGACCTTTTATAGAGCGTTGTTCCATATCGATGGATTCATTAAGGATTAAACTAGTTGATTTTTTTTCTTGTCAAAGATGAATCAAATGTAACATTAAATAATTAACCGTTGTTATTCCTTCGTCATAAACCAGTGATTCTAATTATGTATGATATAATACGTCATTTTCAGCCCTATTTATTTATTTTTCATGACAAATATATACAATATAATATGTACATATAATATATAAAAATACAAGACAAATAAAAACAAATTTCAAACTGACACTCAAATTATACGCATCTGATTTTGTTGTCTATCATTTGTGAACCCCGGTAAAATAGGATTTGCCTATATCTTATTGACGACATATATAGAAAAACACCTATATACAAAATGCATCGATGATTATTGGAAATTTATTTTGCTTGCATTATTAAATAATTCGTTTGTTGTAAAAAAATAATATTTAATCAATATTTTAACGTTATACTCGTACTTCGCATAAAAAAATCAAACAAAATTATAAAAAAAGGTAAAAATTCAATTATAATTCCATAAGCAGATAAGATGTTTTAACTATACGAGTACATATGAGTATAAAATAATGTAAAAATAACATGAACGAAATTGCTTTAAAATTTCAAGAAAGTGTATAAGAACCAGATCGAAGCACATACGAGTATTTTGAACCAAATTAGGGCGAAACATTAAGAAGTTTTTATTATTAAACTTATGAAATAATCATTTTAGACATAACCCGGTATGTTTAGCGAAAAGGGGTGAATACAAAAACACGCTGATATGGTAACAGAAATCAATACTGCTGACCGGATACGCCTTGCAATAGGGTGTGGCGACATTGAACAGTTCGCATTGTGCAACCGAGTGCAGGCCCCGTGAGAATGGGCGTGGTACTCGGGACAGAATGTGTAACCACTGGGGTGGACATAGCAACGGATTAGTATATAGTGTGAAAGGAATGACCTCGATAAGAATTGCGTTGAATGATTGACTTATTTTAATAGCTATTCTTACCCAAGATGTGTTTGCAGCCAGTGACCGATGATAAGTTGATTGAGAATACGAATATCTTCTAGAACCGCGATTATAGTAAGCTCTCATACTATCAAAATGTTAAATAATACCATACTTGAATGTTTGACGAAAGAATAAGTGTAACAATAAAATACCGGTTAGACATGATGCTATATTCCATACAATTTACATTTTTGACAACTTCCACTTCATTGAATACATAAAAATGGGTGTTAAGCAAGCATGTTGACCACAAGACCACGGTGCAGATTTATATAAATAAAAAAAATGAATATGATTGTTAGCCAAGAAGACTTCTGTGCGTATATATATTTTTATCATTTGATATAGCGCTGTTTCCCCATCATTACGGTCGCCCCAAGAGCGTTTCTTAATTAGCCCAACAGAAAATTATGAAGGTTGAGAGACAACAATATCGCTAACAAGAGCGCCATCCGATTATCTAGTATATAAGTTACAGTACAACAAATTCAGATGTGAAATGGGTCTAGAATTAAAACCAGCCCGAAAGTGAATCCACCATGAATCGTACCTGGGGTGTCCGCTTGCTTAGCATAAATCGCTTGTCGGCGACTATTGATACTAGTCGCCGACAAATATTAATTTATTTCGTGCAAGCTGCTGTACTTCACCAATCGCACAGTCTTTACAGTTCAAACCTAAAGTCCCGATGGTAAGGAGTAAACTTTTCAGACACATACATGCACACCACCAAGTCATTCCGTCGGGGTAGGCAGAGAGGAAAGAGCGCCAGACTTTCTTATCACGACACACACCCATCATCCACATTCATACACAATCTCATACAACTTCTACAATTTGTCTGACCTACATTTCATTCTTTCAAAATATAATTCACTTGATCCAACCATACTTTCCTTGGCCTTCTTCTCACACGACTTCCATTCACATTGGAACGTTTATATATTTTATTAGTCTTTCTTCTTTCATTATTTCTACATGCTCAAACCATCTCAGCGTGATCTTCTTCACCTTACTCAACACATTAGCTTTAAGTTCACATTCATCCCTAATCACTTCATTCCGTAATATATCATACATTGTCACCCCATGTATTTTTATAAAGACATGGAGTGACAGTGTATGACAGATTACAGCTAAGCAGCGTTTAATAGCGCTAAAAGAATTTATGATATGCGGCATATAAAAAATTTAAAATCCGCTCAATGAAAATATGATACAATCACGATGATACCAATGATTGAGCTTCAATAGACTTCAATACAGTTAGTAACAGAAGTACCGTTTGAGCTACCGCAACAGGCACGTAGAAGAAGCCGACATAATCCATTAATTTGTTTACGATACAATGCAAAGAAGAACCTTGAAGAGAAAAAAAAGCCATTCTCAAGGATATATATGGTATATTCAAGCAGCGATCGCGAATTGTATTTGTAAAAAATATGAATTGAGACTACGCATAAAAACAGTTTATATAAACACATTTATCATTTCACCATTTTACAATTCCTTACGGGGACACATTTTACGACTTAGCTAGGCTTTTTTCTTCTCTTTATAGCCTTGACAAGATTTTTTTTTACTATTGGGTTGGATACACAATGGGATATAATAGCTGTAAATGGTATAATGTTAAATGTGTTACACATAAATCTTTACAGGTTTTTATTGTTAATAAAATTATGTTGAAAATTTGTCTTTTGTCCGTTTAACACGCAAAGTACTTTAATGAAGCTATAAATTGTAACGGAAAATGTAAAAAGTTAATTCTCTGGAAGTATGGTGTATTTTTTATCATTTTCTGTGTGTAATATTTAATGGGTTTATTATCTTTATGAACGTTCGTTTTCTCAAGTAATATTTCAATTGGATTGAACTTTGTCTGCCTTTCAATGTTACGGGTGGCGTATGCAGCTTTTGGAAGCATTTGAAGACAAACCTTTTTGGGAAGTTTTATCAACATTTATGAGTATATAAACACTACACCTTAAGCCAAATGTATAACTATTATACACATCGGAACACTTACAAAAAAACTTTGTAGTTCATCTTCCCTTGATAAGTTTTCTCACCAAAGATATCCAGATGCTCGGAAGTTCCTAACCTAATGGCCGCATCCCCTACCTTTCTATAATTACAATTTATATTATAATATTTTTAATTTGTCCATGATAGTTGGTTCGAATCCCGAGTAAGAGTGCCTTTGAGGAAAGTTCTTTATTGAACGGCGCTATATAGATTGTCGTTTCATCATTACATATTATTATAATAGCAGTGAGTTTCAAACCCTAATACTCGTAAGATAAACTATAAGGGTAAAAAAAAGGAAAGTGAGAATGAAAATTATGTGTAGAAAATAAAATGCTGGAATTTAGGACGGCAATATATAAAAATGGGCAATCGTTTTGCTTAAAGAAGACAAGACATGACATGACGTGACGGAGAAGCACTCGGATCTATTAGTGTTAATTTTGTAACATGTCATTTTTGCTTCACCGAGCGTTGTGCAAAAGATTCAGAATTGCGCAATCGATAAAATAAAAAGTACAGTAACACGCATTCGCAGATAATTTACAGAACATTGACGTAACGGGAATTAAAAGAAAAAAAGTTAAAAGTTATTATCAAACGCAAAATTGATAATTTTTTGTGTAAAGACAGTCGTGAGATGAATATCATGGTATGCTCGTATAATCGTACAATCGACTAATGCTAAAATTATTTATCGCCAAATTCTTAGAACATTGTTAAGTGAGCAAGAATCTTGTGAAGTGTCTTTTCTTTATTTTAAAGAAGGGCCAGCCAGAAGGGCATAGTTCGGACGAGACTCTTTCAGATTAAAGTAAAATATAGGTTGGGTTATTTTAGCAAATATGCGCCACTGCTGTTCTAAAATCTTAAATAAGATTTTTTTTGTGAATTTCCATTTGTTCATGTTCATCTACTATTATAAATAATTACTTTATAATTTTACTGATCACATTTATGAAGCATCACATGTTTTTGTTAGAATTAGTTTTACAGTATAAATGAGACAAAATTTAGACATTTTGGTTAAGCACCAACGATTATTTGAATTAATATGAAAAAAACGTTTCCTGTACCGGACACAAAGTCACGAAAATTCAAAGAGAAAAAAAATGACAAATGAAGGTCCATACAATCAACTGCATACCGGAAAAAATATTAAACGTCAAATAAATGTCATCGCTACTTCTATTGACGACGGTCTTCGTAGTGCAGTTGGTAAGACGCTGAACCCGTGGGTTTTGGGTTCAATTCCCGATGAAAACCAAAAAAATAATTAAAAATGTGTCCCAGCCTGGCAAGAGTTCGTGTGGTAACAATACTCGTATGCACTTGACGTGAATGCTGTTGATTCTTCATGTACTGAAATATTGTCAACACGTGCAATGACAAACCGGTGGTTCTTAAGCCCGAAGGTTTGATTCATGTTTCCCGGCAACGCCTGCATCGCTTATTCGGACGTGTTGAGTAGTACCATGCGAATGAATGAATGAAC
Organism: Odontocerum albicorne; assembly: GCA_949825065.1. Taxonomy (NCBI): domain Eukaryota; kingdom Metazoa; phylum Arthropoda; class Insecta; order Trichoptera; family Odontoceridae; genus Odontocerum; species Odontocerum albicorne. Next base: position 14,782,415 of record OX463857.1, read on the forward strand.
TTCTATTAAAAATAAATTAATAAAAAATATAACACTAACATTACAATGTCGAAGACAGAACACGTAATTCTATCAAGTTTTCATTCTTACGGAAACGTTTGAAACTATTCAAATTCATATATTTTCTTACAATTGCCTTACTAATTTTTGAAGAAATTTTATTTTGTATTCTACTGTATTACACTTTTGTTTGTATGCAATACATCCTGGCGGTTTTTTTTTCTTCTATATGGCATTTCTTCTTGCCACATGATATTTGTCTTCATAGTGATAGGAAAATATATACCATTACGCTGCGACCTAAACCCAATAAGAGTACACAGGCATAACAAAGAATAGCTACGCAAACATAAAATCACCTTTCCTACACGCAACATAAAAACATCTTTCCAAACAACAAATCTGTCAGAAGTTTATTGTCGATTAAAAAGGTGATTCTCATGATATAACCCGGTTATTTAAAAAACTGACAAATTCAAAACGCCATTCAACTCGGAAATCATACACACCACACCTTCTCATAAGCAAATAATAATAGTGAAAATGTTACTATAAAAGCAACGGAACACAATGGGATCTGCCTCAACTGAAGAAATAAAAGGCATTTTAACGACTTAGTTCGTACTGTTGAACTTGACTTTGATGATTCTACTTTACGAATGGCCGGTTTTAATATCTTTCTTGATAAGTTTAATATCGTTCTTGATAAGTTTTAATATCGTTCTTGATAAGTTTTAATATCGTTCTTGATAAGTTTTAATATCGTTCTTGATAAGTTTTAATATCGTTCTTGATAAGTTTTCACGTTACTGATGTGGTAGGTATAAACCGATTGGTGAACTTGGATCTGTAAGAAGGGGTTGTTAATCAACGGTAAACGAACTTTAATCTGAACTTATTTGAGGGGGTATTTTTATTTCTTTAATATATTTTAAGTAAATCGGAAATAATATAAAAGGAACAAAGAGGTACCGTAACGATATAATTTTGTCAACAATCCGTTTAATAAGTTTAAATGTTTGTGTACGGTTTATTTTTTTAATTAAAAATATACGACCATATTTCAAAATACCATGCCATACTTCAATGGCTCAAAATAAGATCTTGAAAAAATCTACATGTTACGTCAACCCTATTTTGAGTGTTACAACAATTCAAGCTGCCCTCAGTATTTGCAGGAAAAAATCAAATTTCTTTCTGATCGTGGACTGTTCCTCCGATCTGGTGACATCAAGACCTTTGTTTTTTTTTTTTTTTAAACAAAGTAAATTATTGTACAAACATTTGTCGAGGCTATACCTATATACAAATTTATTACTTAACTAATCTTAATTATATGTTATAATTTATGAACTTACTTAATCTTATTTTCCTACATATCATTTTATTTTATTTATTCAATCTTAATATATGAGATTTTAGAAATAATTAACACCTACATACTACTTATAACTAGATAAAAATTCTGTATTTCAACGCACGCATTCTGTATTTCAAGACCTTTGTATTTCAACGCACCATGGACCATTCAATACCTCGTCCTTTGCGATTCATTTAGCTCAAGTTTAGAACGATCTCCCTCACTCAATCAGATGTGTCCTTATATTTTTTGAAGAAGAAAAAAAGCATTATTCATCTCAAAATATCCCTCGTCCCTAACTTCTATACAAATCCCATTCGTATCCTTATTTTCTTTGAGATTTATCTTTTGTTCTAATTTTCGTTACTTAAACTCGAATAATTTATTAATTTACTAAGTTTAAGACACGGTCATGGATATTGTAAATAATTATGAAACAAAAGCTGGTTGACTGGAAGAAATTGTTTTAAACAATACATCTGTCTGATGTACAATATATACGAGTACATGAAAGTGATAAAATAAATCTGTCAGATGTATTTACATGAAAGTATTAAAATAAATCACTATTTTTTTTTACATTTCGAAAGACATGCGAAATCAGTTCGACAGGTAAAATAATTAATATGACGATACTAAATTGTTTTTTTTTCAATCCTCAACGGCTTGTGACTGGATATTATATCAAGGTCGCTATTCTGGTAGCCAAAACATCGAGTTCAGAAACATTCGATTTTCTACAAATATATATTCTATTCTTGAGACATATTATAAAAGAAAATAAATAAAAATATAATTATTGTGTTAACATCACTTTTAACGCTCTGTAGTTACTCGTATCACATTTCTTACATTGGTTAGTAGAATATTAAAAAATAATGACTGTCAAAAACAAGTAACGATTTCTATAAATTAGAATTAAACGGAAAGGTTAAATATAGCTGCCTGTACAACAGAAAAACAATCGGTATTCGGTTGTTTATGGATTTCGATAACTTAAAATATGTTGGAGACCAAAGTTTATCAACCAAACATTTTAAAAAATCAAGGGCAATGATAATAATGACATAAGAGACTGGAATACCCCTTCAATAAATTATGTAAGGTTAGGCACTTATATACAAGTCGAATGACACTGTTATCGAATCAATAGGATGTGATAAAAGTATGTGTAGAGTATACATATACAACACACACTAGAAACATTGTATGTGTTTCTTTAAGATTTTATCTTTAAATTGTATTACTTTTATCTAGCAATATGTATTTGTAAGTTCAGAAGCTGATGAGATTAATAACGAATGATTCTATCTTAAGAATCCCATATTGGGTATTTCCGTTCAATGTCTGTATGATACGACTTCGTATCCTGTGCAGTCGACTTCATTTAAATAATTTTATTTGTAGTTATGATTCGTAAATATCGGATTAAATAACCATTGTATGATAAAATACGGAATTAAGTGATTAGGGATGAATTTGAATTTAAGGTTGATATAGTGAGATGAATAAGAGCACTCTGAGATAGTTTGGACATGATAAACGAATGAATGAAAAAAGGGAAACAAAACAAATATACAGGATAAATGTGAGTGGAAGGTGAGGTAATGGAAAGTCAAGTATGGTTGAATCAAGTGAATGATATTTTGAAACAAGGAAATATAAAAAATAAGAGAAAATGTTTGAATGTGGAGAGGCAAATAATGTGTCGCGATCGAAAAGTCTGGCGCTCTCTCCTATTTGCCTACCCCGACAGGAAGACGTCATGATGGTATGTATGCATGATTATTCGTTACATTTCACTGTTAAATTGAGGTTGATCGATCATATTTCATTTTCTTAATAGACTATTAATATTGTCCTACTTATACCATTGAGCGTAAGATAAAAGGAATTCAGTGTTGACATCTCGAGAGACCTATTGAAAAATAGTCTATCATGATTCTAACGAGAATAGCCTGATTTGTAATCAATTAAAATTAAATAATATATAGTATTTTCCGCATAGAATAAGTTCAAAAAATAGTCGACATGATCAAAATATGTCGGTTCCAAAACGACTTTGCTGTTGAACCCCAATTTCAAATAATTACTAAAAAATCCAGATTAAATAATCGTGATGTACTCGTATACCTGTACTCATTTTAAAAGTTTGCATCATATAATTAAATTTTTACAGACTAGAATTTAAAAATGGTAAATTCTGTAAATAAGAATAAAGATTTTGTACATTGACTTTCATATTTATAGTATAGAATTCTAAAATTTGGTGACAAACAAAATCATTAAATAAATTCAATAATTGCCAAGTGGAATGGAAAGCACATTACTATGTCAAACAATAAATACAAAATGAATTTGGGATGGTTTCACAATTAGCACGAATGCACCAAACAAACAAAATGAATTTGGGATGGTTTCACAATTAGCACGAATGCACCAAACAAACAAAATGAATTTGGGATGGTTTCACAATTAGCACGAATGCACCAAACAAACAAAATCCACTTTCTATTTTCATTTCAAGTCATTGTTATTCTAATCTGATTCTCTGAAACGTATTTCTGCGAAAGCACTTACCCAACCTTGAGGTCTCCAAATTCGCTATTATTATGCGTTGTTACGGCGGCGCGGTGCATCGACCTGGCGAGAGGCTTTGTTTACAATCTTGCAACCAACTTGCAAGTGCCGCTTGCATTGAGTGATGCAATTTGCAGAGATGCAGGGGAAGCAAACAAACAGGTTGGTTGCATTGTGTGCCGTTATTCGGAGATAATCGCTCATGATAGCCAGGGGAACGAAAAGAAGGGTCCAAAAACATAGTTTTGATTAGTTTTATGAAACGGTTATTAAAAAATATAGAACGAACATACACACAAAATTGTGCGTTTAAAAATGTTATCAAAAAAAATCTTTTTCTTTTTTCTCGTTTAAAAAATAGGGAATTTACGTGGTATCTTGATCCATACCTATCGTACTTCTTTGGAGCTCTGTGAAACAGAGATTAAATCAATATTTCAGATTTCAAAACCATAAATAACAAGAAACAACTATCTTGAGGAAATATAATTCTACTCGTATTAAAAATAATGACTTATCGCCTCAGACGTTTGATTAACATTTGTTTGGCATATTTACAGTTTCAAAAAAATGTGCTAATATTAGACAGTTTTCATAAATTATTTTTACTTCATAACTTTTTTAAATTCATACGCACTTAATGAAATTCAAAAAATCTGATCAGTTAGAGGCTGGCCCTTTAAGAGACAAATTATTATGAATAATAACAATAAAACCGTCCGCAGTACCAATATATACCTGCAGGAGTTGTGCGGAATGTCTGAGTGTTAAATTAGAAATAAGGAAAATTTATAAAGCGACGTTTCGAAAGCAGATTTTCCTCAAGAGCGCTCTCTCTAACTCGGGATTCGAACCCACTATTATTAACAGATTAAAAATATTACAAAATAAACATATATAAGTTGATTGTAAGAATAGGAAAGTGGTGGCTGCGGCCACTATATTCCTACTTCCCCGGATCTTCCCCACTACTTCCCCGGATCTGCATATGATATTTTTAGGAAGAAACTTTCCAAGAGAAGGCATACTGCAAAGAAACCTTTATAGATCTTCCGATATGTGATAGTAGCTCATTCATTCGGCTTTAGATTGTAAGAGTTGTGTTCATATAAAATCATACATTTTGATAAGACATAACAATAACTATAGATGTCTCCAGGAAGCTACAGGGAAAGCTTAGTTTACTGGCGTCATGACAAATGGCAGGCAACAAACCCAGTACCATTTATTTGACCACCGCTCAAAAAGGGTTGTCTTCAAGTGTTTTTTTAAAACTGTTTAAAACTTGTAAACCGCTATAAATAGTTATATACAATATATTTTAATAATAACAATACCAAACGATATAATGAACACATAATTTTAAGCCAATGTATAAATATTTTTTTAAAATATTCCCAGTAACCTCAAAGTGAGATCGATTAACCTTTGTAATACAAAAACTGCATTTAACTCTAACCAATGTGATACAAATCGAGTCTTAATGCGTGCATTTTTAAAGTAAAAGATTTAAGAGAAGGTCTAGTGAGGGATGGAGACAAACCGTCGTAATGAAGTCAAATGTCAGTATGACGAACAGGACAAAATGAAACAAGATGATGGATTAGGGGTCGCGAAGTGACGCCGATTCAGCGGCAGTGCAATCAATGTCAACAAATATGATTTATTGCATCACTGCAGCTGTCATATGTATACGGCACTCGGTGTTTATTCTGCAATAACAGAAGACGTTCAAGACTAGTAACGCCTCAAAAATTGTATGCAACAGGGTGCATGTCTTAGGCCTAATTAATTTAATGTTTGCGTGAACGCTTATAAAATTTTGCTTTCTTGTTTATAAGCATAACCAAATTATATCAAACAGTTCAACCAAACTAGAGATACTTACCGATTTTGTATAATTGGTAAACACTTGACTTTAGTTCTTCGTCGTGACCTCAATGCTGAGGAACGTGAAATATAAATCATTGAATTTAGTTAGTAGTTTTACTTTTATGATTCGTTATGAAGTTTTATATTTAAGTGCTAATTAGACAAAATTTATATCAATAAATATATTATCAACAGAAATAAGTCAAATTTAAAAATTCTTGACTAAAACTCATGACAAAGAAACGTTCATAAACCCATATATGCCTCACAATAAGGGGATTTATAATAAATCTTCAAGAGCCAATAAGTTTCAATTTAATTACTAGTTAATACTAGCCAAAACATGATAGGCACTTTCCAGTTCTTTCGAGTAAAACAATTGTTTACATTTATTTTAAATGATAAAAATAAACATATATTGTTTATAAATTTACTCGTATATGATCACATGCTCTGGTAATAAAGATTCAAAGCCGTTAAAAAAAGTGATGATGCCTTACTTTCAGGTGAAATCCTAAATGATTTATGGATATTGAGTAATGCTGATAATGAATTCGTCACCTAATTGTGAACCACCAAAATATATTTTTTAATTTTCTATTACTTAGGGCCCCCCGCTTTAAGAGCGATCCTGTATAAAAGATTTATCAAGATCCGTGAGAAATGTGAATGTTCGCAACTCAACCAGAGATAGACGTGTAAATAGATGGAGAGATAAAGCAGGAGACGCGAGGCAGGAAGGAGGCAACATGTTTAATGTGGCGCATATTGCCATTAAAGAAATGCTGAAAGAAAATAGGAAGCGTCAGCACCTTTATTCAAATGGTCCATCAATCTTTCTCATTCTGTCTGATGAATTATGCAACTTATTCATGAAATATGATTTTCTCCGCCAGCTTTTTTGCACACGGGCATCATTCATATCTTCAATATGAGTTTAATTAATGGCTTAAACCGGCGAGTGTACGGCTTATTTACTCCACTGTCAGGCCATTACATTTATTATTTATATTAGCACGTGTCAAAATATGGTAATAATTTGCACTAGAATGATTTCTGATATTCAATAATGCATATAATTAATGTAAATGATAATTTACCTTTGTTGCTATTATTGGTCATTATGTTCTATAAACATTTGTTAAATTTTAACACTTTGAATTGTTTTAAAGCAATTTCTTTCAATCAACCAGCGATTGTTTTATGATTATTATCGGTATCCATGACCGTGTCTTAAACTTATTTAGTTAACACTTCATCGTAAAAACAATCTGGCGGGCTTATTGCCAGACGGATATCTCTTCCAACCGACTAAACTTAATAAATTAATATAATATTTGAGTAAATGTAACAAAAGCAATATCTCAATAAATAATGCTGTATTTTTCTTGAAATTTGATAAGGATGAAACGCATATGATTGATCAATGAAATTCGTTCCAAAGTCGAGCCTAGTGAACCGCAAAAGATGAACAAAATGAATTGTGAACAAAAGATCTTACATCATACAGAGGAAGTGTCCATGCTTAGATAGAAAATTAAATTTATTTAAGCGATCCATCCTATATAAGGATGATTTGTGCTAGTAAAAAAGAGAATAAAGTATAAAATGTTTATGTACCTATAAACTATTTTCGCTAAGTGATCAGAGGCTTAAATATTTTTTATCAACAAAATTTGAAATTTTTGAATAAATTAATGATGATTTAAGAAAGAGAGAATATGAGACATTTTGATAGGAAGAAATGCATTTAGAGAAGCATAAACAATATAACTACGTAAAAAAGCACTCCAAGAACACATGGTTAAGGGTTGAGTTCTTGGAGCACTCCAAGAACACATGGTTAAGGGTTGTGATCTTGGAGCACTCCAAGAACACATGGTCAAGGGTTGTGTTCTCGGAATGCTCCAAGGTCAAGATTTACTCGAATTTATAGCCATTTGAACTAAGATATTTCAAATCGCTAATAAACGTTGTACATTACTTTCGCAACAATTTATTTTTTATTCATATATGACAAGAATTTATGAAAAAAATACAAGTAATTTAATGTGGACACAATTTTAAAGGATCTGATTTTGTTGTCTTTCATTTGTCGTGTCACTGGTAAACTAGACTTGACTCGTATCTTAATTAAGGAGGTTTTTTATATCATGAAACTATGTGCATATGTTGTCAATGGGGGCGATGGTTGTTCGATACAATAATTGTTTAAAAATATCAAATAAATCCTTACGTAAGAATTTAAGGACAATGATAAAAATAAAATATATATATTTATAAGGGCGAAATTATTAAAATACAATAATATATATAGTACATACAGATCGATTTTAACTTTCCCAAAAAAAAAAAAATAGTACCCGTCACGTACAAACACTTTAAATTTTCAATTAAATAGTCTGAACCATAAAATATTTAACAAAAAAATCAATTTCGTTAATATAATACTTGATATGCGATCAAATAAGGATGATAATTGAATATCCCTGCACATTTGAGTGAGTGAATTTTTTCTCGCGATATACGAGTGAATAATTTCGGAAAAAGGGCATTGCCAAAAACCGGCTGGTGATTGACAAGCAACCCGAGGGGATAGCATCATTGTTATTGTGGATGGTGCATCGTGATGCATCTTGCTGCAATCAACGATGACCGTTACGCCGAGTAGACTACTTGAGAAGAGGCGAAATTCTCGCCTAAAGGATGCATCGTGCAGCCTCTAGGTGGAGCGATGCAAGAAGCATGAAATTAGTTATGCAACTCGGCTACAAAGAGGGATTGACGAACTGATGACGTGATCTGGTTGAAATGACAGGTTGAGTCCATTGTCTAAAATGGGGTCACTGTTACATAGCACAAAGATCATACATACAATGTTGCAGAATACAAAGGTTACACTTAATCTTCATGCCAACCTTTAAAACATTTATACGTTTTTTTATACACTACGTCATCAATTTGCCATTAAAATATAGGTCCATTTATTACACAATACTTATAATAATAATTAAAATACTATTTATATACCGCTGTTTAGAGAGCAAATACTCACATTTATTACATATTTAGACAAAAAATAGTTCACCTTTATTAAATATTTCAATTCTCAACTTAGTTCGATTCTCAACAACGTTAAACCAATCCAGTAGAAAAGTTAACAAATAAAATATATTATAGTTACCAACGAACTATTAGTTTAAAGTGAAACTATTAAAATGTCTAATTTGATTTAATTCAAGAACAGGTGTAATTCAAGAACAAGCCCTGTCTAGGTCTCACCTGTTCTTGAATTAAATTAAACGTATTCTCATTGATAAAATGAGAATACGTTTAATTTAATAAATTAGTTTCTACAAAAGAGCTACTAAGGTCGATTTGAAAGATTAATTGAAGCCAATCGTCGAAAGAAAAATAAGTGTAGAAGTAAAAAAAAAAGATGGATTTAATTGAAATACTTGAAAAGAATGTTTAATAAAAATGAATCCGTTAATCAAGTGTTGTGCACCTGTCGACAAATTGTAAAACTTGAAAAAAAAAAACAACGAGTCAATGTCCTCGATTAAAACCGATGGATAGCAAAATTACGGTAGAAAACTAGAGTATGTAACTATACGCATATTCAGTTTTATTGCTATATCAAGTAACCAGTAACCCAATTGCATTTTAACAAACTTTTGAAATAATAGAGTTGCGCAATCATTGTCAAATTACTGTTTTGAATAATCATATCTAAATATCCAAATTAAATTACCAAAAAAGCTGAACATCAGAATAAATCGAATTAAACATTTTTTTCTTATTTCATATTAATATCTCACTACAACAAATCCGAAATGATGTTTTGGATATATATAAGAGTTGAGCTGGAAGACAATATTGTATTCGGTCCCATTAATCCAGCCTTCTAGTTTAGAACCATTGGAGTAGGCAGATAACATCATTGCAGATGTTGACAATAATAAAATACGTGAACAGGGAGCTCACCTCACACAGAGACGAACTCTTGAATCGAGGATCAAAACTCGTAAACCTCGGGTGGAAAGCAAGCGTCTTACTAACTAGGCCATGAAGGTCGTCAAACAACTTAACTGTTTTTTTTTTGTTAGTATTGCTTCATCTATTCTCTCTACATGTCCAGACCATCTGAGTGCTTTTCACGGATCATAAAAAAAAATAATGATTCACAATTGTATGACGATGCGGTATGAACCTTTGAAATTGTATAGAAAAAAAAATAACATTTGTTCAAAACTTAATTTCTATCGAACACATCTTGATTCAGAATGATTATTATTCGATAATCATGCACTTATCATTGCATTTAACGTGGAAATAATGCAAAATTGTGCAACGACCAATAATAAATTAGCTAAACAGCACAATGCTCTGAAAACATTTGCACTTAACCAAGCAAAATAAATCGATTACTATCACCATTGTGTACTAGAATGCAGTAAATAAAAACTGCATTGCATATGCATAATAAACCGTATTCTTTTTATCATCAGCAATAAATAAAAAACCAAGTCAATAATTCCGCTCCAAATACACAGTTATGCTAAAGTTTCTAGCCATTGTGATTTGATGACGAAAAAAATCAGGGAGGGTCAGAAAAGGCTCATAAAAAAACAGTTGGGGTTGTTTTTTTTTCCGCATTTATTGATGTAATTATTTTCATGCTTGAAGTGTTGCCATCGTGCGACAAAAAAGGGCATTAAAATTACAAAAGAAAAGACGACGAGGTTAAAGACCCCAAACCTTAAGGGATGCAAGGTTCTTTTTGGCAATTTTTTATATCGATATTGATCATAAAGAAATCGAAAAGAACAAAATAATTTCGCAATATTTTTAGACAATCGTGAATATTATTTTTTTATTAATAATTAAAACGAATTAGAAATAATAATTTAAATTTATTATTTTATCATATAAATGCGACATTTTTTATGAATTGAAGTTTATCCGAGACTTATGTATATTTGTATTTAATATTATGTACATATCATCATATTTATATATGTATTTAATCGTTTATAATTTCTCATAATCATTCATAAAATCAAAACAATTACCACAAACCTATCCTTTCCCGATTCCCAAAAAGATCCAAAAATTTCCAATAAATATCTTAACAGTCAGAACTTATCCGATGAAGGAGTAAGGTGTCCTACCATCGGACCGAAACTCCGAACAAGCTATCCATCACTTGGTACATAGCTAGGGATTTTATAAAACAGTTTTTGTTAGTTTTGTATTTTCTCTATGTACTCGTATTTCTTAATAAGCATGTCAAGTTACGCACTGAGGATAATCTGAAAACTTTCTAACAAGAGGAAACTTTAAAAGTCCGTTTAAGACGAGAAGTCATCCTAAAAGTTAATAATATACAAAAAATACATTTTCATTGACATTATAATATAATAAAAAATCGCAATAGTTAAAATGTTCAAATGTAGGGTGTGCGAGTTGAATTTCCAGTCGCAACATGTGCGTAAGAAATCTGGACGCAGAGTTATTAAAAATAATTGAATATTTTACGACAAAAATTACATTGCGTCGAAAATAAACTTCAATCACCCTTTGCCAACATTGTGACAGTATAAAAGTTGAATATTGTCAAGATGTTTCCTTTTCAAAAAGCCAAACACGTTCTTCTTTCATATGCGTACTCATGTAATACGAGGGGACAGTGTTTTCAAACTGGAGTTTCTCAAGGTTCCAGTTTCGGACCTCTAAAAGATATGTTTACAAAAATATTTTAATCAACTTCAAGCATCATTTACCACAGATGATGATTTTTGTTAACGACAAATTAAGTGTTCTGATAATTAAGGATTCTATACAAAACAATAGCTGTTATTTATAAGTTGGAATATTGGTTTCAATTTAAGAAAAATAGTGAAAGTTTTTTTTTGTTTCATTCAAAATCGTTACACGTTGTAATACATCAATTGTTGGGTAACTAGCTCCACGCCTGGTTAAATGTAGATGTTGTTGAGTTTTTATTTTCTCGGAAAGTCAGCATTCGTTATATTTTGTTTATAATTGTTACTAATTTATGCCAAGGACACTTAAGTGTCGTTTATTTTATAGTTTTTGAGATTCTAAGGACTGAGAAGAAAACTTATAAAGTAGCACCAGTAATAATAATGAGAATTATAAGCCATGAATATTTATAAAAGAAAATATGTTTATTATTACAGGAGTTCACTCAGTAATATTGTTTGAAATCCAATACAAGCATAAGAAAGTAGAAACTAACAGTTATTCCAAAACAAAATCAACTGAGATTAATTTTGGGGTTAGTCGATTTTTTTAAAGTTGAGAAGTACTGAATATAGGGGTTTGCTTAAAATGTAATAAAATTCATACAGGTTTATTTTTATTTCTTGCGGGTTAGAAAATATTCTTGTTCAGAGTTTGCTTCGATTTTTTAACTAATCCAAGTTTACGAGTTTTTATACATTTTTACAATACCAATAATGGTCAGTTTGTCGTGAGAAATACCAATTTGAATCCGTCCACGCTGTTTGTGATTTTACCGAGTCGCGTCATGTTATTATTATTCACCGTTATTTTACGTTTAAACTGGAATAATAAAAATATTGACTTAACCCGAGTTCAAACACTGTGGCGTGTATAAAGAAACCCGAGGAAAGAAAAAGAAATAAGCATAAAATTATGGCAACAAGAAATTATTCAACTTCGTCCAAGCAATTTATGCGATTGAAAATATTTATCTGAATGAGTAATAAATAAGACATGCTTAAAACAGGAAATCCAAAAGACCGAAATGTAGTAATTCAAAGAACTTTTTGCTCAATGCAGAAACGAATATTGATGAATTTAAAAGCTGTACTCATGTACTAGAAACTTTGTTAAATTTTCATTAAACTGCAAGATGTATTGAAAAAAAGCCCTTCCGGTATTGACTGCAATAATAAGGTAAATTTCGTATGTGTGTGAAAGGAAAGGACATTTCCCTTTTCGTGGTACCCTGTAGGTACTCTATCATTTCTCTCGAACAAATTGCATTATTTTATTGGAAACATTTCATTACACGCCGGTAATAAATACATATATACTCGTATATAAACTTTTAACGGAGGTTAGTTTCGGAGTTTCCTGGTCATGATCGAAAAAAGGGCATTGAAATTTTTCGGAAGTTGCGACATGACACTCTCTGTAATACATAATATTTTTATCGAAATCTACCTTAAATCTCCATCGAGTTACACAAAATACGAAAACTTGATAGCTGAACAGAAAAAAACTTAATTGGTTTATTTATTAAATTTTTTTAAATACAGACTTTTTATGCAGATTTTTTATACATTATTACTTTCTTCTTGTATTTCTTATGTATTTTTAAGTGGGTTGTGTTACATTTGCACACCGTCGCACCCTTGCAGGAATTAATTATTATTCTAAAAAAAAAGCAATATTTAATAAACCTATTTATTTTTACTATAAAAAAACATTTGAGTAAAGATGAAGAATGAAATGAATACATGGAAGAATATTTATTTAATGAAAAAGGTGGGGTCGAACATCAAAAGAGTTCAAATTCTTTCAGATATTACGTGTCGTACAATATAATTCAAAATCAGTTATGAACGTCTTCACAAAAAAATATACCTTTACAATTTACATTATAAAAACGTTTTCCTGGTTCTCGAGCTCAAGCCCCCGATCACCTATGAGTCGAACAATCATTGTGCCATCGCACGTGTGCTGAGTTGTGACAAAGAGAACCCCGGGTATCAAAAAGACTTTTCTCTCCTCCGAGGGGAGAGGCGACAAAGGGCCAAGGACCGACGAACTTAGGGTCAGTCGATTATTCATTGATGACAAGGCGAAATCAAAATAATGAGATTTTTAGAGGAAGAGGTATGAATAAGTAATTAGAAGCGTGATCTATCGAAGCTTTATCTATATAATCAGAGGGCTTTGAATTTTATTCAGAATTTATTGTGTAGTGCTTTGAGGGAATTACAAAAGCTTACTAGATCGTCTGAAAAAAAAAATTAATAAAAGACATACAGTAAAATTATTTTCTTTCAAAGAATGAAAGTAAACGTTATAACTCTAAGTAGTAACTATCCAACTGTCTCTGACTTTCTGTGCAGAATGTTCCAAACTTTTATGGTTCAAGAATCAGTTTAGTAAAATACTTCCAGCAAAAAATAAAGAATCGTTAACGAAAAGCTACAATTAAAAAAAACATTTTTTTGGAATACAGGGACAACAGGCGATGACTAATTACTTTTACACTATCACAATCATTGTACAACTAAACCAATATAAAATGTTATACAATGCGTTATTTTTTTACTTAATAAGTGAAATTATTTTTGTTCTTTATAAGATTTTTACTTAATAAGACAACCTCCGTATTCTTGTTGGTAAGACGCCTGTCATCCAACCCGGAGAGTGCAGGTTCAATTCCCGTTGGTATTTTTTTTTAAAGGTTTAATTTTGGGTTTCACTTAAGTCCACTTGAATATATTTTTGGTTAGTTGGATGAGATTGCCACATAAACCCGCCGTTAGGTTGTACCGTAACAAAGAAAGTGTCATACAATACAAGGCAGCGATTAAAAAAATCATGATTATTCCATTACATTTATTTTAAACAACACCGAAAAAAATAATATCACAAAAACTAGATAACGACCAACTGCAAATAAGGAAGTAGATTCATTGACGTGCAAAACATACGGGTACTTCAAAACACCTCATTATTTTTAACAAGAAACTTAGAAAAAATATAAAATATGATTGTATCTTTTAAATTGGTTTTTATATTTAATTATATTTAATGTTTTATATTTAATTTAGTTTTTACATTTAATTTATTTTTGAAAAATTTGTTTTTGTAATGAATGAAAAACTACTTATGTTTTATAAATATTGTTGCAATGTATAATTGTACCGTTGATAAATACATAAATAAATAATTAATGATCATCAAACTGATTCTGTAAAGTCAAACTGTTGTTTAACAACAACCGATTTCTGCAAAACGCATTTCTATAACTTATCGCTGTTGACCGTTTATTGAACAAAGTTCCCACACAGTTTGACCCCCGATCAGAGAGCGTGAAAAATCCAGTATCTGCGCACACAAATGTCTCGTAATGAGGTCAGGTCAGCTAGCATAGCCGTAAGGTAATAATAACCCGAGTCCTGGGGTCAGGTAACAATGGTGGTGCTTTCAACGATATCAATGTCCGAGAAAACGTTTCTGATATCCCCGAGATGCTTGAATAATTAAAATATCTAAATTACTCAGCCGTAGAATAATGTATGTGTACCTTGATACAGGAGTCTACAACCCTGACGATAATTTAAAGGGGTTGTATTGTAACAAGGCAATGGGGCACTATAACATATAGTATATACTCACTCGGACAACACATTATCAAAATCTGCTAAGATAAAATTACACAACAGCATTTTCATAGTATTTTGATGTATAAGAAAACGTGGGTGTAGAAAAACAATAAAAGAGTCGAATAAATACGTGCACTTAACAAAATAAACAAACAGTGGTGATACGAAAAAGTTTTATTTATTTTATTCAAAATTAATAAACATTACACCACAAAGTGAAACAAACTTATTTTTTAAGATTCAATATATTATATAATTCAGCCATATTCACGCAATGATCGTTTGGTTAACAATCATTATAAAAAGCATTTTAAAATTCGGCACCTTAATCAACGTTTGACCACCAAGGTTCTAATTCCAAACGCAAAAGATCTTATCAAAAAGTACAATGCAGCGAATTTAATGAGAGAAGGATAAAGCACTCGAGTCCTACAGGAGAGATGCAAAAGATGCAGGTCACCAGTTCACACAGCATAACCGGTATCCTGCAGAAAGCGGAGCTGGCATCGTAGCGCATGACCCAGCCATGCATTGCATTGGGTGCTGCTCATTCGTGTAAATGGTTTCCATTCAGTTCGGAAGCGTTTAAACGGGGTCATATGCTATGAGGGGTTAAAGAAGAACAACAATCAACACGTTGCTGTTCCTCTGTACGCAATTTATGGGAGATGGGACAAAGGAAACATAGATTAGAGTGAGAAACAATAATAGTCGAGGGTCGTGAAGCAAGGTAAAACTTGGATGTTGCCTGAGAAAGAGGTGAATGTATAATTAGTAAGAAATATCTTTGCATACTGCCAGATGTTGAATTCATATTAATGTTATGTAATGGATTATAATTCCCAATTTATTTAATTGTTTTTTTTTTTATGAAAAACCATTGCATTTAATTAGTTAATTTTACTAGTAAAACACAACTATGATACTAGTATGTACATGCAAATAGAAGATTCGAAGCCATTACACAATTATTAAAAAAAAATCTCTAAATTATTCCTACTACGAATTAATTTACCACGATCGAGTTATAAAACATGAAAATACCGAGGAAAAGTTGAAATAAATAAATATAAAAAGTTTAAATTATTCGTATTGGCATATTGTTGAACTTTAACGACAGTTACTACTATGGCTTGCCCGCGAGTTACGAGAGTGGGTTTAGAAAGTAACCTAAGCAGAGGTAATCGACCCAATAACGACATTTTAAACGCGCAAATTTGCACGGTTAACGAGTCCGAAGTGTTGGGAGAACAATAAAAAACAAAACCGTTAAGCGAAAAATACGACACAAAATACATTGCCAAGAAAAAAATACATCTCGACGGAAAATTCCACAATATTGAAAACCAAAAGACGATAAAATAGCAGAATTGTGGACTCTGCTTAAAAATAATAGCTATACGAGTACAATAAAAGAATTTGGAGAAATTGTAAGAAACTCTTTTTAATAATTATATCCACTGCTTATTTGTTAGTGTTAAATAAATGTATCAATTGATTATTTATTATCAATACTTAAAATAACAATAATATGCTGCACTTATGACAAAATAATCGATAGACACCTGAAGAACAGTGACATGACGATGTCAGCACTTTTCTTTACAACAAAACTAAAGTAAAATATTGTAACTCATTATCTTAAATAAGTTAAATTAAAGTAAGATCAAAAAGAGTACTCTGAGATGATTTGGGAATGTAAACCGAATAAATGAATGAAGAAAGACTTACAAAACAAATATACAGTAAAAATGTGAGTGTAAGGCTTTGTTAGACCAAGACAAAGAAAATAATATAAAAGTTGTATCGAGTGAATGATATTTTGAAAGAAATAAATGAATAAATCTAATAAATTATAGGCGTTGTATTAGACGGTGTATGGATGTAGAGTAGGCGCAAGAGGTGTGTCACGATAGAAAATCTGGCTCTGTCCTTTCTGGCTATATTTCTATAGGTACGTACAAATTACAAAAAAGACATCGACAATGCGATGAGAGATGGAGGGGTTACGTAAACAATATCTTGTAGATTTAAATAAAAAAATATATAATACATTAAAAGACAATCACAATAAATCATCTAAAAGCAAACAATAAGCCCGCAATGCACTTTAAACTCTATGTTCACAGAATATGTTTTCAAGTAAACAGAATTTTAAATAAGAAAGAAGTTTTAATTATTAAAAGGGTTTACGAAAGTGAAAAAAATAACAAACAATTCCGTTAGATAATATAAGATCACCGTTCTCGCCTTCACCCCTTTCTCGTTTAGAAATGGTCCGCAGTTCATATACGGGAGAGGGCATTGTAATTCAAATCTGTAGCAATTGTTGCCAGTTATTCTTGCCATAAATTGCGGCGTTTATTAGTGAAAATAGTAAAGAATAGAGCGAGAGTAATTGTACTATTAGGATGCTGGGGGAATTGAGATGTCTCCAGGTTCTTTGTGCCCTTTGGTCTATTGTTGACGATGATACCGTTGCGTGTCTTGTCCCTACCACGAATTGACCTCTCGGTAAGGGTGTTTCTCAAACTCGAACGGCAAGGAAAATGTCATTTAAAAATACCTAATTGAAAAACATACTGAAATATTTATTTAACACTTCATTGTAAAAAAATCTGACCTTCTTATTGCTAGATGGCAATCTTTTCCGACCAATCAGACAAAGTAAATAAAAGAAGTTTCATTAAAATCATTATTTATAAAAATCATGAAATTTATACATACATAGTAAAAATAAAATATCATCAATCCAAGGGAAAGGAAGGGATGGTGGAGAGGAAAGAAAAATCAGGAATGAAAGACGTATTGTTTGAAATTAAGAGTTTTTTAGTTGCTTTTTAAAACATGCGAATGATGGAGCGAGTCTAACATTAGTCTGCAACTGCTTATAAAGTATCTGCATGGCCAGTAAAGGACAATGTAAAAACATTTGCCATTGCTTGCAAGGACGACGTAAAAACATTTGCCATTGCTTGCAAGGACGACGTAAAAACATTTTCCGTATTTATTTTGTTTGTATTTCTTCAGTTAACCGTTCTACATACTTAAACCATCTCAGATTGATCTTCATAATCGTACTCGACACACCATCCTTAAGTTCACATTCACCCATAATCAATTCATTCCGTATTATTTCATATACTGTCACACTGTGTATTCTTCTCGTGCACGCATTTCTACAGTAAATATTCACCTATTTTCAGTATTTTTACACGTCTACATTTCACTCTCATACATTAAAAATTACTATTAAAATACTGTTGTGAACAATCATCTTAACATATGTAAATTCCATATTGAAAAAAAAAACCTTATAAATTCCATATTGAAATAATTTCTAGGAAACAAACTTTGAGTATCGCTTCTATCATAGACGTCCTCCTTTCCTTTGTTAAGAATTTGATTATTAAGATCGTTTGTGCCCCAACTGTTTAGGATCCTAGCGGTCTCTTACAAGTGCACACGGACGTGTTGTGTAAATAGGGAAAGAGATTACATAAATCAGAATCAGGGTGGAATAGATACTTTTGAAAATTATAAAAAGCCGGGCTGATTCTAAATGCGTAAGGGAGATAAGCGAGAATATCATTTTCACACGTTATACTTTTCTTTTTACTGTAAAGAGCCGATAGAAACAGCCAAAGTTATATCAGAGAAGAACCATAAAGCTACGCTCCAACTTGAGAAAAGTGACAATTCAAAATCGGCAAATTTTACAAAAATGGCAATAAATAGTTGGATAATAATAACACATTGTGTAATATAATTTAGTTTGTCTCTTTTACATCTTTTGTGACAAATGATGAGGATTATATTAAAATGAAGAAAATACATTAGGATTAAGAATATACGCATTGTAAACTAGATGAGTGCACTGTAAAACTGTTTATAACTTTTGATATTTAGATCTACGAGTATATGATATTTTTGAGTTCGTAATAATTTGTTGGCAAAGACATTTTATCGAAAAGGATTGATGTGCAATAAGGATTTTAATAATTAAAAACCAATATGATAAATTCAACATGATTTATACTACACAGGTTCCAAAAATGTCATCGCAAAGAAAACAAATGTTAAGGAGAATTGAGTATTTTTGAAGTGAAAAAAATGTATATGCAATTTGTAATTTTTTTTAAAATTAAATACGAGTAAATATATAAAACACATATTTCATCTTGAAAATACACGGTATATCCATTTTTTTATATAAATTGTAAAATTTATATTGGAGCCTAAGTTAATAATAGTGGAAAAACAAAATAAGTTGATTTTAAATAATCATATATCAACGTGTTGGTATTTCCACGTTTTTGGAAATATGAAACATGTTGCTGCAATAAAAACTTCACTGAACAACAATTCATTTAATTCAGTAAAAGCTTCACTTAACAACAATGATTTTCTCATCGACCTTTGACTATTTTATCACTTTCAAATAAAATAATTTTCAAATGTCTTTCATTACTCTCAACAATAATTAAGATTTATTGCATTAAACCAAATTATTGAAGGCAGGAAGTGTGTTGGCAGGAAGCAAATATCCTGGCTCCGGAGCGTTGGAGGATAAGGGGCGTCGGAGATCTTTTTCGGGCTGCCTGGGACAAAGATGTCTACTCTCAGGTGATATTCAACGTTGGGGGGACCTGACATGACACTGGGAAGAAGAAGAAGAACCAAATTATTGAAGCTCTCCGTAGCTTAGATGGTAAGACACATGTCCCCCATTTTTACCCTGTTTTAGGTTAGATTCCAATTCGTACAGATTAAAAACATCAGTCTGGTAAACATAAGGTCTTTTTGACTTCTTTCTGGTTGAACGGAAGATATTGTCAACGACAATAAACTCACCAAATGGTACTATATACAACAAACTATAAGCAGTAAACATGAACAAGAAGCTGTAAAACAATACAGTTTACTACCAAGATCAAACATTTTCTTACTGGAAAGAAAAAAGGTTTAGAAAAGTGTTATTTTCTCGATGCTCGCCTATGGAAGCGAAACTTGGGAGTGTGACAAGCTGGTAAAATAGTTTTGTGTTCACTTCTTGAGAAGAGACAATATGGTGACTTTGAAGGCATTAAATGGTTCGGAAAACATGCATATTATTTGTATTTTTAGGAATATATTTTACTTATAACTTACCACTTGTTTCAATCAAAAAGAATACCAATAAAGCACGACTAACCTGTAACAAAATGATAAAAATAACTTTAATTGAATGCTTTTAATATTGGTACATATAAAACAATGTTCATTACATATGAAATGGGACATATTTCGATCGTCTTTTTGACGAATTATCTTTAACTCATCATCCTACTATAGGGTCTTTCAAATTGAGCGGTTTTTTAAATTCTTGGATAAAACACAGATGGCGTTGCGAACTTGCCTGGGTCTTGTGACATTTAAGAAGTGTAATGTATGGCATTTATAAAAATGGGGTCATATGCAATATAACAACGCGTTCAAATTGAAAATTATTGTATCTATAGTAATCTCCGGAAACGGTGATGTTAATTGGCCAACCAGATCATGTTAGGGTTACGTGAAAATCCAGGTCTATAAGAATGACCCCCAATCAATTCCTGAGTTGAAGGACGAAATTATTCGCGTTATTGGTGAGTTAGAACCGCAATTATGCCAAAATTTCATCGGAAATTTTGACAAAAGAGTGGACATCTGTGGAGCTTCAAGAGGTGGACATTTGGCGAATATTGTTTATTGTGTTTTAATGGCATACATTATACTTCAACGACCAATAAAACGTTTTTTGAAATCAAAGCAAATTGTGTTTTATTCAAGAATTTAAAAAAACCACTCAATTTGGAAGACCTTGTAGTAAGTTATTTTCATGCCGTAATAATTCAGAAATCTATCCTTAAATCACAGTTAGCATTGCCAGTGTCAATGGTTTAACACGTTCAATGCTAACAACGCGCCTAGTGTGTTCTTTTTCGCAACCGTCGGGTGCTAACAACGCGCCTGACGCGTTTTCGTATGCAAACCAAAGATACTATTACCGCTCATATGCAAACCAAAGATACTATGAACGTATGTTGTTCATAGTTAAGGCATTTGTTGTTGTGGAGGTTTAAATACATTGTAATTTATTTTTATCAAACACTGTTTATTCCACTTTTTTGTAACGGTATAACCCTACCGGTTTCAAGGCTTTCACCTCATCTTCAGGGGAGCACAAACAATACTAAATTATGTTCGAACTGGTACCGATATACACGCTTCAAAGGTTGGGGGCTGAGGGGTGAGGGAGGCATGGGACGATTTCGGCCAAGAGCGGAGAGATTTTTGGGATATAACTGTTTACCAGATGTTCGGATCGATGTACTGACTTAGAAATTTCTAGGGCCTCTAATCTGCCAAATTCTTACATATCAGTAGTAACGGTAATAAATTCGACAGTGTTTGATAAAAATAAATTACAATACTATTGCAATACTACTATACTATATGAATGCGTGTACGTCAAGTGATTTCAAGTCAAGTGATTTTTTTTTAAATTTTAATAATTAGTCAGCCACACGTGAATTATCTTAATAATTTGATCGCATTGAATGTGTTAAAATATAATTAACTTGTAATTTATTATTGATATCATTTTACTTTCAAGTTTTAGTGCTCCTGAATTAATTTGATAGTGTCTATTAGTTGCCTTTTATACGAGTTAATTAAAAAAACAAACAAAGCGCTATCAAGGTAATAATTACGAAACACCGATACACAAGTTAATTATGATCAACATAGTGTACATTTCGCAGTACTTGAATATGATCAACATAGTGTACATTTCGCAGTACTTGAATATGATCAACATAGTGTACATTTCGCAGTACTTAAATATGATCAACATAGTGTACATTTCGCAGTACTTGAATATGATCAACATAGTGTACATTTCGCAGTACTTAAATATGATCAACATAGTGTACATTTCGCAGTACTTAAATATGATCAACATAGTGTACATTTCGCAGTACTTAAATATGATCAACATAGTGTACATTTCGCAGTACTTGAATATGATCAACATAGTGTACATTTCGCAGTACTTAAATATGATCAACATAGTGTACATTTCGCAGTACTTGAATATGATCAACATAGTGTACATTTCGCAGTACTTAAATATGATCAACATAGTGTACATTTCGCAGTACTTAAATATGATCAACATAGTGTACATTTCGCAGTACTTGAATATGATCAACATAGTGTACATTTCGCAGTACTTAAATATGATCAACATAGTGTACATTTCGCAGTACTTGAATATGATCAACATAGTGTACATTTCGCAGTACTTAAATATGATCAACATAGTGTACATTTCGCAGTACTTAAATATGATCAACATAGTGTACATTTCGCAGTACTTGAATATGATCAACATAGTGTACATTTCGCAGTACTTAAATATGATCAACATAGTGTACATTTCGCAGTACTTGAATATGATCAACATAGTGTACATTTCGCAGTACTTAAATATGATCAACATAGTGTACATTTCGCAGTACTTGAATATGATCAACATAGTGTACATTTCGCAGTACTTAAATATGATCAACATAGTGTACATTTCGCAGTACTTAATTATGATCAACATAGTGTACATTTCGCAGTACTTGAATATGATCAACATAGTGTACATTTCGCAGTACTTAAATATGATCAACATAGTGTACATTTCGCAGTACTTAAATATGATCAACATAGTGTACATTTCGCAGTACTTGAATATGATCAACATAGTGTACATTTCGCAGTACTTAAATATGATCAACATAGTGTACATTTCGCAGTACTTGAATATGATCAACATAGTGTACATTTCGCAGTACTTAAATATGATCAACATAGTGTACATTTCGCAGTACTTAAATATGATCAACATAGTGTACATTTCGCAGTACTTGAATATGATCAACATAGTGTACATTTCGCAGTACTTAAATATGATCAACATAGTGTACATTTCGCAGTACTTAAATATGATCAACATAGTGTACATTTCGCAGTACTTAAATATGATCAACATAGTGTACATTTCGCAGTACTTGAATATGATCAACATAGTGTACATTTCGCAGTACTTAAATATGATCAACATAGTGTACATTTCGCAGTACTTAAATATGATCAACATAGTGTACATTTCGCAGTACTTAAATATGATCAACATAGTGTACATTTCGCAGTACTTAAATACGTATGTCTTCCTACACGAGGATTGCGGGTTCGATTCCCGTTGGTACTTGATTATTTTAAAAATGATTTGCAGCCTGGATTTCACTTAAGGCCTCTTTAACATCTTTCTGGCTGGTTGACAGTTATTGCCACTTTTTTGCAATAAACCCGCTTAATTATACTGTATGCAATGGAATTGTAATATAATACAATACAAAAATACTAATAGGCAACTAAATGAATAAATAAAACAATATATTCATTTATTTGAACGATATACAATATTAATTTAGTTTAGTTCAGAAATGAAAAAAGAAATAAGTATCTAAAAAAGTCATTCATTACACACCTTGTTTCCAAAACGTTTCTCTCAATCACAAATAGTTCCAAATCATTTTTTTTTTCCACATAAAAAATAGCTTGATCATAACTAAGCGTCAAAAATGTACCTAAAGTGTTTGTTAACTACTCGTAAAAGAAGGAAGAAAATTGTTTATCTTTGCGACTCAACCGAGGCATTTGATTGAATTTAAATTAAATTCAACACAAAAGACCGTCCTTCATGTCAAATTAAGCCCAACCTTCACGACTGGGCTCAGCCACTATCTCAAATTCCACTTCTAAGTCAGATGAGTTGAATTCTTTCACATGCACGGAAACATTCTGGCTATGAAAGAATGTAACATAATGAATCCGACACAGAGGGAATGATACCATCAACGTTTCTCAAACAATCACAGCACTGATAAATAATGTGTGAATGAATGAATAGTCAAATAGGCTTTTAAATAAACTATTCAGAAAAAGAGTTTCTCGTGATCTCTCGATTGTGTATTGTTTCTTATACTCGTAGCACGATATGGACTATAAAGGAAGTTTCAAGTATTTCTGATCATGTTCGTGATTCAATTTTATTCAGAAGAAGTACGAAACTGACAATTCACTGTTGTATTGTGACGGTATATAAACGAGAAGAATGTGGTTTTATACATTTCCGTTTATGTTTTCGTACAATAAAAGAAATCAAAAAAAAATTGCCAGTATTAATTAACTTTACACTTGTATAGGGCTGTTTCGCAATAAAATATCAACATAAGAGCGCTGTAGTTTTTAATTCATACAAAGTAACGCACAAACACCACTTCATAAATTTGCACTAGTCTGTTGGCACCTCGAATTCGGTGTTTGGATTTTTACCAAGTTGTAAAAGACTTGCGAAACGAGTATATGTCTGAAATTAATGGGGAGCAAGGAAAAGGTAAACATAAGAAACTGTGGAAGGAAATAGAAAAATTTTAACTAATGGAAAGGTAAATGTATAAGAAATAGAAGAGAAAGTATAATGAGTTGTACGGAAGCGGACGACGTGTGTGCATAGATAGAAAATTGTGAAGATCTGTCCAATCTTCTTAACCTAAAAGGAGCATGGTGTGATGGTATGATGTATGTATGTGACGAACATATATTGATTGACGCACGATGATTAATGTCCGATTGAGCTTGTTTACAAAACCCAGAGGGTATTTTAAAGAGCCCTGCATTTTGTTAGTGGTTAAAAGTTAAAGTATTATATTTAGTTACAATAAAATTATCAGTAGTTTAAGATGTCATTGCAAGTATATTTGATTTTCAACTGTTATTAACGATAAAACATATATCGGTTATAAGACACAACGCAAAACCAATAAAAAATTTAATCGAAAGCTTTGGTGTTATTTGATTTCTGCGACAAAATATGTCTTAAAACTAGTGGAACAGTCAAATTGATGGTGGAACTCCTCGGTGGAAAATGAGTACTAGTGTAATTGCATTCTTGCAATTAAGATACAAAATGCTATGAAGGTTTATTAAAGCCAACGATTCTCTCAAAACAAAATGTATCCTAGGTGAGGAATATGACAATATTGATAATATTAACAAATTAGCAAGTCTAATAAATATTTTTTTGCATGAATTAAAATTTGTAACACTGAAGGGGGAGAATAAAAGGAGGAAGATGGATTGCATCAACAGTTTTCATCGCTCGCACCAGTATATTATTACTGAGAATGAAACATTCATATTAGATTACCTGTGGTTGAATAATAACCCAGTTTAATATTCCTTCATCAAGAAGTGTAATAAAGGTTTTATTATGTACAGAATACACACATAAAAATAACTATTATCCGTCAAGTTCTTGATACAATGTTTTTTTCTATACACAGTAGAACCCCCTGATCTGCGTGGAATACGTTGGAAAACCTCCAGTGGATACCTAAAACCGCGGAAAGTACCGAACTCTATACGATTATATGAATATAACATGTTTCTTCCTACCTAGGACTTACCTATGTGATAAGGTATAGCTTATAAATAAGGCACAGTAAGAGTCAATACATACAAATCATTGCGAATTCAATTTTACGTCAAAACATGCGGTACTGAGAAATTCAGCAAAGACACAAACATATTATTAACAGAACACGTATAGCATGTTGTACATATTAGGAGTATGTTTGTATGTATAGGCAAGCCGTGTCTTCAGCACTGAACGTGCTGACAACAATAAGTAAAATGAAACAATTATAATAAATATACTGGTATAAAAGTTATGTATGACAGAATACGGAATGAAGTGATATGGGATGAACGTGAACTTAGGGCTAATCTGTTGAGTAAGATGTAGAGGAGCACTCTTGAGTGGTTTGGGCATGTACAATGAATGACTGAAAAAGACTTATAAAACAAATATACAGTACAAATGTGAGTGGAAGACGTGGTAGAGGAAGATCAAGGAAAGTATGGATAGATCAAATAAATTTAAACGTAGAAAGTCAGAAAAATCTCATATGAGTTATATGAGGTGTTTGGATGTAGAAGAAGTGAAATATACGTGTCGAGATAAGAAAGTCTGGCGCTTTGCCCTCTACCTATCATGATAGGATGGCGTGATTGTATATATGTATGTAAATATTGTGTTAATGTGGTATATATCTCTCTTTCTCACAAACTTTCTTACTGTACTGTATTCACTCTTGTGGTGTGAAAGACAAATGGCGTAGGAGACTTTGTGATGTAGCCTTATCTACTATTGACTTTCTAACGATACGTTGGAATTGTTCATTTGATATTTTAGAAGGGTGATCGACCGCGGATAACGAAACGCGGATAAAAGGGGGCATACTGTATTCTAAAACATTAAGATGGTAAAAGAAAAAGTATCGCGTGGTTTGCGTATACTTCTATGCAGGTTCAAAACTAGCGGTCTTGCTATTATACCATTGAGTATTAAAAGCGTTAGTCTTGTTTTGTGGGTATAAAAAACATCTAACTATATGACTTTAACAATTTATTCTAAATTTTACTGAAGAGTTGGTAGACAAGAAAACTCGTTATAATTATCAACGTAAACGGATAAAAAAAGGCAATGAGTGCATCGATTGGATCGATTACGTTTTTTATAACTGCTATGAATAATAGTCAATCATTCTTCTTACTGTTAATAATGACAGTAATAAAAACAGAACAAAGATGACGAGTCATAACTAGAAAGAAGTATGGCTAAAAAAAACACAAGTAATTTTAAATTACCTGTAACATATTCCAAGGCAGCATCGCATAGAAATAAATAAATGCCTTTCACACAATCATAAAACATTTATTGAAACGTATAACAATAAATTATGCTAGGATGAATTAATGTCCTAAGAAGGGAAAATATTAATAAATATGATTTATAACAGTTTAGGAAGCGGAGGAAATAATGACAGACAACAGAAATAGAACGAGTTGAAATGCAACAAAGCAGAGAATGCAAATGGTCTGAAACTGACAGTGGCACAAAATTTATGACCGTAATCAAGTCGATTTATACCAACACTATTTCCACAACCACAATTATGATATATGCTATTAAATATGCTCCATCATCAGCATTTTCCTTTCTTTCTCTGTTTCGTAATATTCACTCAAGACCTCCGTGGCCCAATTGGAGACATTTATTTGTCTTCCATTCGGGGATTTCAGGTTCGATTCCCAATGGTACCAAAAAAAAATATCTGTTAACAATACTACTTCACTTGCGGTGGTAGTATTGCTAACACATATGATGATGAATTCTGTTTTATGTACCTACTCCTGCGGTTCTCAACACGAAGGTACGATAAATAAGGTCGAAGACAACGGTGTCTTCTTCAATCTCTTCAACATGCCTGCATAACCAATCTGCATAAGTTGTCTAGTCTCCCCCTTCATTCATAATACGAATTAATGAAAGAGCGATTTGTTTTTTTTAATTCATTAAAGGTAATTTACAAGCACCCTAGTGTAAAATCAGCTGGAATGTAATTTGAAAATCAGCCAAAACTGTGCCGATACTAGACATGCAGATTTTAGGTCAATATCAAGACTTATTACCTCTTTTGGTGAGGTATTTTTAACCGGTTTCGATAAGATACGTTGTGAGAAAACAACAAATGGGTATTGTTGCTTTCTCATTATGTCTACATTGTGATTAAAAAGAAGACATAATGAGAAAGCAAATCGTTTAAAATGATGAAATTTCACCAAATAGCGCCATGGCTAATTTGGTGGACATTTTAAATGAAGATATTGTAAAGTTCTGGAGGGTCCTTATTCGGCATTTCCTCAATCTTATGTCTTTAATGGGAGACTGGTTATTCCATTTTCATTGTAATTTTATTGATTTAATTGTATTCGATTTTTTTCCAGTGTTTCACTATATACATCACTTATTTTATGCGCAGTACGTATTTTGAATTGTGTTGGTTTTTTTAAGATAATGATATTTAATATTTCGTTTAGTAAATATTGCTATGGCTTAGACAGACATTTAAGTGTCGTACATATTTTTAATATATAAATAAACACGCTGGCGAATAGTGGACTTATTATTGATTATTGAGATTCTAGATTTCAACATATGGTACTTAGTGACATTAATCCACCTTGGGATTCTAGATTTCAACATATGGTACTTAGTGACATTAATCCACCTTGAGATTCTAGATTTCAACATATGGTACTTAGTGACATTAATCCACCTTGAGATTCTAGATTTCAACATATGGTACTTAGTGACATTAATCCACCTTGAGATTCTAGATTTCAACATATGGTACTTAGTGACATTAATCCACCTTGAGATTCTAGATTTCAACATATTGTACTTAGTGACATTAATCAACCTTGAGATTCTAGATTTCAACATATGGTACTTAGTGACATTAATCCACCTTGAGATTCTAGATTTCAACATATGGTACTTAGTGACATTAATCCACCGACATTCACAGGTGACGATACTAAGATGTCTTTTATACATTTTGTGATAATTTATAAAAATAACAGCTCTGTACAAGTTGTATATTACATGTTATTATTATAAAATAGTGGGGATACTAAAAAAACCTCAAGGATAATCTTCCTTTTCCAAAGCTCGGTATATTAGTTGTTCATTATAAAATTCAATCGTTACAAATATTAATTATTTGATACAGCCAAAATAAATAGCTGATTCCGTCTGTTTTAAGAATGATATGAGCGAAACTAACTTATTTATTCGGTCACAATGTGCAATTGCTACCGTAACCTCATATTTAAACTGTTAGTCACTCAAACAGATGGAGTTGCACGATATACAACAAAAAAAAAACGATACCCGAAATGATGAATCGAATTCCGTTCTGGATCAGCGCCTAGAAACCATTAATCGATTCACATAACCAGATCAAAAGGGGAAAGTGATGCTGGATACAGATTACACGCATTCAGGAAGATTTGACACGAATTCCCGAAGCTGCAAACGGAACCCGGCGAGGAAAAAAAAAAGCCATCATCGGAGCGTGACCGAATCAAGATTGATGAGTTACAACAACTTCTAGCATATCCGAGCTGCGTGATGTTAACAAAAAATCATTCTATTAAATTATTGGTGAATGGCAAAATAGTGAACTAACTATACAACGAATAAAATGTACATATAAAACCCGTGTTGGAAACTACATTTTTACTACGATGTTTCTGCATAAATTACTAAGAACTGGAATGCAGCGTCACTGTGACGGCGTCACGGATTCAAATGTCACTCGTACATATTTATTTACTATGTTTTCATTTGCGGAGTGATGATGTGTATGCATGTACATTAATGTACATACATATACATCATCCCACCGTTTCATAGGCAGAGGGCAGAGCGCCAGACTTTCCAACCTCGACACACACATCCTTCGCCTCTTCTACATCCATACCCCATCTCATATAACTCTGACATCTGATTTATCTGACATTTTACATTTCCTTCTTACATTTGATCCAACCATAGATTCCTTGGTTTTCCTCTACCCCACCTTCCTCTCACACTTACACAATATATATGCTTAATTAGTATTTCTTGATTTATTCGTTCTACATGCCCAAACCATCTAAGAGTGCTCTTCTTCAACTTAATCAATTTAGCCTTAAGTTCACACTAATCCCTAATCACTTCATATTCCGTATTAAGGCATACTCGTACATTGTCACCGTGTATTCTTTTCAATGCACGTATTTATACAGGAATCTTTTAGTATTTAAACGCAATCCGAAGAAAATATGTCATTCCAAACATTTTTATATATTTAATCTTTATTTACTTTATCTTGCATTTTACATTGACTTAACTCATTTACGCTCAATGTACTCAATCAAGAACACCCATTCAATGGGGGCCTGTTTAACCGACTCAATGTATCATCTTGGTATTTAGTTCAATTAACAAGTGATGGATAGCAATTAATGATCAAAAGGTTTCACTCCATACGGTTTCACTCCATAGCCAACATAAACATTCTAATGATTTCAAAATCATTAGACGAAATTTATCAACTCTTGAGTTTATTTTCCAGAGGTTAGTTATAACTCAATTGTATATTTAACTATTATAATAATATTAATGAAAAGTTTATATGTTTATGAAATTTTACAGTAAATATAATACTGTTTTGGTAATTTATTTACATAACAAGTATTTTTATGTGTATTATGTATATATGAAAAACAATACAAAATCATTTAAAGAAGACACTCTCGAATGATGTAGATCTAACATATCTGGGTTTGTTGCCTTTCATTTAAAGAAGACACTCTCGAATGATGTAAATCTAACATATCATAACATATCTGGGTTTGTTGCCTTCCATCTAAAGAAGACACCCTCGAATGATGTAAATCTAACATATCATAACATATCTGGGTTTGTTACCTTCCATCTAAAGAAGACACCCTCGAATGATGTAGATCTAACATATCATAACATATCTGGGTGTGTTGCCTTCCATTCATCCGCTCCCTATTAAAGTAAGCTTTACCAGCATCTTTTTTATCCTGAAGGAGAAATTCTTAATAAAATGATTTCTAAACGGTGCTACAAAAATTGTCCTTTTATTATTATTACTAAGGATATACAATATATTTGAAAAATTAGGTTAATGCTTTTTACTGATTGTTATTAATTATTAAATATTTCTATCATAGATTCTCATTAAATTGGTAAGTTGTGAGATCTAATTATAAGAATGTACCATGTGAGAATTCCATAATACAATTGATTCTCTCCAGCCTGTGGGCGTTATGGTTCATATAGCCCAGCTGAAGCGATTCCCTTCATTTCAACCTAGTTGGTGTATACTTCAAAGGCTTTAAAGTCTCTCTTACAAACGTATTTAAAGTGGAAACGCTGACCTCCAAAGCCATAATAACATAGGACGGTATCAAATTATCAAAAGGAGTTTTTAGTCAACCAAAACGTCAAGGTTCGGTTAAGGTCGTACATTAAAAATCTAAACTGTTCACATATTCAATGAAAACAGCCCGAGGTGTGACCAATTATTCAACAGTTTTGAAAAAACCTTAACCAATGGACAGAACGTGCTCTGGACAAACGGAAAAGGTCTTAAATTAGAAAAACTTTGAGCACAATATGAGGGCAAAATGACAAAAATTAATAAAAGGTGTTTGGGATAAAGGAATAGAAGTGAGAGAAAATCGGGATTCGAAAAAATCCCCGAGTCGGTCAACAGACAATAAAAGCAGGTTCGAATTTCAGGGATCAGGTGCTTTTGTCACATTTTTTTTATTTATTGCCTAATAAAGTTAGATATTAACGTCGATCATTTAAAAAAAACATGGAATAAGGATATGGTTTAGCGCAACAAGGATATCAGTTAAGTAAAAGATGTAAAGAAGGCGGATGTTGTAAAGTAAGATTAAGAAAATATCGTTCAAATGAAAGAATGAAAATTCCAGGTAAAAGAAAGAGTTACAAAAAAACTAGAAATATTATAACGCTCAAATAAAATTCAACAGTCAGTTGAAATGATCGTACGTTCCAGGGAATAAATGCAATACAACTAACGAATCGAGGCGTTCATTTTTTTATGGCAATCATTATTCGACTTATACCAGTATTTATTTGGTAACCAATTTTTCAAGTATAAAATATATAATACTTAATATGTGTAGTTATATTTTTATTTAAAATGGTTTTCACATTATTTTTAATGTAATCCCTTGATATAGCATGTAGTGTTCATTATTTTATGTAATGTGTGAACATAATTAATTAATGTTTATTTATAAGTGTCAAAATTTAAAATTTGTTATAATGTAGAAAAACACTTTTGGTGGGTGAACTACAAACAACAAGGTAAAGATTAAGTATCCAATTAATTACAAATGTTTAGAACCTAAAAAAAACTTAAATCTATTATAAAATTTACAGAAATAAATCAAATTCTATAAACTCTTTTAAGTTATTACAGTCCTTAAATATTTTTAAATATATAAAATACTGACATTGTACAATTTTATTGAAACAAATTTTTTAAATAAATTTGGAAAACTAAGAGCTTGAAACATTTAAGAGGTTTCTTAAGTTAACAATATTTTATAGACAGTGAAACGGAAACCGTCACTTGAGAAATATAAGATAGATTGAATTGATTTATTAGGTATAAAACCTAACGCCTTTCAATATCATGAAAAAAGAATAGTTCGTAGTACAGAATTGAAAAAAAATATTACTTCAGATGTTTGTTTGTTTGTCTTCTTTGGTTTTGTTGTTTTTTTTTATTTATAAACCTTCTAAAAAAACGAATATAGACTGTTTAACTGATAGATAAGTATGTAAATAAATATATTTATTGACTAACATACAACTTTTTATGGACTTCCTTTTGTATATGCTACCTTACTTCTCTCCTTAAGTAAAAAAGACCTAAAATGCGTTAAAAGTGCTGCAAGTTTACTGATAAATATATATTAAAGGATCAAACTTCATCTTCTAAAGCTGCCGCATGGGTACGCGGCATCTTTTGACTGTTTTTCTGTCCATAATAAATAAATTAGTGTTAAATAGTTTCGACTGTAGCATACACTCCCACGCAATCACACAAAGTCTGAACTAGGAGAACCAGGGTATCATAACAAGCGAGGAGGTAAACGATGCGTTGAAGCCGAGGGACGCACATTTAATAGTACTCTCGAGACTAGAGAGCATCGCTTTGATATATATTATCATCTCTTTTTGTTATGCTGGTTTGAACATAAGAGCATCCCTTTCGGGTGGGTCAACGACCGGGTAGCCGAGCCCTACGGCCATAACATGTTCTCCTAGTAACCGCATAGGCAAACCACTATCGTAGTAGTGTACATATGTAGTTTGTTTGTTGTGTTTGTTTTTAGAGTAATTTTAACATTTACATCAACAAAAAATACCTTTGGACAATGTTTGTTCTTTGAAAAATGTACATTTTTATTTTATTATTACCAATTTATTGTTTTTATACAGAAATGTAGCATTTACTACACAAATATAAAAAACCAAGTTTGCTAAACAATCAAACGCATATAAAATTGAAAATTTTATTTATTATTACTAGACAAGTATATGTGTGTAATAATATTGTACTAAAATACGTACATAATATACATATGTGAAAATACAATCCATACAAAAACAAGTGATTTCATTTGACCCTCTCAAATTATTTAGATCTGAGTTTGTTTGTTGCTTGTCATTTATCGAACCCCAGTAAAATAGGTTTTTGCCTGTATTTTACTGACGAGTTACATAAATACGGTAAAAAGTATTGTGTACATTACTCGTTATTATATGCCTTTGCCTGACCAAATACTTGTCGAATAGTCTAGAGCATATGCAACAAAAACAAAAAGTATGCTAAGAACTAATGAAATGAAAACCTTCAAAATCATTACAGAACACTTAGAGATAGGATAGAGTTAGCAACTCCCGTATCCGATAATGATATGAAGTAAAAGTTATTGCAAGATGGGGTGGGAACCTTACAAGACACTGCGGAAAGGATATATAGCAATAACTTCCCTACGAGGCCATGTGGAAAGGATATATAGCAATAACTACCCTACGTGACAATGTTTGAAATACCCGCTGGCAGTCGTCCTCCAAAAAGATGGAAGGATAACTGAAAGTCACCATCTCAAGAGAGGCAGTCCTGATTGATATAACATACCACTGTTCTAACTTAAGAGAAATAAGAAGAAAATTAAATAAATATTTATAATATAAACAGCTTATATGAAAAGTTAACTGAGTAACTTACGAAGTGTTGTTCACACGATTGTAAAAATTAAATGAGGAAAAAAATATTGGTTTGAAATAATAATTAAGTCCTTATTATAATTTATCATTAATTGTAAAATATATTGGAATATAACAGCTACTGTTGTTATTCACCTATGCAAATTGGAAAAAAGCATAATTTTCGCATATAAATTCGTAATAAAGCAATAAAAAGAATACTCATCCCGCTGAAACGAATTACACTAAATTTTACAATTAAATTGCTAATTAGGAAAAGAAAACCTATAATAAAAATAAAAAAACTAAAAAAAAGACATTAAGGAATCGTTTGATTACTTCTCATCATTCAGTTATTCCTGTACTTTTGAAATATTTCAATAGAGTTATTTAATATATTCACGCTGCCTAGAATATTGTAGTTTAAATATTTTTTTTATTTACTTATAACAGTTGAATAGACCATTGTCTTATTTATGTAAATTAGAAAGAGTTTTATAGTCTATAAGACTATTTCGGCATACAAAGTAGTCTACTGATCATAAAAAACAAAGACAATTTTTAGATCAAATTTGAGTTACACATATCGTAATTTCGTAATTTAGTGAATCAATAGAATCAACTATGGTAAATATGTGACTTATTAATTGTAAAATTTCATCATGCGTAAATTTTAGTTGTTTTAAATTTAATGTATTCAGGTTTTAAAGAGTCAATGTTTATAACTATTTATTTATGTACGAGTACCTAAGTTTTTTATATACTTTTATTTTACCAAATTATTTATAGTTTTTTTCAATTCGCGTTTTAGTTTGTTATTGGGCGCGGATGGTTTTCTTTGTGTAAAAGCTATTTTTAATTTGCAATAAAGAATGAAGAATGAATGTTGAGGTATATAAGCGTGCCCATGGAAATGTTTCAATGAAGTATATTTTTTGTTTTTGTTCTTACACATTATACGGCCCTGGGCCTTCTGATCCCTGGCATGTGGTGTGCATTACATATGTACGTTCTTTTAAGTGCAAATTGTGTTGTTTTTTTTAAATATTTATATCTTTATTAACATACTTTATATCCTGTATTCATTCGCAACATGAATTTAAATTGTATTTTATAAAAATCGTAAATGGTCGAAATCCATCCTATATAATCAATTAAAAAATACATTTAACTTAAAATAAAAGTAAAATTTAACTTTATTCGCATTCAAAAATTATCTTACGTAATGATTTTATTATAAATGCCAGCTATACCCAAAAGTTAAAAAAAAAAGATAGCGTTTTTTATATTTCAAATATGAAAAAAACTTTCGTTACATTTAGCACTATCTGACTAATTTATTGCAAAGTGGCAATCTCTTCAAATGAATCAAAAATATATTAACGAGACCTTAAGTGAACGTCAAACTAAAACCCTTGTTACAAAAATTGCGTTCTAAGAGGAACCAAACCCGTAAGTTCAGGGTTGGGAGACAGGCGTCTTACCAACAAGGCCATGCAGTTCGTAACCCGTTGGAACTCGAAAGAAAAAAAAACATGCTAACCATATACCAGTAATGTCGGCATAGTACGTAACATAATGTAAATATTATACATCGAATATAACCTAGACACTTAAATGAAATCAATTGTAAGATATTTGCAAAAGTAATGACCATTTGCATAAGAAAGGCGTATAATTAGTGCATATGAATGGATTGCAAAAAAGCTCATTAAAAGTAATAAAATTAATTAAATAATATTGAAATCATTTCAACAAAATGTTGCTATGTATGCTAAAATAGAAAAAAATTAAATGGTCGTCTGCTTCAAAGAAAAACTCTGTATGAAAATTAATATATTTTTGAGGTTTTTAACTCAAACACGTCTTATATTGTTTTGAGGTTTTTAACTCAAACACATCTTATATTGAATTGTTCTTATTTAATTTCGTATAAAAATTAAAATATAACAAATTGTCTCGAAAGGCAGAACCACTCTCGAACAAATAAAAAATAAAACTTCAACAATAATTCTCGTTTTGTTTATGCTAGTTTTGCCAATCAACTCAACACTCCCTTTTCTATCGCATTTGTCTTATTTTCATATGTTTATGCCACGTCCAAGTTTCGCTTGCATACTTCAATGTTGGTACCAACAATCCATTACAAGCCAGCATTTTTTCTCTTGAAATACTCCGGTCTGTATAGATATTGAATAACCGAACATTCACTCCATTACCTGATGTTATTCTTATTTCGATATCGGATTTCGCGCGACCAGCCCAAATAAACAAGTCATATAAAGTGAATTTAAATCACAACAAACATCCAAGGAGAGGAAGTACGAATTAGAGCAAAAAAATAACATACTTTAATAATAACAATAAGCATAAAAATATTGGGTTGATGCAAAAGTAATGACCGTTTTTTATGATCCCAGGTAAAAAAATTCCCTGATAAGAAACTATGAATAGTATCTTCTTTTAAATGATTCCATTGTATAAAGGATGCTTTCCCCCTACTTTCTATTCAGTTTTGGCCTGGCCAGAGTACAGTGAAAAGCCCTTGTATTATTTCAAAATGTCGGTCGATAAAGTGCATTTACATCATTGTTTACTTTATGAATTCCGTAAAGACAATACCGCGAGTGTGGCAACCAAAAACATTTGCGAAGTGTATGGAGCAGATGTCATCAAAGTTCGACAGGTACGAAGATGGTTTACAAAATTCCGATCTGGGGATATTTCACTAATTGTTTTTCACAAATTTTTCACTAATTTTTCACTATTTTGTATTTTGAACTCTTGGAACGCAATCAGACAATTACAGCAGAACGATATTGTCAGCAATTATCCAAATTGAACATCGCCCTTCAAAAGGACAGACCAGAATTGGTAAACAGAAAAGGGGTAGTGTTTCATCACGACAACGCGCGACCACATGTGGCTATGATGACCCAACACAAGCTAAATGAGTTGAATTGGGATGTTATCAAGCATCCATTGTATTCTCCAGATCTTGCTCCTTCCGATTTTCATTTATTCCGATCACTGCAAAAAATTTTAAATTGTAAAAAATTTGATACAATAGAGCAGGTAAAAACATCCCTTACTACATTTTTTGCATCAAAATCCACGGAATTTTACACTAATGGTATTAATAAGTTAATAGAAAGATGGGAGAAGGTTAAAAGAACTTATGGAAATTATATAATTTATTAAATAAATAATACAAATCTAAAAAAAAAATGTTTAATTGTATATGTAAAAAACGGTCATTACTTTTGCATCAACCCAATACATGTTATACAACGCTGTTTAGAGAGCAAACTTTCCTCAAGGGCGCTCCAACTCAGGATTCAAACCCACTCATAAATTTTGATAAGACCTCACAAAAAGGATTGTCATACGGCTAGAAATATTTCAATCGAGGAAAGAAAATAAATATAATAAAATGTATAAGAAAACAATCCTCGTACAGCGGAACTTCTACTGCTAGTGACGAGAAAATTGCAGATGGTGATTTTTTCCGCGGGATGGTTCAAGATTGACCACTCCCGACTGCATTTACAGCTACGGTAATTGCTATTTTCACTGGCCATCGCGTTATTTAATTAATTCTGAGTTATGCATAGCTGATGCATAACAGACGCAGCTTTATTGCGTATGGCGGCGCTACGCAGCTGAGCCAACGGAGTCGGCTAGGATACAATGGA
The DNA here is from genome assembly GCA_949825065.1 of Odontocerum albicorne. Taxonomy (NCBI): domain Eukaryota; kingdom Metazoa; phylum Arthropoda; class Insecta; order Trichoptera; family Odontoceridae; genus Odontocerum; species Odontocerum albicorne. The sequence goes on from OX463857.1 coordinate 14,820,137, forward strand.
CTGTTTTTTAGAGAAACTAAAGCCGAATAAGAGACAAGATTAGGATTTCAATTTCGTATCTAGTATTCAAATATTTTATTGAATTTTAAGTATTGACAGTATTTGACATTTATGATGTTGTATGATCACTACACAATACACTACACTACACCTAAAGCCGAATGTGTTACTATCATACAATATATAGGTTGATCTAAAAAGCTTTCTTTGTAGTTCTTACCAAATATGTTTTTCTGAACTTACGAGTGTATACTTTTTTTTATTTTGTAATATTTTTAATCTGTCAATAATTCGAGTAGTGTGTTCGAATCCCAAGTTAGAGCACCTTTGAGGGGAGTTTGCTCTGTAACGGCGATTTATAAAATATTTTTTTTTATAATTAGATTTTTTTTCTTTCAATATGGTAAACCACTATACATGTATGTGCGTTGGTGTTGTATGCGCCAATTTGTTGATTGTTTTTCAGTCGTTGATGTTTTATCTTTTGTTAAATAAATGTTGCTACGCTATAATAAATATTCCAACTCAACTGTCTCAAAATCTGTTAAGGTGAAAGTTCGAAATAGCTCTTTAGTGCTAACTTGACATACGGGAGTGAGACTTCGATATGTAAAAAATACTGAAAGAAGCTGAATAATTACTGTGTTCACTCAGAAGAAAAATGGGGTGACAATGTAGGACATAATATAGAATAAAATTATTAAAGATGAATGTGAACTTAAACATATCGTAATAAGATGAAAAAGAGAACTCTGAGATGATTTGGGTATATAGAAACAATGAGTGGAAAAAACTGACAAAACGAATTCGAGTCTACAGTCAAAATGTGAGTTGTTGAGGAAAACCAAGGAATGTCTTGGACCAGTTGAATGATGTTTTGAGAAACGAAAATGTTAAGTCAGAGAAATCGAAGGAGCTATGATATATGAGATGGTGTATGGATGTGAAGAAGACAAAATATTGTGTGAACAATTGTAAAATAACGTGTTTCATTCATGATTTTTCTTTTCCTTTCCTCTCCACCATCCTTTCCTTTCCTTTTGATTGATGATATCTCACTTTATATGAAAAATAATGTTCGGGTGATTGTCCGTCTTTATGGGATTCGTGGGCATGTTCTCGCGTATATGTTTATGGATTTCGTGGGGATGGATAGTCATTTGAATGATTTATGCGACCACGTAACTTGCTTCATTTACTTTTGTCTGGTTGGCTGGAAGAGATTGCCACCTGGCAATAAACCCGCCAGATTGTATTGCAATAAAAGTGTTAAATGAAATTAAAATAAATAAATAAGTGGATTGGATAGAATATAGGCCGCATGGCAGCGCGGAAATGCATTGGACTTCCGTGCGGAAGGTCGCAGGTTCGAACCCTACGCTGTGCTACACGTCTCGAATGACAGACGTATTATTCGGGGGTATAAGGATGTCTATGACTTCGGTCATAGCTATTATTTAAAAAAAACGAAAAAAACATGCAGGTGTGCTCCAGTCGTCTCACTTCGGTGTGCCAGCGGATACAGTACAGCGGTGTGGCCATGGGTTTGTTGGTGTGCAACGACTCACTCACTTAAAGAGGAGAAAGAAATACAAACTCCACCGTACAGCTTCACTTTCCAAATAAATTGACGTTGGAATGGTGAAGGGATCCTCGACATTACGAGGCCCAGCAACGACGACGGATAGAATATAAAAGATAATTTAATCAAAGGTTGCCAACCTTACGAAGAAAGAACATCTTAACAACTAAAGGTGCCTAAAGTAATGAAAATGATCGACGTTGACCCCGATAGTCGGATTCTATAACGGTCCTTCCATACGAGGAATATCTTCAGAAACCTCGTTAAAATTCCATCGAATTAATTGTATGATGGTAGCTCCCATGAATGAACTGGTGCATGATCGAGGAACTCTGCAAAAAGCCAATCAATTAGCAGAAAAACTGCAAGACAGGAAGATCTTATCGTAGACGTATTGTGTAAGAAAGACGTTTGAATTTATTATACCACGTGTGAATATTCCAGTCGTCACGGCTATTTTAACCCAGTCTTTGAAATACCTGTCTGGTTCCCACAAGAACACTGTCAACTTTTAATTGCTTCTTTTAAATCTAAGAAGCGGGGAGTTTTTTCATCGTAAAAATATATAACTTCCTTTAGCCCATATTGTTTATAGATTGATTTAAAATATCAGAGCGTGAGAAAATATTAAATAAAATATTATATAAGACCATTAACATTAAGTAACAGAATTAAAACAATGAGCAAGAGTATTAACGCTATTCTAAGATACAATACATTTAGGAAGATCTAGGAAGCCGTAGCACGACCAATTTAATCAAATTCTTAAAAAAGAAGAGTGAAAAACGTCTGATGGATGTGACAAAAGCAAAACAATTGTGCCAGGATTTTGAATACAGTGGATAATTGTTCTCTCTGCATACTCCAATAGATGATGATAAATTGTCTATTTGCATTTGATTAGTCTAGGAATTAATAGTTTCTTTTGAAGAATGCGTCTTCCAATTGTATAAATATTTCATATTGCATGAAAAAACAGTACTCAGCCGATGAAAATTAAACACATTACATACCAGATGGTCTTAGATGATTCGCTGGACCGCAACTTCAATAGTCAGACTGTATCTTCAATAATGCTGTACGCTGCCGTGACTAATTGAAGAAGCATAACGAAGAATGGGAGATAGTGGGATTAATTAATTCACGAAATATACTGAGATTCATTCTTGGTTGTTTAAGAAATTACTATTATAATGGTGCGTCGACAGTATTATGTTACAATACCTCGCGAGAAAATTAAATTTTCAAATCGTTCAAATCTCTCAAGTGAAAACTAAACTGGAATGATTTTGTAAAAAAAATTGGGTACCATTGGGATTCCAAATGTGGAATCGAACCCACAACTTCGAGGTTAGTCGACAACCATCTTAAGAACTAAGCCACCGGCCTATTTATATTATCAACTTATATGATATATTAAGAGAGAATTCAGGTTCGATTACTCGTAGTTTGTATGGTTTACCATAAATAATAAAAAATATCAATGTTATTAAGATTTAATTGTTTAAGTCCACATATCAACATAAATAATTCTCGCCGTTTGTTTGTGGCTTAGAGGTAAAGTGAATCTTATAAAAGATTTTAAGTGAAAAAAGAACGATCTTTTAAAATATGAAAAATCATATTTTTTTTTAAATCAAAATCGTCTTGTTTCCGATATAAGGATATAAATGCGAAACTTGAACGTTACAATAAGTGATGAAAGTAAGATAAATGCGTTAATATTGAGTGTTGTGTTTGAATTTGTCGAAAAACATTGTATGATAGAAAAAGGAATAAGGAGGGCATAACGAAAAACATTGTATGATAGAAAAAGGAATAAGGAGTGCATAACGAAAAACATTGTATGATAGAAAAAGGAATAAGGAGGGCATAACGAAAAACATTGTATGATAGAAAAAGGAATAAGGAGTGCATAACGAAAAACATTGTATGATAGAAAAAGGAATAAGGAGGGCATAACGAAAAAAACGAAGGTTGAAAGAAGATGTTATGATTCAGATAAAGGAGCATTCACATGGTTCGGTCACGTATACAGAATGAATGATTCAAGATTTACAAAAAAATAGTACAAATCAGGCTGCTATATTTTTGTAAAAGTTGATCCTTTCAATGACAAAGGAGATATAAATAACTGCAATACTTTTATATAATTTAAGATTCCTGTCAAATAAAAAAAATGACGAGTCATTCTTAAAAGAAGTATTTTAATTATTTCATTCGAAGTGTAATTAAGAAGAGGTATTTCGTAGTCTTGGTCTCTTGTAACTTGGCTCTATCTACATTTTCTACTTAAGACTTCTCTGGTAAATAGTTTCTCGTTACAATTACCGCATGACTTCAAAAGAATACTTCCACTGAATCAATTAACTCGTATGTCTTCTCTCCCAAGATAATTAATTCTATGTAATTTATTATTTAAGGTTTTTCTTTGAATTTTCAGTGAACTCTTGTCTAGATTGTGCATTCTTACACTGGCGTTTACTTTTAGTATTAAATATTAATCCAGTCAACTATCCCTTTGAAACCGTGGTTTAATATAATAAGAATAAACAAGATGGAAATGTCAGCCATGTGTCGCTTGTGGATGGGACTCTGCGCAGTGGATAGTCTCCTTTTACAGAATGGGTATTTTAAAGAAACCCAGTTGCGAGTATCGTCTGGATGATATGACATGTCGTTCGGTTATCCTTTATGTGACATTTGATTTACTAATTGCAACATCTTGATCGCGTCCAATGAATGTTGCGTTTCTAGATCGATTATTACTTTTTTCAAGTTTAATCACTTACAGCTTTAAATTATCGAAAAAAGAAAATTTTATCATTTTATTATAAGTACTGAATCTTATAATTAAATTTTGAGCTTTATGTAGTGGCAAAATCACCCTAGTCTGGATGGATCACATATAAAAATATATATACTAACTATTGTAGTAATAACCCGTCAATAATGACGGAAGAGTAATCAAACTCTTTGATATATTTTTTAATTAAATTTAATAGCTCTTTGACATTTATATATAACCGTTCAACAGTAAAATCATCTCTTCTTAATAAATATTTTACTAAGCATTATTATTTTATGTCTTGTAATCATATCAAGAAATGACAGCTGTTAAATAAAATTGAAAAATAAGAATGTTCTGAGCCATGATTTGAATATGCCTTGCATGACTAATTATTTGAACAATTAAAATTTGACTGCCTTGCATGACTAATTATCAATGCAATTAAGTACCGTACCAATAATGATATTCAGAAACTCAAAAATTTAAGAAGTTCTATATTCAAAAACATGTTTCAAAGTATATTTATTTTTTCAATATGACAGCTGTTGATTACTTTTGTTTCTATGGTTTTTGTACTATGCCGTATGCCGACGTACTCTCGTATTTGTTTTGCTATCGGCCGACGTAATTCAATATCTATTACAGTGGATTAAAACTGTTATGGTGGACAACATACTGTACACTAGATGCAAAAATATGAAACTCGAAAGGTTTAGAAACTCCTCTTTTAAACAATGCTGCCAATATTTAAAATTCCAAACCGTGAACATCCTTCTTAGAAATTATTACATAAGCAAAAAGCAATATCTATTACAATGGATTAAAAATGTTATGTATATATTGCCCCGTCTAGAGGTGAAAATTCACGCTCCAGGTAGCAAAGACAATGGATTGCTTCACCTCTGGATGCGAGTGAGATCCGTGCAGGGTTCACAGGCCAATTTATTGAGCTGTCGACTGAGACGGTCGGGCAGGGAGATTGTCAGACTGGAGAGTCCGAATCTCACACGCGAGCACTAGGAGATACCGACATTAAAATACCAACTTAAATTAAACACGCATTTGATTACTAAAATATGTTTATTTAAAAGGAGGAAATAAAGAAAGTAGACTTAGGAAATATTTGAAAACAAAAATAGGCGGGCTCGACATTGGAACGATCTTTCGAGTTTGATCAGATCCTTGAAGAGCGTTCCCAAGTCGAACCATGTTCATCCATGGAGTCAACTAGGACTCCCCTGGCCTAGTTGGTTAGACGCTTCCCAAGTAGAACAAAGTGAACAACAAAAGACAATATGTAAATTGTATTGTATTACACTTTCGTTGTATATAGTACAATCTCTTCCGACCAACGAGAAAAATGTTCAAACTGGAACTTTTTTTAAATCTGGGTACCAACGGGAATCAACCTTGCAACCCCCGGGTTGGAATGAAGCGTCTTACCAACTAGGCCATGGAGGTCGTCCTACTACATTTTCCACACACATCATGCACTTCTGACTATGTTTGTTTAGTAAATATTTCGTCAGTCATCCTCTAAACATGTCGGAACCATTTAAACGCTCGTTTCTTCGTCTAGCCTCTTTATCCATGCATTGATTGCATTTTATCCATGAATTTTGCAAGACAGGCGTCTTACCAATTAAAGCCAAAGAGATCTTGGACACTTCGAAAAAGTTATTAAAAGATATATTATACATTCGAACAGGGGTTCCCAACTTGTATTCCGCGGAACCCTAGGGATCTGTCAATAAAATTTGGGGTTCTGAAATAAAATTAGTTTTATTATACCGCAATAAAAATAGAAAACATCTTCGATTTTAATTCAGTTGTCCACGATTAAACTAATTTTGAAAGAAAAGAAAGTTTCTCACATTAATTACCAGTTGAGATAAATATTTATTTGCTTTTACATTATTAATCTGTTTTTTTTTCGTATTTTCAATAAATTATTCTCGATATTGAATTGTTGTTTTACTTATAATCAATAAAAAATTGTCAGCTTTCCATTTTTTTAATAAATGTTAAAAATGGTCCCACGATTAAAATATGTTGGGAACCACTGCATCATAATGTTCAAACTATAAAATGAGTTACTAAAGTAGTTAACAATTCTGTATATAAAAAAAAATAAGTTCACAGGGCTAGATTAAAAATTCCGCCTAGTAAACGGGGATATTAAAAAAATGCCAAATCTCTGCACGCAACCATAAAGAGAAGCCACAATTAAAATGCAATTACAATCCAAACAATAACAAAGAAGAGGACCAAAAAAACGTAATAATTTCTATGTAAAATGGCTTTGTTCGCGTGTAGACGCCTACTTAAAACCGAAATCTGATTACTTCCAAGAGGTATAATAATTACTTTGGATTATTAGATCCCATAAAGTGGGCCTAGGATGTATGGAGTCGTGATAACATGAATGTTCGTGGGGTCTATGATTGATTTGATCCTTGTGCAGGTAAGGCCAGCTTACAGACACCTGGATTTTTAGTTGATCCGTTTCTTTTTCTATTCATTTTGTAACCCTTTTTGATCTTGCCTTTGGGTTACAAGAATAATGTGCAACCGGTTCCATTGCATCTTTACATCACGAAGTATAATATAAATCGAGAAGAGTCATAACAGTAAGAGATCATACGATAAATTGAAAAATCGATTGGGGAATAAATATATTGATACAATTGATATATTTAACCCTAACACACCATATCCCTGTCGGGGTAGGCAGAGAGGACAGAGTGCCATACTTTCCAGTCTCGACACATATCCATACACCTTCTCATATAACTTCTACGATTTCTCTGACTTGCTACATTTCCTTCTTTTAGAATATCATTCACTGGATACAACCACACTTTCCTTGGTCTACCTCTCAATGTATATTCTCTACCTTTTATTCAATTTTCGTAAAAACACTTGTATGGTTAGTTAGAAAAAAATTATACTCGGATTTTTTTTTTATCAACAGTAAATATTTTTTCATTCATTCGTATGGTGTCCCTAAACACATTCGACATATTGAAGATCGTTTTGGACATATTGAAGATCGTGGCTGGGAGACAGAATTGTCTTCAGCCTGATTGATCAAGCATTTCGGGTTAAGAACCACTGGAGTAGGCCAGAATAGATAACAATACAAATATTGCCACCAAACGATCTAATTTACCAGACTGGGAGTCTATTTTTATATATTTTTTCTAAGGTATCGTCGGGAATCAAACCCAAAACCTCCGGGTGGAAGTCAATCATATTACTTAACTACACCAATGAGGGTGTTATAAATAAATTAGACATATAATTCGATTTTTTTCCACATAATAGTATTGTATTGTTGTATTATATTGTATGACACTTGTATACAGTACAACCTGTCGGGCTTATTGTCATGTAGCAATCTCTTCCAACCAACTAGAAAGATGTTCAAGAGGCCTCAAGTGAAATCCAGACTGGAAACCGTTTCGAAAAGAATCTGGGTTCCAGCGGGATTTGAACCCGCAACCACCGGGTTGGGAGACATGTGTCTTACCAACTTTTTTGTAAATAAATTTAAAAATCTATTTTCTATATTCTATGTAGTATGTACTCGAACCTAAACATTTTTTTAAAACAATTGCAAGTCACTATTCATATAAACTAGCCTAGGGCATAAACATAAACTATCCAACCATATAATCAAGAATGCATTACATACGACAGGTCAACAATCAAGCTGGACCTGTTTGCATCGAGCTTGGCCGCAGTGAGACACCAACGAAAATCCATGTTGTTCCTTACATAGATATTTTATACATAGACTTATAAATTTAAGAAATAAAAATGTTCAAATATACCAATTTCTAGATATACCTGTTACTTGTCCCTATCATTAAATTCATCCCTACCCTTTCCCACACTTTAGTCTTTTTAAAACTACATAATGTTAAAAAATAGTGTAATTAATTGGCTTTAATTTTAATTTGTATTCTTCATATATTATTATCATTGAAAAACGTTGTTGAAAAACTATTTCTCAAATAAAAAATAATATAAAATAAAATAATAATATACTTGAAGCGAGAATTTCCCGAAGGGAGTATAAATGTTTTGAATTAGAAATATAAACGCCACTTCTCGAAATTTATTTACGTATGCGTAAAAAAAAGAATATTAAAAAAGGTTTTATTTATTGTGGCTATATCCGTAAATATTTTAAAGCTATGATTTATATTAACGCCATCAACAAGTTGGCGATGTGATATCTTTAGTACACAACATGTCATAAGAAATTATCAATTGCGGAACAAAATCTCAAAAGCCGCCACTCCTATAAAGAAGAAAATAAAAGTGGTAATAAGTGTTGATATTACTTATTTTATGATAAGCAGCATATAAGCTACATAAAAAACAAATTAATATGTAAAACGGTTAAAAAAGTAAAACTAATCCAGAAGTGAATACGCCAGGAATCGAACCTTGCTTAGCGTCAATGCTAACTGTTAGACCACGACCGCCGAGTATTCTGTTCCACTGAACCAGGACATCTGTATTCTTCCAACATCACGCTGACTCGGAATGTTTCCTTTAAAAATGAGAACTTGATATTTGGAACCACACAGAACATGTCCCAAGTATGACACCTTCCTAATTTTGATATTGGTCAGCAAGTTCTCATTTTGTTGCAGGTCTTTAAACTAAAATTGTATTGGTGACCATATCTGTCGAAGAAATTCGAAGCATTCTCCTATGAATCCACATTTCAAACGCTACCCATTGGTGCATGGTGAAGGTCCATGTCTCGATTCCATTCAACAGTAAAAACAATACATAACACTTGATCGTTCTTTGTCGAAGTTTTTAATTGATGAACCGGGAATGCCTATTTTAATATTATTTTTAAACTATGGTAAAAAATCAATTGACACTATGTTAGTAATTTGTTCTTTTTTATTATACACTTTTTTTTATTTTTTATTGTAATACTATCGTCCATTTAAGATGAACACAATATATTTTTTCCATAATTAAACATAATTAGTATTGTCTCTCGATTTACAGAAAGTAAATGATCTATTTACCAACATTCCCAATTAACTTTTTCAATCAATTTATGTTGATAGTTGGTAAGGTTGAGTAGATAACAAAGGTTAATACAATACATAAAAAATAAATTCTCAAAATTTCCGGAGAAAGCCGCAAAAACTTCGTCATTATGAAGGAATAAAATTTAAAAAATAATTTTTTTATTGATACGTATTAAAAGGGGAATCAAAGAAAAGACCGCGATTTTTTCCATGAGTCATAAAACGTAAATGTCAAAAAACTTATGTCAAATTGGTGAGCCCAAGATGTTCACACCGGAGATCTTCCAACAAGAATGCCCGACTGATTTATTCACCCAATATAGCGGTAAGATAGGCGCAAACGGAAATTGTTCCAACAGACATTTCCATTTTCGGTAAGATCAAAAGAAATTAACAAGACTGGCGTAACTCATAACCCTCGAAAGCAACGTGGATGACGAGGGTACTGATCGTAAAGTAAATCACAAACTATAATAATTTTCACCAAAAAAACTCAACACTTATATGATAATGTAACATCTCAAACATTACTTACTTGGTAAAAAAAGTTATGTCCTATTAAGAAAATAATTACAATATATATTTCTTGACAAATGATAAAAATAATGAGAGAATAATTTAATACTATGTGAGCCGACTCCTCAATGGCAATGATTCGGGAATGGAACCTATTCTTAATTGAGAGATTAAAAATATTGCAAAAAATAAACTAAGTTGAGGGTAAGGATGAGAACGTCGAAGTACGAGTAGCAGGTTGAATACTGGGGTACTTAACCGCATCATCCAGCATATGTTTATAAAACTTGTATAGCTGTCCGACTCTGAATAAGACATCCCAATGAGCAAGTCAACGTGGAATTTATATCCATTTATTTAGAGATGTTATAATAGTTTACATCTTCAATGAGATGAAATATATAAAAATATAAGTAAATAAAAATATATTTAGCTACCATACCAATAAGGTATGCGTCAAAATGGAAGGTGTTATGAAAATATTATAAAATTTTTAAGTATTAAAATTTGAAAAAAAAAAACGATTTCTCACAAATAATTTCAATGCAAAAAGCGTCAATACGATCGAGATATTCTAGAAATATAAAAACACTTTTGAGTGTTGTAAATTGAAAAACAAAGATTTCTCATAAATTAGTAACTATCTAAGAATTCAAAGGTTTCAAATAATTCGATTGGATCGTTAACCGCAGTAAATTCTCCAACTTCATGAGCAACAATAGTCGCCTTGAGGGATGAATATTTGAAAAGTTCATGAATAATTAAATGTTTATAAATTACATAGACACTTAATGAACGCACAATTTAATAGTATTGTCTTAATTCATTTTGTAATATTGTAAACCTCGATGCATATCAGAATCTTCGGCATTTATACAAAATCACAAAAAAAACTTCTAGTTTTCTATCTTGTTACCCCAGTGCTGGACGCACATTCTTGGTCAATCCCGACCGGAGCCAATCCGGCAATTTACGCCGAATACCCATGTCGAATCTATCTGTTTTTTAGGACTCGAGGTGGGCACTTTTGTTGCTGCCGCGTAACACCGGCAGTCCTACAAATATATGACGGAGACTCACACACAACAAAGAAAAGGAGGCAAGAAACGGATAAAGCTGAGAAGAGTTGGGATGGAGGGAAGGCAAGGGTAAAAGTAAGGATGTTAAAGTTACGACTTGGAGGACCACCGGCAGCGCCAGGTCAAAAAGTTATCCCAAGAACATAATGGTATTATATTTCGTAGTTGTGTAGGATTTTAATGGTATCAGGGAATAGATTATTCTGTAAAATTAAAAGATGGGTTGGATTTGATCCATTAAGACCGAATAGTTTGATAATATTTGAGTTTGTAAAAGGATTAAGTAATTTGCTTAAGTCATGTTGACGTCGAAAACGTTATCATTTCAAATAAATAAATTTTTGTCAGCAACAAAATTCTTTCAGGAATTAATATTTTTTCTTAAGGAATTAAGGAGACGCTAAATAACTGCAGTTTCATAAAGGAAACTTAATGAATATTTAAATAAAATACCTATTTCGAAATGTAGTTAATTATATTTTTTATATGTCATAATTGTATTGTATTACACTTTCGTTGTGTACAGTACAACCAGGCGGGTTTATTGCCATGTAGAAATCTCTTTCAATCGACTAGAAAGATATTAAAGAGTGAAAACCAGAGTGAAATCCTTTATAAAAAAAATTGGGTCCCAGAGGGATCTGAACCCGCAACCTCCAAGTTGGTAGACAGATATCTTACCAACTAGGCCACGGAGGTCGTCGATGAGAGAATTAAATATTTTAGAAACAAAATCAATAAAAACATACCACTTTGTGTGTATTCGTCATAATTGCACGAAGTAAGGCCACAATACGCTATGTTATGTAGTAGGGCCATGTGCATGATGTGAAGTAAAGAAACATACCTGAAACAATAAAAAAAACAAATAATTAAGCTGTTGATCTGGTAAACTAAGAAACACGCAAATTTTTATTAAAACACAATTAAGGTGCGATTCTATTCGATTAAATTAAAAAATTCTATTTGTAATACACAACTAACATAACATATGTAACTGTTTTCTTATTATTTTGGTCATATGCGAGTAAGATTCGTGTTCGTTCTTACAAAATCTAGTTGCAAATTTGGTATATTTTTTTTCATTTAAAAATATAGCACACCCTCGACCTCAATGGCCTAGTTGGTAAAATGTCTGTCATTCAACTCGAGGGTTACTAGTTCAATTTTCTATGGAACCCAAATTTATTTTAAAAATAGTTTTCGTTTGGTTCTCACTTAAAGTTTTTTTTATACATATTTCTGGTTAATTGGAAGATATTGCCACATTGTAACCAATTCGTCAGGATGCAATGCAAGTGTAACAAAATACACCTTATTTAAGATACTGCTGTCTTTTTATTTTTGATCACATAATCTTATATTATTTTTTTAAAACAAAGAATTGGTCAGTTCTTAAACTCAAGAGCAAAGCATTGAGGTCATTTAGTAGAAACAGAAAGAAGTGGTCAGTTCTTAAACTCAAGAGCAAAGCATTGAGGTCATTTAGTAGAAACAGAAAGAAGTAGTCAGTTCTTAAACTCAAGAGCAAAGCATTGAGGTCATTTAGTAGAAACAGAAAGAAGTGGTCAGTTCTTAAACTCAAGAGCAAAGCATTGAGGTCATTTAGTAGAAACAGAAAGAAGTGGTCAGTTCTTAAACTCAAGAGCAAAGCATTGAGGTAATTTAGTAGAAACAGAAAGAAGTGGTCAGTTCTTAAACTCAAGAGCAAAGCATTGAGGTAATTTAGTAGAAACAGAAAGAATGAACCATTATTTTGGAACATGGCTGCCGATTTGAAAATAACCAGAAAAAGATCAATGTTGTTATTTTTTATGAAAATAACGTCTTTTCTTAGTAACATGCTCCAACTGGTATCGCATAAATCGCCCCCGAGAAGGAGGCATTAGATTTTTTTGTATGCATCTCTCACAAAAGCAGCGGTCATCAACCACGAATGAGCACGAATGATTCATTTTAATATTTAGGAAATTATTATGAACATGTGGATTACTTCCTGAAAGCACAATCAATTCTTAATTGACTTATTTCATTAAAGTGTTTGTTTAGTATTATACTCGTTGATAGATTCACAAAACCTTCTAAAAATAAAATTTTACCAATAAATAAAACTATATCATTTCGAAGACATATTGATGAAATGTATTGCAAATAATTGAATTAAAGAAGAGTTCCGTTTCTTTAAAAGCTGTCAAAATGTATTATTTTTTACTAGAAAATTTGCAACAAATATATTTGTGTATCTAGAAAAAAATCGATTGAAATGACTTATCGCTCCTTAAATTGCCATAAACAGCTCTTACACCGCACTTTCTCCATCAAGTTCCAAAATGAAATGAAAATTGTTACCATACCAAACGTTGACTTAAAATGTATTCTCATAATTGTATAGTATTACACTTTGTGTACGAGTATATTAAAACCGTCTTAAATCTCAAATAAAAAAATACCAAGTCAATGAATTTTATAAAAAATCCAAATCAACATTTACATAATATAAATGTAATTTCCAGTAGGGATTGTAAAATATTATTTTTCTTTAAAATTAATTTAATTCGAAGGTTGAGGACCACGATCCTAGATGATGGACCAAACGAATGCATTTCAAGTGGACGACTCTGTAATAGAAAACCATTCCAAGTTGACATAGGAAAATAATGTTAAGGTTGTATTGACTTACGGAGAATAATTCTTGAAGGATTAAAGGAAACTGGATTCTTATTGCAGAAGTTATCCTAAATATTTCTATTCTAAGCCTGCCTACATTATGGTACTCGGATATCTAAGTCAGGACTAAAAGGGATAAAAAAACTAGAAAAATCCTAATCTTGGATAAGGGGGTTGTAAATAGTAAGCAGAGCCTCGAGGTTATTTTTTTCTTCTTATTTCTTTAAGGGTTAGAAACCACGAATATTTTACGGATTAATAATGTGGTGGGCGTGTAATAACTTTCAGAAAAAAAAATACACCTGGAAACATCGTTTTATCTCTTGATCATGGCAACAATTTTACTCAAGTTTTGAGTAATTCACATAAAGTGGTTGAAGAAATGGGTAGTTTTTTTTAGTTTGGTAGGATACATAAAGAAATTAAGTAAAATGCGTGAAAGGCATTTTCTGAAAATATACGTGATGTTCTATTCTACGAGTATGAACATATTATTTTTGACAGCTTCAATTTAATTGATTAAATGCACTAAAAAAACGTAGGATATTATATTTTGTACATATAATATAAAATATATAGTCCAATTTAAAACAATGGTGCATGGAGACTGCTGATGGAGAGGTCAGATGAGAAGTTCTACTATACCTGTATAGCGAAGCTAGCGTAGCAAAATTTATTCAAATGTATAGGCTGCGCTGGCTTGGACACTTATACCGCATGCAGGGCATTGATCTTGAAAAATGAATGCTTTGTTCAGCGATCCGATGGGGCGCAGGAAAGTGGGATGCCAAAGCTAAGATGGCTGGGCGGTGACAGAGAACTGCCGCACTCTGTGTACAACTAATTGGAGGATGGATGCTGCTGAGAGATATAAGTAGTAGAGAATCCTGCAGACAGCGAATGCCTATTCTGGGTTGAAGGGCTGATCATTTACGTCTATGAAAAATGGGCATACTGTTTAGAAATTCGCATGCGATTTTCGGATCGTGTATTAGTCATTAGAATGTGTAACTTGATCGGAAAATGATCTTCGTGGATTTTGGTAAGAAGATCGACGAATTCCCAATAAAATGATCATGTTTAACATTAGTATTGGAAGTTAAATGTGATTTATAACTGGCGTCATGGTGGAAACCATTTGAATGTCTGAAATACTAGATGAATTGTTATATTTCTATGGCGCCGTATTAAGAAATAAGTATGAATATAAATTATTAGAGGAGACGGAAACTGCAAACACACGAAAAAATGGTAAACAGCCTTTTTAGCATTCACAAATTTACATAATTGGAGACATTCTTAATGCGGACAAATTTATTCTAAACGTTCAATATACATCACGATAAGACATCGCTCCAGAGGTGGTTTAATTTAATCCGACAAATTGATTTGTTGAGTGGCTGAATTCGAGGAGGTAATTGGGTAGAAAACCCAACATATTCGGGGACTTTTATCATTATTAATTAGCAAATAGATTATCTAGAATTCATTTGATATTAAAATAGCATGACACACACAAAACAAACGAAGAATTCTTGGAAATATGAAGAAAAAGAAAAGAAAACATCCAAATTCAACATTTCAACGAGGACATTATTACCGAGTTTACTTTACGGACGCTCTTTTAACGGAATTTCGCTTTAAGGGAGTGGAAAAAATAATCAACAAATTCACTTGGCAGAAAAAAAACGATGTACGAAAAATTTAAAAAATTGATATTGAAAGGAAGATTGGCTCAAAATCCACCTTAAAGCGACACGAAAGTCAAAACAAAGATTTTTCGAGAATTAACATGAACGAAATTAATCGACACTTATCACATTTTGAAAAAGGAATTCAAATCCTAATTGAAAGTAATCTCGACGAAGACAGAAAATTTTTCGAAAAATTAATGAGATTATTATATTGTTATAAGCAGCTTGCAGAGAAAAACAGAAAACATGCAACAAAAAGCTGATTTTGGATAGATATTAATTTGTACACAGTTTATGCTTCCCAATAGACTAATTCTGATATGGAATATTCGCATTCTTCATTATAAATGCTGAAATTCTTTATGTGCATGACATAAATCATATGTATGTATGTTTTTTTACTATTCTAGATATTATAAATATCGAAACTTTTTTAAATAGTACATGTCATGCAAATTGTATGTATTTATTTACATGGCAAAAAAATAATTCAATATACGGATTTTCGATTTACGAACAACCTTTCAACAAAGAATCTCTTTCCGTAAAGCAAGGTACGGGTGTAATTTTGTAATAAATTTTTTTAAAGGAATGCAAAGAAAACGCACGAACAATTTTTATCCGTTAATCTGAATCAACATACGAGTTCTTACTTACGCCTGGGTTGATTTATCTGCCGATAAAGTTAAAAATAACCTTGCTTGTTGAATTCCCGATAAAGAATAAATAACTCGATCAGGAGTTAGTCGAATGAATCAACTAAATTTATTCGAGTTTCTAGTAGCATCTAACAATCAATTCAAAAGGGTGAATATTAATTTTAAAAGATTGCTAAACACAGCTAAAAAACGATAGCTCAATTTAATGACAGCTATATCAAATCTTAGAATATTTCATGTAAATAATGACAGCTATATGAAATCTTAGAATATTTCATGTAAATAATGAATCGAGATGTTGGGAAAAATTAATTAATTAGAGATTCCACTATACACTAAGTATTTTTACCGTTTAACACGTGAGGCTGAGTTCGTTGTACCCTATGGCCGTAGTAAGCGTAGGAGAGCGTGGTGTACGCAATATAAATATTTGTGAATACTAAACACTCGTATTGAACGGCAGGACGGGGATGGAAGGAGTTCAACAAGTGGATGGGAGTAAGGACACACGCTTACCTACTACTCCTCGGTAGAGTCAAGTAAAAAATATTATCATTGAACGTGGCACAACACTCCCCAACTACAGTACTTGAGACTATGGCAATAAAAGTTATTTAAAATACTATTTATAGTTAAGGCAATAACACTGTGGACGTTTGCAGACATTGTAATTTGTTTAGTCAAACACTGTTCATTCCACTTTATATAAAGGTATAACCCTGCCGGTTTCAAGGTTTTCACCTCATCATCAGAGAGCAGTTTTCACCTCATCGTCAGGGTAGTATTGTTTGTAATCCCCTTTTGATAGGTGAAAACCTTTCAAACAGAAGGGTTATAATACTGTTATATAAAGTGGAATTAACAGTGTTTGAGTAAACAAATTACAAAGTGATTTAAGTTGTTCCTTTATTTATTTAATAGCTTATGTATACATGTTCAATCCAAACACATACAAAATTTGAAGAGAAAATATATATAGTAATGATAAACTGTGGAGTGTCAATGTATCAAAGAAGGTGGAACGAAGACACCAGAAATAAATGCACGGATAAAATTGATGTTTTAAGTAAGTTGAAGAAAGAAGCTTCAATGAAAGAATGACGAAAGAATGGCTAAGCGAGTATACAAGCCAAAAATGATAGGTGTGCGTGTACGAGGTAGACCGAGTAAAACATGGTGAGTTCAAATGTATGTATGTAATAAGAAATATTCCCTTTATTCCGAAAGCTTAATGTACTTATATTAAAAACATATTTTAGAATGTTTATGGTGTCAATATTCGAGGCCCTGTTCAAAAAGGACAGCCCGCAAGAAGAGCACTTCGCAAGTCATCTATATTTATTGCCAGTCTAAACAAACAATTATTTCTGTATCTCAAATAAATAAGTTTTATGTTAAGAACATAAAACCATATATTTTTCAACAAAGTGAGATTAGATGTTACTCTCGTCAGCAACTTAAAATATATTAGAAACCCTCGCATCCCTCCTCACGCTTAGAAGGCAGTATCCCAACATACCTAGAAGAAACCTTGTAGGATAGAGCCACAAGTAGAAACTGGGCAAACGCAAGTAGAGACATCACAAAAATTTTGTTTTGATTATTTCCACCATTTGAGAGTAATGAATCTCACGTGGGCTTCACACGAATGCTCCACTGAATGAATTGAACCCACAACTCCAGAGTTGGAAGACAGGCCATCTTACCAGCTAGATCACGGAGGTCAATGTGAAGACAAGGTGTAAAAGATAAAGTTCCAATGTATTGTAACGTGCCCTGTAAAACCAGATAGATTTTTTGAAAGTAAATAAATGATTCCTAGGGCCAGGCCAGGCTAGGCGAGGCGAGCCGGGGATAGGTGTTTGACTCATATTGAATACTTATCAGACGATAAGATAAGATATGAAGATAACAGACAGGCTTAGATCAAAAAAAAATTAAATTAGGTTCAACATAATATTCTTCTCATTTGTTATACTCTTTACAATGCGATCGTGATTAATGGACTTGCGAACGATTTAACGGCATTGCAGAAAGAATGCTAAACCTCCATTTCTCACGGTCAGTAGCATTTCTACTACACCAGGGGTCTCCAAACTACGGCCCGCGAGCACCACTAATCCGGATATACCCGGTATCCGGCCCGTCATCATAGTTTATTTTGATTATATTGTAAAATTTAGGCTAGGTCTTAGCCCTTGGGATTTAGTGGAGGTGTCAGTGTGGCACTTAGGCTAAAAAGTTTGGAGACCCCTGTACTACACTATTTAAGTGAGATGTCGGTTGCATTATTTACCAGGTCTGTCCATTGCGTTGGTGATATTTACATAATATTAACTGCCACTTAATCAAATGTATTAACAGTAAAAATACGCAACGAATAATGGTTTAATTTCTATATATTATCGCCGTCGTTGCAGGGCGCCTTATCGTAGTCGAGGATCCCTTCGTCATTCCGACGTCAATTCAGTTGGAAAGTGAAGCTATGCCGTGGAGTTGTTTAATTTTCTATTTTTTCTCCCTTCCATGTAAGTGAGTCGTTGCACACCAACAAACCACTGTACTGGATCTGATGATACGCCGACACGTTTTTTTTTAAATTAAGAATAAATATCTTTATACTACCGCATAATAGAATTTATTTATTTTATTTATTTAAATAGTCAAATGATATTTTTGATGCAATCGATAAAAAAACAATTAAACATCAATGTCGACATGTTAGCAATGTTATACAATACAATAGAAAAAAATTATAAGACGAATCCTACTCAATAACAAACCACACATATACAGTCAACTCAATTCATCCCGGTAAGAACAACATCTTCACTTCACTTTTTTAATTAGTCAAAGTCATCTGAAAGTCTAATTATGCCTTTATTGATTCCCTAATATATATAGTCTTGCTTTAGAGGAATTATACAAATAGTTATGACTATGTCATTGTAGAATAAACAAAATTGCCAGGTGGGCCTAAAAAGAACGTGTACTCTGACAAGATTCGTCAATAATCACATAAACAACTTGACGTATTGCTGTTGAAAGTAGAAGTAACGCAAATTCATTGTACAGCTATGAAAAATAAATACACAATACTCTGTGTATGTAAGATAATACATACTCAAACTAAAATTCAGGTGTGTTTTTTTCATAGTACCGGATAAGGCACGAAACCAGTCCACCATTCGTCCCTTTCCTCTCAATCGAAGTAGCGTAAAGATTAAAAAGGAGAATCATCTTGAATGAAGGCCCGCACATATTAAGATACAAGTGTGACAAAACATACAAAACACTGGCTGGAAAGAGGGAGAAAGAACGAAAACATACGAAAAAAATACCGAGTGCGTTGTGCCTTCTTCGGGTCAACGTATACCACTAGTGGGATCAGGGGCGCTCCTAGGGGTAGGGTAGCTCTAATTTAGAAGATGAAACATATTGCCCTTAAAGAATAATATATGACCAAATTTAACTTATTCACATACTTGTATGAAAACATATTTATTTAAAATACCACTAATACATACATATCATTAAACAGTCATTTCCCTGTAGGGGTAGACATAAAGAACACAGAGCAAGACTTTCTTATCTCTACACACATCCTTCGCCTCTTCTACTTCTCTACACCTTCTCCTACAACTTCTACGATTACTTTGATTTTTTACGTATCCTTCTTTCAATTTTTTTTTCACTTGATTCAACCATAGTTTCCTTTGTCTTCCTCTACCACCTCTTCTACTCATATTTACAACACTGGCACTGAATAAGGATGTAATTTTGAAAGAAAATGCCAAAGAAGCGGAAGAAGCTGTTTACGACGTGGACGAAAGATGTGCGTTGCGATCGAAGTCTGGCGTTCTGTCCTCTCTGTCTATACCAATAGGGAAACGGAGTAATACGTAAATGATTACTAAAAAAAATCAAACTTAAATACGCAATTTGAGATTAATTTGTTTTGGGGTAACATCAAAACGGCTTTTTTTTTATCTAAATATTTATTTTGCACTCTAAGGTGGTATGGACATGCAGAGTGAATGAATGAAGAATAAAAATCAAATATACAGTGCAAATGTGACTGGTAGACTTGGTAAAGGAGGATCAAAGATGATAGATAGTATGGGATGATCAGATGAATGATATTTTGAAAGAAGGAAATGTTAAGTCCAAAAAATCATAGGAACGTATGAGAAGTGTATGGATGTCGAAGAGGCGAAGGATGTGTATCGAGAAAGGATGGTACGTATGTATGATTTTTCTACAAATTTCTACATTACGAAATTCACAGTTTCCTGATGCAGTATTTAAAAAAGAAAATATCTGTGTACTCGTATATTATGGTTTATTAAGAATGATTTTTTTATTTCATTAAAAAAATACGATTATATCACTCTTATTCTAAAAAAATGCAATTAAATATTTGTAAGTGCTTTTCTATGATATCTCTCTACATACTAATATCGATTATAGGTTATGTTTTGGGCGACGAACTGGTAACAACGACCCTGTGTAGAATAATAAAACAGGCTCTTCATTCCTGCTCTTCAAGGAACCAAAAGCATGCGTGCGACTGGGACGAGGGATCTGGCATGATCTTTGGTGTTGCCTTCTTTCATGCGGGTATCTAAACAGGATACATTTCAGGAAATCGGTCCTTCGAGTCCTCGAGTGACGTGTCGATCAAGATGAAATTCGATTGTCAACATATCGTGGCATTAGTCATTTCGATTTTAGTCAAATCCCAGGGTGTAATGACCCAAAATCTTATTGAGTCGGGATCGAAGCCGTAATGACGTCACTTTAAAGGACGATGTTTTATTTTTTTTATTTGATCCGAGGGCCAGGCGACTAAACGAATTGAGGATTTTCTAAGAACGCCAACATGTTTGAACCTGCTCCATCAAACGGATTTGGACTTAAGTCGCTAACACACGATCGTAAATGAGATGGGAAATTATACAATTAGCCAAATATATCAAATTGTTGTAATTTCATTATTTTTTCAGGATGTGAGCAACCAATAAAACTCAAACTATCAAAAATACCGGCATTTGATAATACCAACACCAATCGTTCGCCAATTGAAACTTACGTCACTTCCCAAATAATGACAACAAAGTTACTTATATTCTATAATATGTGTAAGCCTATTTATATTTAAGCTTTCCGAATTCTCAAACATATATATGTGGCAAACCCTAAAATATACATACATGCATAATACCATCACGCCATTCTCTTAGGACAATCAGAGGATATATCTTCAGGCCTTTCTATCAATGCACACAGCTTTCGCCTTGGCCACATCTATACATGGGTTCCTTTTTCTAATATAAAGATAATAAAAACACATTCATAATGTTTTTTTTCCTCTCACCTTTATTGTTAAATAGTATTATTGAGTTATGCCACATCCATTGGCTGCGGCTCAATGTGTGGGTGAGAGAGACAGTGATATTATGAATGGACGTTTATCCTGTTTTTTATACATACTTGTAAAGAGAACCCTAAGGTCAACTCCCTTATTAACATGATCCATATACCATACTATATGATTATAAATCTAACATAGTACATGTCGATCATTTGAGATTTCTAAAAGGAAATATTTCATCGATGCCTTAATATATTATTGGAAACGCTACCAGCCCCTGGAGATAATGGAGCGAAAGATAATAAGTTTTAATTTCTTTATCCAAAATATAATATATGTTATCAGCCTATGTATACTTCTTGCTCCTACTCTCTGTTTAAAAAAGTGCGTATTTTCCATATTCAACATTTACTCCCGACTTCCAATATAACATATAAATAGAGAAAAAAATTAAGCCTCTTCACAATTGAGCTGCGGGGTTCAACTCATCCAAAGATTCTTGTACGGAAAAAAGTATGATGTATATCGCCCTTTATGTCACCCCTTGTCAATATCATAGTAGAATTCACCATAAATATGATGAAAAAATGTTGTCTTAGAGCGTCTAGTCAAATTTGTTTGTTGGTATCTGAAACATGATGCCATTGCCTTAGGAAATGTTAAGAGGTGATTGCTCATATAATGTGAATATATTAATTACGTATTTATGATGTATTACGCAAGAGGAATGCCTTAAATAATGCGTAATGGAATACTCGTAGAATACAATCTGATCTAATAGACATATTTTGCCAAAAGGCAATTGTAGCCATTACGAGGTATTTGAAGCTATTATTACACGGTATGTGTGCCCATTACGAAGCAAGTACCTATGTGTGGCTATTCGACTACGTGTCATGGCGAATCGTGGATAATCTATGGTGTGCCTGTGAGATTTATGTTCTTTGGAATTTATTGCGAGCAACAATCGTGAGAGTGGAGTTGTGAAATTATTTCGCAAATTTGCTCTCACTTATCCGGCGTAGATCAATTCAATATACCGAGACCTACTTGCATACAATACATTCCAAAGACGGTGCTACAAAAACCAGTTTTTTCACAATTCTTAAATAATAATAATTTATAAATTAAAATTATATTGAAAACATCTTAAGCTCCAGTTAAATATAATGTTAGATCTTAGGAATTAAAATATTTTTACAAATAGTAAATAAAAAACTTCTTAAAAAATAAAGACCTAAATCATTCAAATATTAGATCTAATGTAATTGAAACCTTTGAAAAATATATATGTAACAAACAATGATTCCCAAAAATAAACGATTATTTAAATATTGAATCAAAACCCACTTGGTTTCAACATTAGCATATACATATATGCAAGCGAAACTTAAGTGTAAAAAAGTGAAGAAAGATAAATGCGTTAGAAAGGAGAGCGTTGCGTATAACAGAAAAAGGAATGAGGACATTAGGAAAGAATGCGGATAGAAATAAGATGTAGTACTTAAAATGAAAAAAAAAGCATTGAGAAAGTTCGATCAAGTATAAAGAAAAAATAATTAAAGATGCTCACAAACAATCAATACAAGTAGTATAGAAGGCACAAAAACGTCGCACGACCAATTGAATAAAATCCTGAAAAAGGGAAAATAATTTAAAATAAAAAAGTATGCATCAC
The DNA here is from genome assembly GCA_949825065.1 of Odontocerum albicorne. Lineage (NCBI taxonomy): Eukaryota > Metazoa > Arthropoda > Insecta > Trichoptera > Odontoceridae > Odontocerum > Odontocerum albicorne. The sequence continues at coordinate 14,843,243 of OX463857.1, forward strand.
GAGATGTATGGACGTGGCAGAAGCGAAAATTGTGCGCCAGGATAGAATCTCTCCCTGCCTATCCTTATAGGAACATGATATGCTGACGATGCTGATACGTAATATGTAAGAAACTTTGAACTCCTAAGTTGAGATTTGCCTCTCTGCCTATCCCAATATCGACATTGCTTGATGGTAATGGTGGATTAAAGCTTACACGTAGTTAAGTTTAATGTTAAATTGAAGGTTTTAAAATATTTTAAAATAAAATTGATAGATAAAAAGGTATACGTAATGTCTAGAATTTTAATAAATAACAGTAGGTAACTTACGAGTAATTCGATGAAAATACTTTGTGGGAAAAACAGTCAGGGACATTTATTTTATATTTAACACCATATCAAAACTATTGAATATACCACACACCAATTATTAAGTGCAATACGATACAGAAAAAAAAATATTCTGAGAAGGAATTTGGGTGTTATTCAAGATAATTAGCCAACTATAGAGATATACTCGTACTTAATGTGAATATCGTTTGCCCAAAAACTGAAAATCTCATTGGGTGGTCTTACTAACCAAAAAGGTGGACATTAAAATGATCTAACAGATAGAAAAACCTTTATAAAAAAAACTTACTTATGACAAACACGATATGTCAATCAAAACTAGAATCAATCTAGTCTTCACGATGGCGTGTGTTAGAAAAAAACGTCCACATTTGTTCAACAGTCCAAGAAATTCAATACACTGGATGTTTTAGAAAAAAAAATATTTTGACGACAACATGGAGATCAACGCGATACAATATTTGTTGATAAACACAAACGTGGCACGAGAAATAACAAAAAAAAGATAATCCCGATTCTAAGAAAGAAAAATCATTACATGGGACGACAGGTAGCGAGTAACAAAAACAGATGACACAAAAGAAAGGACAAAAGGTCGATGTAGGTATTCCTATTTGACACGGTTTCTGAAAGAATTTGGACTTTATCAAAAATCAGGACAGTATAATAGGTGACGAGCCCAATGCATCAAGAAGGTTCGAATTAGTCTTTAGTTGTTTCCAAGAACCTAACGATAGGGTGGCAAGGAAGATCGTAAGCGTAAGGATTCGATTAAGGTTTTTTACACATAATGGTCTTGTGCTTTTGGTGGTAGATTGTTGAAATTTGATATTTCAAGAGGCGAAAGAAAAGTGGGTTTTTGGGCATCGATGTTAGTTTATCAAAGTCCTAATTGTCACAAAACAAGTAAAACACTTTAATTATGCCGACACACAATCACTCTTTTTTAACTTATACTGTATAGGATATAATTTTATTGTATTATTTACGAAAGAGAATTGGACTCAAAAACGTCAACGCATAAATGTTGACAGATTAGACATAGAAAATAAATGTTTGAACTTATAGAAGAAAATCACCATATCAGATTTAAAAATGCATTTTAATCTCCCTTACAAAGTCTATAAACACGAATGGGACCAACAATAATGTATTTTATAAATAATAGATTTAGGTCTGTTAGTTTTCGCATATTTCTAATTTAAGTAGACTAAATCAAATATTGACCATTTATATCAATAAATTAATTTACAAAAATCGGCCAGTATCAAAATCCGCAAAAATTTCAGTCTACAAGTGTTTTTGTACCAACTTTGGTGAATGAAAGTGAAACGTGCACGTGAGAAAATACTAAAGGAGCCGAATAAATGCTATAGAAATGCATGCACTGAGAAAAATATATAGAGCAACAATGTATGACAGAATATGGAATGAAGTGGTTCGGGAAGGGTGTGAACTTAAAACTGATATGTTAAATAAGATGAAGAAGACTACTATGGAGGATTTGACCACGTAGAACGAATAAATTAAGAAAGACTAACAAAACAAATACAAAGATGTGTTTGTGGAAGCCATGGTAGAGGAAGATCAAGGATAGTATGGGTGTATCAAGTAAATTATATTGTAAAAGAAGGAAACGTAAAAAGTCAGAGAAATCGTAGGAGTTGTATGTGAAGGGATGGTGTATGTATGGAAGTAGTCGAAGCGAAGGATTAGTGTCGAGACAGAAAAATATCATGTTCTGTCCTCGCTGAATGCCCCCGACTACCGTATTGGTGTAATTAATGCATAGAAAATAAAAAAAACATCGTAAAAATTAGGGAAACATTCCGTGAAAAATTATAGAAATAAACAGATAAAAGAAAAAAATCACTGCATAGAAATGTACACCAAACCAATAGACGAAGAAAACCTGACACTTTTCATGAGCTTGCCGATCTAAAGAATTTCAAGGTTTGTTTAACAAAAATAACATTAATTATTTAGTCAACTGAACCGTAGACCAAAGACTCTTCAGTCCCCCAGACAGGCCGACTGCAACGATTGTTTATTTAGCAGTAAATTAAACCCCCATAAAATAACTCAACAAGAACGTAGAATTCTGTCGCACACTTAGTGACTACGTCTCACGTGGTATTTGGTATTCCGGGATCAAGAGAGTCAATTTAATTTCGGACCAACAACGCTGGCTGAATGGTGTAGTAGGTATGTAGTAGAATTTAGTTGTAAAGAGTGCACACAACGTGAAAATCAGGCGAGCACGTGTGGATAACGGTCACACACCGAGATCTTCGTGGGTGAAGTCAGAAAATAGAACGATTTTGTATACACACGTTGGTGTTGGATGTAAAAAAAAAAGAAGAGCATCTTGCATATTTTACGAGGATTTGTAATGACTGTTGTTGATAGTTTTTTTCCCTCTATCCATGGATGCTGATTCATTAAACAAAGGACTGTTTGTATATTTGGTGTTCATAATATAAACAATTTTGATCACTCCATAAATGAGAAACAAAAGTGAAAATTTATATTATGTGAAAAATAACATGTGTGGAAAAAAATCTATGAAAAGATAAGGCGGCTTTTTACACACGAAATTATGTTAGAACCGTTTTTTTACGTAACATACGAGTCATTAATTGTGGAGATAAAGATGATACACATACGTGTACATACTACCATCAAGCCGTTTCCCTGTCGGGGTAGGTAAAAAGGAGAAAGCGCCCAAGTTGCCTATCGCGACACATATATTTCGCCTCTTTTACATCCATAAATACCTTCTCACACAACTCCAACGATTTCTCTGACTATTAACATTGCCTTATTTCAAAATATCATTCACTTGATCCAATAATTATTCCTTGATCTTCATCTACTATGTATTTCATTCACATTGCACTGCATATTTGTGTTATTCTTTATTCATTCATTCGTTCTTCATGTCCAAACCATCTCAGAGTGCTTTTCTTCATCTTACTTAATACATCAACCGTAAGTTCACATTCATCCCAGATCACTTCATTCCGTATTTTGCTATACATTGTCGCTCCGTGTATTATTCTCAGTGCACGCTTTTCTGTAGCATTTATTCGGCTTCTTTCAGTCTTTTTCCACGTCCACGTTTCACTCCTTCAATAACCTCGTAATATCAAAATTGGTACAAAGATACTGTCCAGTTTGAGTATCTATGTTTTAGTGCCTCATTGACTTTGTCTCCTGTTGCTACACGCCATTCGATATCCCTCGGTATTGTTCCATCATCCGACAAAATACAAGGTCTGTTACAAATGGTCTTGGATGTAGTAGATCACAGACCAGGGAAGAATTGTGTATTAAATCTATAATGCAAAATGTAAGGTTTTCTAGGTCAAGTTCTAAATATACAATCACATATTTTACCTTATACGGATGAGTGTATGTAAAAAAAAAACATACTTGGAATTAACATAAATGAGGTACTTAAAGCTGAATAACTCATTCTGGTTTAAATATTACGTCACACTTTTAAGACACTCCTCGTACCTTCAGCTGAAGCAATTTGGGCGCGAGATCAAGATTTATCTTCATATTATTTAAATCAACTCGACAAAGATTATTTACGGTATTTCAAATTTGCCCAAATTCTGACAAAATTCCCCAAATGATTAATCACACACCAACAATAGACTTACAAAACAAATATATAGTGCAAATGTGAGTGGAAGGTGTGGTAGAGGAATGCCAAGTTATTGGATCAAGTGAATGATATTTTGAAAGGAAATGCATATCCTCGCAGGGATTGCTCATCCTGATATTAGACCAATTATTGTAGATAGCCCCGGATAGTATTTGCACTATCACCAGCACCCAACTCCTAGGTCGAAATACAGGCACAGTTTTATTAATACCACTGAGCCTCTGGAACTATCACATGTTGTTACGAGGATAAACAAATTCGGAGGAACATCGGGCCTCCGAGGGTGGATTTTGCCTGTAAATATATTACGAGCTGGCTCTAAATAGCCCTGGAGGACCTGGAAATCTATTACAACAGGGCAAAATATTACGTGATGGATCGACTCTCTGTATCTACAGTGAGAAGCAGTTCCTTTGGACACTTGCTGCAGTGCCCGAGGAGTCCGGCGTCTAGCACCGAAGAGGACTTGATTCATGGAACGCCCAGTGCTGTCCAGGTGGCAGATTTCTGGATGGATATAATTTAGTAGCTTTGACAGGATAAAGAAAAATAATAATAGGCTTCATCTTTTTATATTATTTATATCAAGTTCGCTAGCCCTTTAAAAGTCAGCACAATTATTGAGCAGTCACTATCTATCTAGGTTGGGCAACATCGTCAGGCTCTGTCCATATATGAAGTAATAACCCTGGAAGTGACCACTCCTTAAACGATCAACTCCCCAGGCCGCTCGCGCCCGGCGACATTTGAGATGGCGGGATCCGTGGCGATAGAATGTGGTCCGTGCGAACCAGGCCTTGTGTATAAGTCAGCTAATGTGTATAAGTAACAGTATATTAGTAGAGCGACATGTTTACATTGGAGACGCGGTGCTGTGATTTGTGCGAAAGAGGTGCGGAAACTTTTCAGTATTTGGTATTTATTTCATACTAAATTATTTAGTCAATTTTAAAGACAGTATAATATAAAGGTCTTAAAACTACCCAAAGTCTATGACTTATGCAAAGTTAATGTATACATAACTTCAAAGGTCTAAAACAGTAGAAAATACAATTAAACCGAGATGCTAGAGCCCTACACTAGCACGGTTACTGATGGAACACAAAGCATATATTCAAAATATGACCGGCGTGACCGGGCGGCTCGGCAAATATTCATGTGTGATATTTGTGGCAGAATATGTGCTTCGGGTGTTGGGCATTCTCCCACAAGATTTATCCCATGTCAGACAAGGAGCGGTCCCATCATCTGTTGAAATGACGACGGATCCTCGACTTTTTGCCATGTTGTACTTGTTAAGAGATTTCCAGGTTCCACATGACAGTTTAGAGCCAAGAACGACGACAAAATAAATTGAAATAATTAAGATTTACTCTATCCGTGGTATATAGTATTTTGTAGGTGTCATAGCTAGCCTGTTTAAACTTCGGTATGGCGTTAGCACAATTAGCCCCCCCTCACCACGGAGAATATTTTTTTTCATCAAACCATGACTAAGATCAATTTCTTACGAGTGTGCGATCGCTAAAACGGTTCCTAGACAGTGTAAGTGGAGGACAGACAACGGCATTTCCCTATAAAAAAAGTAAGGTTTTACTGTCTCGCTTATCACGAATTCAAAACGCGATCGCAAGAGATCATCATCCAAAAAAGCCCCGTTTTCATCAAATAATCTTCAGCGCTCAAAAACATTTTCTGAAATGTTGAGGATGGAAATATATCTAATGCTCTATTCAAAAAGGACAGCCCGCGAAACAAAGGAAGAGCACTTGGCGAGTTAGTTCTGCGTATTGCCAATGTTTATATAAAATTAAAGTCAGTAATGTTCGATATCACTATAATACGATATACATTTGACTCACTAACTTACGAAGCTCAAACCATATCTTCTCTCGTGATCCATAGTTGATCAAAATATTTATTTTGTTTATTTATTTATTTTATTTAACTAACGATACAACAGTGTCTTTTATATACAAATAAACATATGACAGGTTATACAAGTACTTACAATTATTGACAAAACTTTATCTTAAACTAACATGAAGATACAAAAGCAGTAGTAATAATAAATTAAAGTCATTGTTTAAAATCCTTTAATATTAATATGTACATTTAAGTTCAATATATGTATGCATAGATTTGTTTTTAGTGGAAAAAACGCTCACAAATTGGTATAACAAGAATTGGATGTTTTGAGAATTTTATGGATAGATCTATACTCGTAGATATACTATACAAAACACACGGGCTCACTTGTAGAACGAGATGCAAGTTGCTTTGCCGAATCGAAACCTTCCACATATTGATGATGCAGGGTTTCTCAACTCCAGAAGCAAAGTATTGCCCTTAATGTTTCGTTTATACTAGGTTATTTATATTAATAAAGGAGAACACAAAGTTATTAGCTATTTCTAAATATTTTGTGATATTCTGGCGAATACTATATACTATATATACGAGTATATACTATATACTCGTACTTATATTAAAAATATCTAAATTGTTGCAAAACTCATTTCCAAGTCTTTGAATACGAATTACAAAGGAGTTAATTTTATAATTAGTATAGCAATTTTCGGTATAAAAGGGGTTGAGCTGTCTTGTGGATCTAGTGAGAATACGAAATGAAATGCTTGCGAGTAAGTGAGGTGCATCGATTACTGAGTGAATGGTTTTGTACATCAGTACTATAGGTATATCGGCTGTTTTTCTTCTGTCACGTAGCTTCAAGAGTTTCATTGCATTTAATAAGTTGGGATAATTTCTTTGTTCGTGTGGTATTCCAAGTTTAAAATTTATGAATCTAGAAATTTGTTTTGTACTCGTTCTAAATTTTGTGCATGGGTGGCGTAATGAGGAGACCATATTGATGAGTTGGAGTCAAGGGGGCTACGTACCAAAGTGAAGTACAGCAGTTTTAATGTTAAGAAATCAGAGAAATATTGGGCAGTTCTTACTACAAATCCCAAGGTTTTTAAACTCTCCCGAGTGATTTTGTTCACATGTTCTATAAATGAAAGTTTTTCATCAAATATAATTCCTAAGTCTCTTATAGAAGAAGCATATTTTAATGTATATTGAGTGACGGGGGATGAGACGTGGGTGTGTCACTACACCCCAACAATTTTCCAACGATCAGGAGGTCGAGGAAGCTGTGAAGAAGTGGCTGAAAGAGCTGGCGGCGGAGGTCTATGAAACTGGCATACAAAAGCTGGTGCCCCGACTACAGAAATGTCTCGATCTCGAGGGCAATTACGTTGAAAAATAGTTTAATATATTTGTGAAGTATCCTGTGAATTTCAATTAAATACAAGCATTTTTCGATCCTACATAAATGTTGTAACCTTACTTTCTGAATGACCCTCGTAGCTTTCGATCCAGTGTAAGAGCGGGCTAACTATTCCTAAAGCTTTTAGTTTACTTAATATAATATAATGTGATACTTTGTCAAATGCTTTATTGAAATCTGTGTAAATTGAGTCCACTTGTTTTCCATTTGACAACGAATTGAAAATATAGTTTTCATATTCGAGTAGATTTGTCCGTGTGGATCTACCTGAAATAAATATACGCTGTTGAATGATAATACTGCGAATCGAATCAACAATTGTATAGTATTGTATTGTATTACACTTTCATTGTATACTGTGCAGCCTGGCGAACTTATTGCCATATGACAATTAATCTCTTTCGACCAATCAGAAAGATGTTAATGAAACCTTAAATGGAAACCAGACAAGAATCCATTTGTAAAAAATCTGAGTTCTAACAGGACTCATCCCGTGACTCCCGATTTGGAAAAAAAGTGTCTTACCAAATAGGCCACGGAGGTCGTTAATGCATGGCAAAAGAGAATAAATAACTCAAAGTTAACTATCAATATTAGGTTTAGATACGCAATTTATGTTCAATGATATACGATACCTAGATAAATTTTGACGGTGGCTGCGGTACGGAAACCAATATTTCCGATCTTCTGCACGCTGAGCTGAGACGGCCCCCCAGCCATCTCGGCGTCTTGCCGGGCAACCCCGACCCATATCGGCCTCGCTGGCAATTTGCACACTCTCAAACACCCGCAATACATATCCAAAGAAGCATAATCACTGCTCATTGTTCGGTGTACCGACGCGCGCCGCTGGCAATTCCAATGCTACCACTCAATGACGTCGGTACCATTCCCATTGCAGACTGACTTCTGACTACTGACTGCATCCTTGCTTTGTGTTAATAACACCCAGATTTAATTTGCAGACTTCTTTAACAATGATAATCTTTGCCGCAGTACCATTTGCCCTCACTTTGGGAGGTTCGTTATCCCTTTTAGTTCTTTCTTCTCCGGTGGAGAGCATATTTTTTTTTTCATAATTTCTTCTTCCCTGGAGTTTAATATATATTTTTCGTTTGAGTTTAATTTTTTTTTAGCGGGCATACAATGAGAACGGCTGAAGCCGAAAGGGATAATGACACTGATAATGGATTCTTCTTTTTTTTTCAACTAAAAGCCTCACAAATTGCGGTAAGCACAAAGGGTAATTTGTAAAATTTAAAACAGATAATGAAACGCGGAGAAAAATTACCCGAAAAATATATTAAGTGTGACGACAAACTAAATTCAGAAAAAATAAAACGAACGCAATACAGAAAATTTTTGGACAAAATCTTTATATTCCTTTTGGAAATTATGAAATATACATACAAACATACCATCACGCCATTTCCCCGTCGGTGTAGAAAGAGGACAAAGCGCCAAACTTTCCTGTCTCGAAACACATCCTTAGATCTTCTTTATCTATACACCTTTTCATACAACTCCTACGATTTCTCCGACTTTCTACGTTTCCTTCTTTCAGAATATCATACTTACTTTCCTCACTTTAGTAAATACTTTCCTCTGTCTTCCTTTCACACGCCTTCCGCTCACATTTGCACTTTATAACTGATTTGTTAGTCTTTGTTAATTCATTCGTTCCACATGCCCAAACCATCTCAACGTGCAAATATTCCTATTTATAATAATAATAATAATTAAGGACAATTTATACGATGTCGTTTGGAGAGCACTCTCTTTTACTTCCCCGCATCTGTATGTATTCAGAAAAACATATTTGGTAAGAAAACTTCCCAAGGGAATACAAATGACAAAGACAAAGAAACCTTTGTATATCTTCCGTTTTGATAGTAACGTATTCGGCTTCAGGTGTAATGTACAATATGTGTAGTGTTCGTAAAAAAAATCATAAATATTTGAGGATTTTTTTCCCTTTAATCGCTTATTCACCAAAATTCAGGAGTTACCAGCCAGCGAGCAATGTCGAGTTGAACAAGTTTATTGAGAATATTCGAGAACATTATAAGTTCTTGCTACAATGATGAACGTGGTATGAAATAAATAATACCACGTTCATCATGTCTGTATTTCTTTAAAACTCATACATTTTGTCAACACACTGCAAACAAAGGGGGACAAATTCGTCATGAGCGGTTTTATTTAGTTTGCATTTGCGTTAAAATTAGAGCTTCATTAAATGTCGGATACGCACCATTTAATGGGCATTCAAAGAATACTAGTATATGATGCAACGTTTCCTCGCTGAGACAACATAGATTTTAGAGATGATGCAACTTAATAATAAAATTGGAGTTTTTGTTTAAGCTTTTATCAAATACTAAATTTTCTTATAGGTTCAGTTAAAAATAAAAAAAGCACTAATTCAATTCAAATCTATCGATTTCTGATTTACACAAGTTACATATAATAATTGCATATGAAGTTATCACTAGCTTGTGTAAATTTAATGCGGGTTTTTGAAACACCGTTAGTTTGTTTATTTTGATTAAAAATATAATTTAACCTTATTGACTCCTATGTTTTCCGAGAACTTAAATCCACAATTTTTTTACTTTAACAATACTCAAATCAATCTATAAAATATAAAATATAAGACAATGCAAAGTCCAGGTGCTATCGACTTAATTTATACTTTTTGGCATCGTTATAATTTTTGATACCGATCGTTCGTAACCTAGTTGATAAAACGCCTGTCTTAAGATTCCCGTTGGTATTAAAATTTGTAAAATTTTGCCTTTAGTCAGTTTGGTTTTTGAAAGCCAAAAGTCATAGCAATTTCTCGTGTCTCAAGTAATATATTGACCTCCTTATTGTGCACGACACCTTTTCGAGTGTTTAGCATATTTTAAATAAAATAATAACCTCCAATTGAAAACATGACTCAGTATGCCTGAAGCACATGAACTCGAAGAGAAATGTGCTGTCCGCCCAGGACACAAGATGAATAAATATGTACCCTGACAATGTCACACAACACCCAGAAGGCAAACACAAGAGTAAATTGGATAAGCGTGTCTGGAGTACGCGAGGTGCCCATAAAGACAGGCATCACAAAACGCATTACCGAGAAAAGCGACACCACGGTGCTGTATTTATTCTAGTTAGGCAAACAGAACTCAAGCACTTGTGATATGCCCGTGGTACCACACCCAAACAAATCCTGATTACTCATGCCTTATTAGAATCCGATACGATATCTCTGTATAAACAATTATACTCGTCTTCGTAACATACACACGCTATCACGCCATTTTCCTGTCGGGACAGGGATCAAACTTTCCTATCTCGACACACATCCTTCGCCTATTCTACGTACATACACCTCAAACAACTTATACGATTTCTCAGACTTTCTTACGTTTCCTTCTTTCAAAATATCATTCACTTGATACAATAACTTGGTTTGGAAAAGTGTAGAAATGAAACAGACATCTTAAGCAAGCAAATGACGAAAATATTATTTATGTTTTCCTTTCATTTTCAATAAATTACGCCCACTTGACTGGCTGGATAAAATATGCGGATTTGCCTTTATTAAATGGAAAAAAATCTATTTAATGATCACATTTACACAATCAGCAGATACATACACACATTCGTAAAAACACTCACAAATGCATTAGTATGTTGAGTTTACCAAAGATGTACAAATATTATGCACAATTGAAAGAATAAAGTGTTTTGAGTAGATAAGATGGACGCAGCAACACTAAATAAAACATATATTTTTTCTAAAAATTCCTTAAATGCATTTTCGATCATTATTGACCCACAAATACAAATTGATTTTAATAACGTGACTTCACGCATTTTTAGTCAACCAATGTATTGTTTGAAAAAATGACACGTAACAAAGATAAAAGCAATGACCTTTCCTAAACGACCCACGATGACAATCTCTGGTCAAATATTGGATATTTAGACTACGTTTTTGTTTTATTTTGTAAGTTGAACCGTGCGTACAAGGCAAGCTATACTGCATCATTCTGAGAAAATATATATTTTTTTTTCACAAGGACCTTGTACGTGGATGACCTTATTCATTAGCTTTACGTCGTCTGTCAATTGTGACGGATCCATATCGTTGATTCAGATAAATATTGATAGAATAAACAGTGACAGCAAACAAACCAATGCGTTTGAGGTAAATAAACGACCATAATTCCAAACCATATGTTCTATCCTTGTTCAAAACTCAAAATCTTAATATTAAGAAGAGGACAGAAAATTCGACGAGTTTAAAATAGTACAAAATCAACTAATATAAATTTTGAAAAATAATACTATAGCAAAAGGAACTATATAAGAAGTAAGGAAGTCTAAGGCGTTTCAAGATCAAAATATACTTTGTCGTTAAGGATCTTTTTTCTAAAACAGATGCGATAGCTATTTTGTACATATGGTTGAGCGACTCTGTAAGAACACGCGTCGACTTTCTCCGAACTATCATCCCGAACGCAGCTGTTCTCGATAGTGTCTCCGTTTATTTGGTTCTGGGTGAAACAAAACAAACTCGAGGGGGAAAATATACCATAAACAAAAAGGCGGTAAAATTTGTCGGTAAGTAACCACACACATGACCACCCACCGGAACATTACCGTTTATATTTAAATTTGGAATACTAATCGTCGCGAGCAACGGACATGTTGGAATCCATAAAGTACGCGGACGTTTTTAGACAAGACCATACATGAAGGATAGTATAAGTAAACTGATCGATAGAAACAGTTAGATAAGATAATGAAAAGGATATTTATTTATTGCGAAATCGGTGGAAGTTGGGAGATACTGTTATTGAGCAAATAATTCACACAATCTAATACCAGACTAAGTGACCAACCTCGAAAATTAAAGGCATTCATTAGCAATTTGTTATGACCATTCCCTAGTGAAAAAATGAGGCAGGAAGGGGTAAGCGAAGGGACGATACTCTAAACATCGAATGTATACTAGGTTAGGGCAGCGGTTCCCAAACTAGGATTCGTGGTGATACTCTTGAGGGGTCAGCGAACTCTTTCAGAAAAAAACTACAAATATACTAGAAAATGTCTTCATGCACGCAATAAGCTCGAATGCATATATTTTTCTATTAATGGCCTGCTCATTCGTCGACATAAAAAAATAAATATAGATCCGGCTGCAGGTAGATTCAGATCTAAAGATTAAACTTTTAAATATTGACCCCGACATTAATGAGTCAATACAGAAAAAACAGCGTCATCCTTCACATTAAGACGAAATAAAAATATACGAGTGTAAATTCATTGCATAAATTATCTAAATTTTTAGAATACATAAAATAAAAAAAAGTGTGTACACTTATATTTATTTTATTTATTAAACTAATTAAAAGTAAAAATTAACATACAATAATACATTTATATTTATTCAGAGTCCGTAGCAATTTAGTCAAATGCCAAGGCATCCGCTAGTGAACAAGTTTGGGAACTGCTGGATTAGGGTAAACAAAAAAGTGACGAAGACAACACTTAACATGGAATATATGCATAGTAAAAATCACTTCACATGACAATAAATTAATTTAACCAGAAATATTTGTTTAACTAAATATTATATAATAATTACAATGTTTATAAAAAAAATACAGTTACATCAATATTATTCTGTTTAAATATTCTTGGGTATCGCGACTCATCTAATCTGAAAATACTAGTCAAATTATTTATTTAAAAGTAGACAAAAAATAAAATAAAACCTCGATGAACCCATTCCATTCTATATTGACTAACAATCTAAATTAATCTCGGCTTGTTCTTTTTGTAACAAATCGAAAATAAATCTAGTGGTTTCCTGCATTGTTCATCGAAATGTCACATATCTCACGTAATATTTCCCACATAATACTGCATAATCCATGTATCTACATATCTATGCATGCATTAACATTTTGACAACCATTTCCTGATTATCCTTTCACATCCGACAACTTTTATTGCCACCACTCATAATAATTTGTTCACATGGCATGTGCATGCCAACCCTATACTGGCCACTAAACATTTATTTTCTAGTTCAAGTGGATATAATTAAGATGGTTTAAATAATGTACAATCAAAGCTTAATAAATCTATGATGGAATGAATATGCCCATAACGTTGTTGAGTTCTTGAGTTTAAGGTCCTAACTTAGGCATTTTTATAACGATAATTTGATATACAGCCTACTTAGGTCCTACTTAGGCATTTTTTTAACGATAATTTGATATATCCCGAGCATTAAGATTCTAACTAGCTAAACATATTAACTTACAAAAAGTGTACAGAAGACAAGTGACTTTTCAAGTCTTATCTTATCTTTATCTTCACCAATTTAGAGATTTACCTCAGAGAGCACAAAAGACTTGCACAAAAGAGATCCCGCTACCTAAAATGTTCTGTTGAAATATTTGGGGTTGCCAAATCTACTGAGAATCTAAAAAGTCAAAAGTATTCAAAGCGCTCGACCTTAACCTAAGAAGAAAATCGAAGATCTCATCCCGTCTAAAACAATCCGGGAAATATTGAGGAATCTGACTGTTGGTCGCCTTGAAACACTATTTCCTCACACTTAGGTCTCAACTGGGGGACTGAGTATATCATTTTACATACATTTTTATTTGCCCCGTGATATCTTATTATTATTGACCTTGTGAGAGATTTTACTTTTTTGTACTGTTGATTGAATTGAATATAAAATTAATTAATTTACAAAAAAAACACAGTAAAAATGGAATAACCAGTCTCCCAATCAAGAGCTAAGATTAGGGAAATGTCGAAAAACAGCCTTCCTGGACAAAACATCAACATAAAAAATATATTCTATTATTTTATGTCTTGAGTAATATTATGTATTTCTTTAGATAAGTAATTGTATAAATACATAATTCATGAAAAACAAGACAAACTACAAGTAATAACATATTGTTTCAAGTGGACATTTAATTTATATGGATTTTGGTTTGTTGCCTTTCATTTATGGTACCCTCAAAATACTAGGCTTTTTCCTGTATCTTACTATACATGGAAAAATAAGTTGGTGCTTTTTATCAATTGTTGATTATTTAATACTGTCACAAACTCTCGTCAAATTGATAAGCTGTCAAACATAATTATATGTATGTACCACGCAAGTCAACCCCTGGTATACTTCATCATTTCAGATATATCGAAAGTTCATCTCACAATGCTTCGCATACAATTGTCAAAAACACACCACATTATAGATTAAATAAAATCACCAATTAAGTAATATTCCTCAGTTATGGAAGGGTTAAATGAGTACAATCCAGGCACCAATTTCCTGGTCCCTAATTCTCGTCCGACCCAACAACAGTGCGGCTGACCTTTCAGCTCGCGTGTGACCCCCGGGAAAGGCGGATCCCTCGCCGATGATGACGATGACGATGATGCCATTCCATTACCACAACGGGCTGCCGGCCGTGATTGAAGAGTGGCCGGGCTGATTGGTGTAAATTGCACGAGTGGGGTGCCCTCTTCGATATACAAACGAGATTATACTCACTGTAGTGTAGTGTAGTGGACCAGTTTCGTAATAGAAGAGTTCAAATCTGTTCCAAGAACACAGTTAACACGTGGATTTCATTACATAGTTAACTGCATTTTACATCTGCCTGGGATCATTGTTTTTCTATGTATTTTAAACTATATATTATAAAATAAACTAATAGCGTAGTAAATAAGTAAAAATTCGTTTGTTCTTTAAATAGAGGGCACAGATCCCCTTTCATTTGCCCTATATCATCCCCTTGAGAGAGATTCTATTTTTAAGTTATACTTTATAATTTGACTACTTTTTTTGCTTTCCGTGCTGTACTATATTTGTTTATGCATCATATTTTACATTAATATATTTATGCATCATATTTCACATTAATATATTTTTTAAATAGACAATCCACCAAAACTAGGATGAATTGTGCCACCAAATTAATCATTATTCACTTATATGAGTGAATAGAATAAAACCAATTTAAAAAATGACAATTCTAGATAATTCAAAGTTTCAACTGATTAAGTTTAAAATTTTTAACAATCGATATATAAGTGGAAAAGTTCCACGAAGAAAGAACGAACGCAAAATTCATTGGACGCGGTAAAGATATGGGTTTTAGTAAATCAAATCTGTCTCGCAAAGGACGATCGAAAAATACATGGTTTATAGTTTCATCATCCAAACCACACTCGCAGCAGGGATTCTCCACAATAATCATTATGTCAATGTAACTAGCCACCATGCAGTGGCCTGTCTGCAAACGACACATGATAGACACTTATATCTTATTCATTCTTAGTATATTAAACGACGGTTTAAATGGATAGATGTTTAATGTGTTAAATAATATATTCATGCATCATATTTTACATTAATTTTTTTATGCATTATATTTTTAAATCTAGCATACATTGTATGAATTCCAAATTGTATGTTTTTTAAAGTACATTATATTTCGTTTTTCAGTTGTTACTGTGAGATATAACGGACACTTAAATGTCGTTTGTATTATTGATAAACACATTGATAAATATTTATTGATATATTAAATTTTTATCTATCTGGAATTTTCGTATATATTTATACACATTCATTGTCGGCGGCCATGGTCCACGCCAAGCAAGTGGGCGCCCCAGAGTCGATTCCTAGCGGATTCCCTTTCGGACTGTTTTTATTTAAAACACGGCAAAATTCTTAGTCTTATTAAACAACACAAAAATAGCGTTATATAAAACACTGCCTAACGAAACCCTACATCAGATTAAAATCTGCTGATCATCTTAGATGTTAAACCCCTTTGCCATCATCTTTTGCATTTCATTTGCGAAGTTTGTGTACTTGCTGGAGTGCCACAGCTTGCACACTATAAGTACAAGCATCTCCACAGCGTCAATATTTTATTATTCTTCCGCCAACTCAAGCTTCAGTTTATGATTACTTTTGAGTGTTGTCTCAAATTATTGTATTTTTTTTTGTTTGATGTTATTGAACATAATCTGTATCACACATTATACATAATTTATTGATTATTAAAAAAGGGTTTAAAATTTCAATATCTTTTTATGGTATAAGAACGTTAAAAAAAGTTTTTAATGAATTCAGATTTAGTATAACCAATTAAAATCAAGATTGTTGAACGAGTTTATATGTTAAAATGGTAACACAGACTGAGGGGGAGAGGCGTCGAATATATCAACCGGGCAAACAAATAACCTCAGTGATAACCGTATCATTATTGAGGATCACAAGGCAGCTACTGTATTACGGGCGGGGCACGTTGCTGGCATGAGCAACAACTCAAGCAAAACCAACCCCTCTGGTACGAACAAGTCCGTATCAAAATACTCCGCGGTCTGGAAAAGTCCAATTTATAGATATGAACTTATGAGTTACTCAGTTTCAAATCCGTACAAGTCCAACAAAGACAATTTTAAGAAAACGAGACGTTATCTGTTTTTATTCCCACTTCATACCTAGAAAAAATACTGCAAACATTTTTATTAATCAAGATCAGTATTTATCAACGGTTTTAACATTGCAATCTCCCAAAAGATTAAAAAATAGACTTCGCGATCCCCTTGTAAAACCTACATTATATAACAATGACTTGGACTGTATTTTTTTTAATAAATGTGTTCGTTTTTCTCAATTATCTTTATACACGTAAATAATATTTATTATCGCGACCCCCTCTGTAGGTCGCGATCCATAGGTTGAGAAATGTTGATCAAAATAATTAATGGATACATATTATAATGCCGTTTCCCTTGCGGGGTAGGGCAGAGAGAACAAATCTCCAAACATTTATATTCAAGCACACAACTTCAGCCTCCTCCACATTCATACATTCTCGTCATGCACAGCCTTCTTTCAAAATCTGGTCTACTTAATTTGGTCACATTTTCCTCGGTCTACCATTTCCAGGCAAGCTTTGTACTTCTGACTTGAACACTCGCTTAGTCATTATTTCGCCAATCATTCTCTGCACATATCCAAATAGTCTTAAAACTCTTTTAGCAATCTTATTTAAAACATACATTTTATCCATGCATTAATTTCTGATATCTCCATTCCGCATTTTCATACATTGACACTCGTCAAATGATACATAAATCGTCTATATGCCTATGCAAAGAGACAAAACGTTTTTCAAAGGATTAAACAAAAACAAAATTAGTCATATTTGGATACAGATACAGAAATAACTCTTCGGGGGATTATTTTTATTAAAAAATAGTTTACAAGATATCAACTAATGTCATACTCGCCACTTGCATGTTTTAAAATGCAACTGAAAAACTTTTTATTCAAAAACAGTAATGTTACGTGTTTCATTACTGATTTTCGTTTCCATTCAAACGTCTCTTCCTTTTTTCTTCGATTAATGATCTCACTAAAAACCGAGTTGAGCCAATGATATATTGTTGGAAGTGATGATTCGAACAACCTAGTCAGATAGAAGAAAAATATTTAAGCTTAGATTATTTAAGATTGTCAACTTGTCTTTAACTATTTCAGTTTCTCGTGTTACACGTTTCTTGTGGGTCCGCCCGACAAAATGTTTTGATCCATAGTGAAAGGGTTGCAACTAATAATTTGTACAATTCTTGCATAATAAGTCTGCACATATATGGAGAAATCAATATGGGTATTGTATGGATTTCCGTCTAACTTTGACTAATCACAGGAGTAAAGTGAATTGCCAGGATGAATTGATTGAATTGTATAGGTTTGCATTGTTATGTTGTTCGTCTTATAGTAGTTTCTTTTTCTATTGTATAAGACTGATTACATGTAAATGTTAAATTTTATTTTCTGTCGTTAATTAATATTTTGAAACAAAAACCGTTTACATAAAATAAGATTAAATAAACCGTTCACATAAAATAAGATTAAATAATGAATTAAATAAACCGTTCACATAAAATAATATTAAATAATGAATTAAATAAACCGTTCACATAAAATAAGATTAAATAATGAATTCCATAGCAATTAATAAAAAATTGAATAATTTTTGTGACCATGTCACTCATTTTGTTAACCGTTGTCTCGTTGGTTGTAAGAATTGTTTTATAAACTAAGTGTTAAAAAATAAATACAATAAATAAGAAACTGGCTCGATGGAACGAAGAACTCTAAAATAATTAATATTGGACTTGATCAGTTTTGTAACTCAGTCCCTATATATGAACACGTATGGCTCCACACGTTTTGAAGCAAACAGGTTTTTGGGCTTCTCTCTCTCTTGCGAGTTAAGTTGGTTTTGTTTGAGTAGTTGCATCAATATTTAGTTTTTGTCGATCTTATCCTTGATCCACGACTACCAGTGTTTTTGTACCCGGAGTCTATTGCTGGCGACCGGTAATGTCTTCTTAGAAAAATATTTGTTATCTACTAGGACATGCCAGCCTAAGGTGACGAAAAGAAACCAAAAGATGACCAATTTAAAATTAATTAAAATTTAAAAAAACCTATAGAAAAAATGTATTGGATAGTTTGCTTTGCATTTTAAATTAGAAGTTATAATACGAAGATTTCAGATTAAAACGTATTATATTTTAGTTGTATTCAAACTATTTTGTTTTTGTTTTTACCATGATACGAGGTTTTTAGCTGATTAGGGATATG
This sequence comes from Odontocerum albicorne, assembly GCA_949825065.1. Classification (NCBI taxonomy): domain Eukaryota; kingdom Metazoa; phylum Arthropoda; class Insecta; order Trichoptera; family Odontoceridae; genus Odontocerum; species Odontocerum albicorne. The sequence goes on from OX463857.1 coordinate 14,862,250, forward strand.
AATGTGAACTTCAAAGGGGTTGTGTCGAACAAGATGAAGAGCACTCTAATATGGTTTGGACATGTGATATGAATGAATAAATAAAGACTTACAAAACAAATACTCAGTGCAAATATGATTGGAAGACGTAGTAGAGAAACAAGGAAAGTATGGTTGGATCAAGTGATTCAACATCATGCCCTGTTAGGTTAGGCAGAGAAAACACAACACCCGACTTTGCTTTCTCGACACACATCCTTCGCCTCTTCAACATTCATACATCTTATTATCCATGTCCACGTTTCACTCCCATACATCAAAGTTGGCACTCAAATACTTCTGTGATCATCAAAGTTAGTACTAAAATATTAGCATATTTTGAAACTGTCGGGTTCTAGTCCAATGTTTTAGTGCCCCATTGACTTTGATTACTATCGCTACACGCCGTTCGATATATCTCGTAACTCTTCCATAATTTGAGAAAATACTACCCAAATAGCAGAACTCCTCAATTGCTCCAATCTTAAATTGTTCAACCATGTATTGCATTTACTATATAAACTGTTCGTATTATTGTAATAATAATAAAATTAAGTAAAATAAAACGATTCTCGAGTGATAAATTACATAACTTAAGCAGAGTTCTCCTGCAGGAGAATTATTATGCTATTTATTCGCCTTGATGAATAAATCTTGGAATAATCTGATCTAACAATAAATCTAAAAAAATATTCAAACTGCGCCTCGCATTATACAAGCTGATTATTTAATGTGACGTGGATGATTTAAGTGTATTTCCAATAATTGAATATTCCGTCATAAAAATACCAAAACAGGCGATTTCCCATACAACTTAAGTGCGAAAAAATGGATCCCGCATGCCCAAGGATATGGGGCCTCGTATTATTTATGATTGAATATGTGTGCATTACCAAATATGGAATTGTCATAAATATTATATTACTAATAAAATGTTGCGGTGTCAATCATATAAGAGAAAATTTAAATATGGTAATTAAAAAAAATTGTAATAACTGTAAAAATAATAGGTCATACTGAAGTGGCTTAATCTATCCATCGAGAAGTAGAAAATAATTTAATTAAGTCATTCCGCGTGCGAGTAGGGATGCTCTTAATAGATCTAACTATAAAGCTAACATACATAGGTTAAACCCAAAGCTTAAAGAAAAATTTTATATACAGCAAACAGGAAGAGAAATTATCTACAGCAACAATATATGTACAATGCTTAAAGAGACATTATAAACAGCAGTAAGAAAACTAAAATTAATAAACAAGAAATATCAGTTTAGCCGAAACAACAAACTCCCATTAATAAGAAAGCTCAAAATGTTTTCTTTAAAATTATTTTCGGAAATGTTGAAGATGTTAATATCCGAGGCTTTATTCAAAAAGAACAAGTCAGTTCTACTTATTGGCAGTCTACATAGGTCAATATTTATGTACCTCGAATAGTTTTCAGGAACACAAAACTTTATTTTTTCCAACATACTCGTAGTTAGATTAGGTGTAGCTCCCGTCAGCAACTTAAATATATGAGAGATTCTCACATCCCTCCTCACGTTAAGGAACTCTTTCAAAATTTGATTTATTTTGTCGTGCCACGTTTTCATAGGTCATCCCAAACTCTCGTAACTTCTGTACTACTTGTATAGATTATTATTGGAAATCTTTCACCATGTATTCTTTATACGTAGCGGAACCAATGACGTTAGTGATTGTTGGATATCTAAGGCAGAAGTTTATTGAGCAATGTTGATGAGAGTATGTAACGGGGTATATGCGCATCCCAAAATACGGAGGCCATAACCTTCCCGGCCGACTGTTGAGTTTTTGGTCGTTTCGGACGACTTTCACCGGCTGCTCTCCACTCAGCTGACTGCCGATTTGATTCCGGAGTATAGTGGTGGATCCAAGTTTCATCCATCGTCACACACCAACGTAAAAACTCCTATTTATTTCGCGTCAACAGTGCCAAACAGCGCTCTGAATCATTGATGCTTTGTTGTTTCTGTTCCATTGTGAGCAAAAGCGGCACCCATTTCGAAAAAAGCTTTTTCATGACCAAATGTTCATGCAAAATAGTGTAAACACAACCAAATGATATCTTCAGGATGTCAGCTATCTCACGCAACTTTACTTTGCGATTTTCCATCATGATTTTGAGGGTGTTTTTATGTTTTCTGGTGTAACAGCCTCATTTGGACGACCAGAGCGTTCAGCATCATTGTTGTCTGTACGACCGCGTTTGAAATCAGCATACCACCGACAAATGGTTGTTTTCGACGGAGCAGAACCCGGATAACACTTTTCAAGTCATCGCTGAGTTTGAACGGTTTTTTTTCCCATTAAAAAGCAATGTTTTATCAACACACGAAATTCGCTTTTTTTCATTATTTTGAAAATAACAAAAGTTGCACTAAAACCACTGTAACTCAATGACACGATGTCGGAATGTCATGAAAGTTTGACACGTAACTTCTAAAGGTTGGTACTAACTGAGAATGGTATGGATTTGTTACTAGAGGCGCCATCTGTTGGTTAGTCCCGGGACTTATTGATCGATGTGTTAAATTACCTGTTATTTTTTCACAAATTATGTATTTATTAAATTTATTGCCATATATAAATACTCGGTTATAAAATTTGGGGTTTGTTGTTTACCTTGTAAGCAGTAAGAATATGTGCGTACAAGTAAGAACATTTATCATTGTTGAGCATACCATATACAATATATTAAAATAAAACTGTAATCAATAACATATGCAGAATTTATTAGGTATTTTTGATCATTGAACTTTTGAGAAGCGTTTACTTCGAAGATCTTTCAATGCAAAATACAAGCCACGAAAAACATAACATCAAATGACATAAGGAATGATATAAAACCAGGCGTTAATAGCAATAGACCACTGCCATGGAATTGCGATAAAATTTTATTACATAATAATATAAACAATGGGGATCCGCTCCCGTATTCATAATATTTATTTTTCCTCCGACAAAAGCAATCCTGATCCGAGTATTTTAGGATTCTCCATAAAGTCATATCGTCAGCTGTTCGCTCCGCGATGATAACGCTCTCCATCCTCGCCACGTACCACGCCCAGGGGTCGATATCCTGAGCTGCACATCTGTCTAACACTGGCGCCCCCTCAATGCGTCACTGCAGGGGTAGCAAACGAAAATGAAATTATTAACGAATAACAGAGGTGAAAGTAAGAGTGGAGATGGCACGAAACTATTTCCTCAAAATACAGAATCTCCTCTGCAACAAAAATTTCAATCTCGACTCACGTATTTTCTCACATATCTACATAATTTATTTAGATCTTTTTGTATAAGTTTCACTACCATAAACAAATATTTAAACTTTATTTCATAATAAAAAATATTTAATTACTAATTTAACATTTTTACATTTTGTAATCAGGTAATAAAATTTGACAAAAATAATAGATTTAATTGGAGTGCGTATCATAAAAAAAAATAATAACTGAGATTTTTAACATTTCAAAAAGGAAAAATATTTATTTCAATGTGTATACAATTTTTAATGGTTGTTTAAATTTTATTTTTAGCTATCTTGAAAAATCGCTTAACATTATTAATAGAATGACAATTTATGTATCGCCGTTTGGAGTGCAAACCCTCTTCAAGGGCGTTATTACTAAGGATTCGAACCCACTATAATTGACAGATTACAAATATTACAAAATGAATAGAAATTAAATTGAAGGATATGAAGGTAGTGGCTGCGGCTATTAGATTAGGTACTTCCTAGCATCTGCATATGTTCAGAAAAACATATTTGGTAAGAAAACCACAGAAAACTGACCAAGAGAAGACGAACTACAAAGAAACCTTTGCGAAGACTTAAATGTGCTTATAACAAAGCTGAAGAATCTAAATTGAACGAATGATTTATATTTCTTTATGTACATATTTAATGCTTTAACACTAATAGCAGAATGGCTATGATAAATCTTAAATGTTTCAATTAAGCACTCGGACAATCGGTTGGCTACTCCATGCGTGGCACCATGAACCCCCTGCTCATATAGCACTGCAGCAATCGAGGGAGAGGTAGAAAACCGTTGGCACACCCGCGACCCGCTGCCCAGCAGAGCTTGGAGCTTCCCCTATTGTTTCAGCCAGGCCGGAACGGAGATATGGAAATCCTAATAACACAACGTTCGTTCCTGCTTGTCCTTTGGCGGAAGAACTATTAAAAAAGTTGCTCATTATTATCTGTTATTTCACGGAAGAACTTGGGGCGTCTACAATTATTATGCGGTCGGTTAAGAAAGAACTTTAAATAGCGAGTATTATAATTTGGCCAGTTTTGGTAACACTCCCAGTCAAATATAATGTACTGTTAGTTACTGGTTCTGTCACGAAACATAAAAGACTGCGTATTATTGCTGGTGTTCTTAAAGCTACATTTTAAAAATTACACTGTTACAACAAATTTTTATCTAAAGTAGAATGCTACTTTACTAAAAATAGAACGAAGTAGTAATTTCACTATTTTACAGCTATTCTGAGAACGTTATGCGCTACTTGTAGCGCGATAATTAACAACTCTAATCATTGTTTATTCAGTCACAAAAGAACTCTGAATACCGTGTATCATTTATTATGTGTTTGTTACACAATAACTAATATGCTGTCTGGAAAAGATGTTTCAAATTTCTCGGATAAATTTCGTTACAACAAAATTTTCTATGCTAACTTCATTCCAAAGGTGCTAAATGATAACGCTCTCCATCCTCGCCACGTACCACGCCCATATTATTATGAAATGTTGAGGGCATTTTTTCGGCCATTATTTACCCAAATTGCTTGAGCGGTTTTTTGGCTTTATTTTGAAGATGAAACCAAATAAGTAAGTTTTTTGGTGGTTACCGCTTTTTTACTGCCATAAAGGAAAAAAAGACCAAAAAATCTATATGTACAGTGTATATGGCGACAATGCAATAAGTGATCTTGTGTCAAAAAATCCATAATGTTGAAACAAAACTCGAAGACGGTATCCGCTCTGGAAGGTCGATTACCACTGATGACGACCAAATCAAGGGTTTGATCGAAAATAACCAGCGTTTTGAGATACTGAAAATATCGAAAAACCACCGTCCAGGAGCATTTGGTTAAATGTTGCGTTTGAATTTGACCTAAAATACGAATTTACTTTCCGGATAACCCAACAGTAACGGCAATATTTTACAACTACTCTTTGAACGAAGTGCTCTTCTTGCAGCGTGTTACTTAACAACGAATTATTGCTTATTATGTCAAAGAAGAACGTGTATTATAATCTTTGTTACGGAATACCTATATTATTATGAATTCTACGAGTATTATAGGAGTATTTCGAATGGCAGGTATTATTTTCGTTTGTCACGAAATATCATCGAATAACTGCGTTACTATATATTACAAAAATGTACAACATAATAGGCGTAACAACGAAATGTCATTGCTATCTAAATAATTATAGTGCATTATTGCTCAATGTGTCACTACAGAAAGACCTTTGAATATCGGCCATATTTTTTTTACTAAACACATCTTTGCCACATCCAATGAATGTTGCGTTTCTTCTTCTTTCGTAAAACTTTTCCACTTATAGAATCGACTGTGAAATTTAGCTTTTATCAGTTGAAACATGAAACTGTCTAGAATTGGCTTTTTAGATAAGTTGTATTATATTGACTCGACTCATCCTAGCTTGGGTGGAGTGGATGGATTACCTATTATAAAAAAAACTTGTCATAAAACTAACATGATTTATTTTATTTTATTACTTTTATGTAAAAGCAACTGACGGATTCATCGCTTTAAAATGATTTCTTCCAATCAGACAGCATTGTTAAAATTATTATTGGAATCCGTGTCTTGATTTTAGGAAATTATAAACTATTCGAGTCAACGCCAAGCCATCTCCCTGTCGGGGTAGGTCGAGATAATAGAGCGCCAGACTTTCCTATCTCGACACACATCCTTGACCTCATCCACATACATACAATTTCTCTGACTTTCTATGTTTCCTTCTTTCAAAATATCATTCACTCGGTCCATCCATACTTTCCTTGGTCTTCCTCTCACACGCCTTCCAATCACACGTGCACTCTATATTTATTTTGTTAGACTATCTTCTTTCATTCGTTCTACATGAGTACACCGTCTCAACGTGCTCTTGTTCATCTTATTTAACACACCAACCAGCTTAGAGTAAAAGTAACAAAATTAAAACAAAAGATAAGTCTCAATGAATATAGGGATAAATATAAGAATTGTAGAGCAGTTAGGGATGAGAGATATTTTCAAATAAATAATACTTTTTAATATTTGTTAAAAAAAGGTAAATATAAATAAAGTATAACACATTTGCCTGCGCCAGGCAGATTGTTCCAAAGCGATGTTTACCATATATCATAGGATATGTATTATATTGTATTATTCATCAATGTAAAAGATTATCAATTTCATATTTTTTCTTATTTATAATGAAGTCATGTAAGCACAAACTACAGCAAAATAAAATAAAATTCTCTGAATTAATATTAATTATCAGTTTATTTTTTTTAATTAGATAAACAAACGTTTATCATAAAAAAAATAAGTGTTGGGGCATTGTTTTTTCGAACCTAATGTCACCTTATGGACGATTAAAAATTTATCATTTTTACATTGCATTTATTTTTAGTAAAAATAAATTTACCTACACAAAAAAACACGATAAAAACAAACGCACGATAACTTGCGGTGAACGTGCGTTTTTGTTAAGTGCGTTAATTTTGAGGCAACAATTTAAGGTTTTAAATATTGTGGCTGACTGCATTATTTTGGCGAGTTCATGGTGTATTGACTTAAGATTCGGGATTGGGCCAAGTCGTCTACACATCTACGTAGCCCCTAATATGACTCAAAAGGTTTATATTTTTATTTTCAATAGTACATTTAAAAAAACAAATTCCAGTTTAGGTTTCTCTTAAGGTATCTTAAACATCTTTCTGGTTGGTTTGAAGAGATTGCAACATGGCTATAAGCCCGCCAAGTTGTACTGTATACAACGAAAGTGTAATATAATACGGTACAGTACATTTGACTTATATAAGCCGAATAAATATGCCGAAAGTAGAACATGTATGTACATAGTGAAAGATGCTTCGACTGACAAGTTTTATATTTCAAAAGGGGTAAATTAAGAGATAAGGGATGAATATGAACTTTACTATAGGCTGATGTGTTGAGTAAGTTAATTCCCTCTTTGAGGATTTAATTATTATTTAATTCCCTCTATGAGGATATAAGTATTATAATTCCCTCTGATGATTTGGTTATAATTTCATTCCTTCTATGAGGATGTGGTTATTAATTAATTATCTTCATGAGGATTTGATTAATATTTAGTTATCTGTATGAGGATTTGGTTATTATTTAATTATATCTATGAGAATCTTGTTATTATTTAATTATATGCATGAGGTTTTGGTTATTTCATTGCCGTTGTCTAGAATGTAATAATAAACACGCTCAGTCAAGGATTATCCTTGTCACTGCTAAAAAACCAATGTCAAAGTTTTTCAAACAACAAAAGTCGCATATTTTACTTAACTGTTGAAGCAGAAATAATAATACGTCTGCAAGAAAATGCCACATTGTAGCAAAAGTAATTAGCAAAACGACAATCTGCAATAGTAGCATTGCACTCGCACATATATCAATTCAAGTATGATTATCTTAAATGAATTATCGTGAGAACATTCCCACAGGCCGGCCATCTGTTAGATAGATCATTAGTTGGCGTTCACCATTGAGCCGTATCATGGGAATATGTATCGATTAGCGACGCATTGTTTTCGTTTATTTCATTTAGCTGCAAACTGTTTATTACTGGACCCTCGCTTAACTAGGTGGGTACAGCTTGCACGCCGCTAGCCCTCCTTTGGATGCGTGTGAAACCGTTTGAAGTATCGATCCGAACATCCCCCTTCACAATCGATATTTCACTATTTTGACTGCCGGTTGTACGCACTTCTATACCATAACTCATACCTGATGTAAACGAACCATGTCTATGTTTAATACTGTTCCAAAGCGGCGTTTTAATACCTACATACCATCACGCCATTTCCCCGTTGAGGTAAACAAAAAGGATAGAGTGCCACACTTTCTTATCACGAAATACTTTCTCATACAATTCCTTCTGTTTTGCTTACTACTTACCGTTCTTTCTTTCAAAATTTTATTCACTTTGTCCGACCATACTTTTCTCTCATATATGCATTATAAATTTGTTTAGTCAGTTTTTCGCCATCGCCAGTCTACTTAACACATAGTTTTCAGCTCACATTCATTCTTAGAATCTACATTGGAACTTAGATTTTTTTCAAAAAGGGTTCCAGTCGGGTTGGTCTTCACTTCAAGTCACTTGAACATCTTTCTAATTGGTAAGAAGGAATTGCCACATGGAAATAAACCCGCCAAGTTGTATTGTATACAATGGAAGGGATTTTACAAAGCAATATATAATATTAAAATAATAATTTTCATTAGGTATATGGTCGCGCGGTAACGCAATGGATTACGTGTGGAAGGTCGCCGGTTCGAAAACTGCGCTATGCTACTCTCTTCGAATGACAACACTTCGGGAGTATAAGGATACCAATGACTTCGATTCGAGATTGCCTTTGAAAATTTACTTTTCTATTTAAACGATTCTAGTGTTAAAATATTTCCTATCAAGATTATTTTGAACACATGCGCAATATAAAACGAAACAAATGTTGATACTGTATCTACAAAAAAAAATCGATAACAAAGATTCTTGACAACATTATTTACAACCGCATGAGGGTAGTATCATCGGTATCATCACCCTTGTTTGATATCGGATCGGTACCCCTTTTGGTTCGCAAAAACTTGTCAAATCCGCCCGGCACTATCAGATGTGCCGGGGGCGAGATATGGGGGCTGATATGACCCGATTAGGGTTGAGGGGAGGGGGATGAACAGCTGTGATGGCGGAACGTGTTTTGTGAACAATTTAAATGTTTCAGTCTGTAACGGTCGGATTCGAATTACAGAGGAAATTCATATTTGATATGGGCTTAAATGTGCTAGCCGGTTATTTTATTTATTCGCGAAGTACCCTTCAACACATCTGAACTGGTGAATCGGATGTGTTGAACTGCGTGGTCGAGTGATTACATTGTCTTCGGTCCTATTCATCGAGCCTTCGAGCTATCAACCATTTAATTATGCACGTAGCTCGCAGTATGTCACCACATGTGTTGTCAATACTACCCCGCACGTGAAGAGGTAACAAATTTACCACACGTCTAGCGCTTGTGAGTATTATAACCAGATGAACTCTTTAACAAACTGGTACCTTTTTTTTTCGGTTTCCGTCGGGAATCGAACAAAACACCCCCGGATGGAAGTTAAGCGATTTACCAATTATGCCACGGAGGTCTTCTTAAGAGGAGATATTACTAGCCGGTTAGGAAATATTTCAAAGAAGCTTTCGTCAAATAGGCAGGTTCGTACTAATTGCTGATAGAGACGATCACAATTTGCATGTAATTTTTGTTAAATAATCTGTACATTTTTTTTGGAACACGCTTTAATATTCATAACCACCCTGAAGGTATATGTTCATATGTAATAATGAAGAATGATCATTAAATCGATGGAGGTGTTAGCATAAAATACGCAGAATCGACTGAGGTTCAAAACGTATTGAACTGAAACCTGAAACAAATTGTGAAATTGAACGTAGTATGAATCTTTTTAAAACATCCGTGGTCTATTAGTAGATTCCAACGTGTCATAGTAGCAAATAACCCATTTTTATACTCCTTTTTCCAATCATCTTCTAGTTGATTGAAAACAATTGCAATAAGCCCGAAATGTCTTATTTTTTTTACAATGAAAGCGAATTTATATTATTACTTCTGTAGCATTTTCTTAGATGCTTTTATCATTTTCAAATAATTAAAAACGTGCGCGTTTTGTGTATAAATAGGAAATTTATGATCCAGTTTTGTAAATAATATGTTTAAATATTTAAAACTTGCTTGCAATATACCACTTGATAAAATATTGATATGTTTCGTTACCTTAATAATCGATACCATTCAAAAAAAATTATGAAAATATTCAATACATAATCCAAGGCCTGGCAACCCATTTAAATATGTAATTAATAATTCATACCGTAATGATACAAATATAGTAGTGTAAAATTATAATGTTAATTCAAGGCCAATGTGTTAAGAAAAATTTCCATGTTTAATTTGCAAAAAAATATTCGTTTCTTGACATGATCGCCTCGATAGCGAAACCGAAAAAACATGTGATGGGTGCATGTATAACTTGATTTTTGTCCATAAAACATGTGATGGGTGCATGTATAACTTGATTTTTGTCCATAAAACATGTGATGGGTGCATGTATAACTTGATTTTTGTCCATAAAACGAACACCAGAATTAACACTTGGTTATCAGCAGCATCCATAAACTATAAGTTTAGAAAAATAACGCTGTAATATCCACATGTCAAAGCTGGAAAACATAGACATGGAAAAGCAGAACTTTCACCATCATGACGAAAATGCGCCTAGTTAAATATCTCGTCTTCGCGATATTTATGTACGGCGCGGACTTCGACTCTTGAGTAAGCGAGAGACATAGAATATATGAATTTAAAATGCTTACCATTTTAAATTGAAATCATTCACTCGTTTACAGCATATCTAAATTTCATATTATTGTAAATATTCAATTCGTTGTTACTCATGTCGTTCAGTAGTAAAATAGTTTCATTCCATAGTATCTCAATAGAAACCAGTAGTCTCGGGCAGAGATGCTTTTAGTATACTTAAAATATCAACTACGGACGCGGCAACTTAACTGTGCGATACGTCGGCCACGTGAACAGAACTAATGCGATCCTATGAAGTGGACATCGCTTGACACTGGCGTATACTCCTTCATATGTATAGGAGTTCAAGGCCATTTTCAATTTGCCAATCAATTTGAGATTTCTTAAACTAAATATTGCATGACTATATTGATTGATGGTAAAAATACTCACATCTCTAAGAAATACAAAGAGAATAAAGTCGATCCAGTGCAGATAAAGAGAATAAATCTGATCCAGTGTAGACAAAGAAAATCAAGTTGATCCAGTGGAGACAAAGGGAATCAAGTTGATCCAGTGGAGACAAAGGGAATAAAGTTGACCTAACGGATCCAAAATAAAGTGTTGGTTTTTGAAAGACCAAGACATATGATAACGAAGGTTGAAAGTGACCTCAATGAAGTGCTCTTGGTGTTATTTTGATTAGTAAAAAATGGTATGATACATATTTACGTTACAAAATCTAAGACCTTCTCCATGATATCAGCTGACAAAAATCTTTCTAAAAGGTATCATTAAGTTCCGCATCGTGTTTAATTATTTTTACTCTTGCTTACCATGTCCATATAAAATTGTCTTGATATCGAATTTGAGCTCACCTGAAACAGAGAGAAAAAAATCATTAGTTGGTCATACGAAATCATACGTTAATCATAACGAAAGTATAATAAAAATATGAAGTGGCAACTGATTTAAAGACCCACATTTCTTACTTACATTTATTTCGAGTTTCAATTTTAAATCAATACAATACAGGACTATTGAAATCGATTCAATCTTCTACTAACAAGGTCACCATTTTAATTCTGAAACCCTTAAATGTTGTGCATTTAATTTTATGAGGGTTCTCAACTTAACCCGTATAATTCAAATTTTAACAAACATTTACCAATATTAAAACAGTATCAAAATCTATTAAAATAAGTCCACAACAGTATTTTAGTATCAACTTCATGGGCATAAGACGTGGAGATAGAAGCCTGAAAAAAGTCAAATTGATATTGCAGATATGCGTGCAATGAGAACAATACATGATGTGACAATGTACACGTATGACAGAATGCGAAATGAAATTATATGGGATAAATGTGAATTTAAGGCTAATGTGCTGATTAAAATAAAGAGCATTCTGAGACGGTGTATGTGTGTAGAACGAATGAATAAAGAAACGACAGAAAAAATATACAGTGCAAATATTTGTGGAAGGCGTCGAAGAGGAAGACCAAGGAAAATATGTGTAAGGTTTGATCAAGCGAATGATATTTTGAAAGGAAATGCTAAAAGTCAGAGAAACCATATAATTTGTATGAGAAGATGTATAGATATAGAGGAGACGAAAAATGTGTCGCGATAAGAAATCCTGGCACTTTGTCCTCTCTACTTGTCCGGACAGGGAAACGGTGTGATTATAGTTATGTATTATTTCTTGCAAAAAAATATACTGATGGGGGAAACGGTATCTAAATAATTTTAAATTTACACATTCCATTGAAATTTTAATAATTATCTAATCAATTTATTTTTAAAATAAATAATACGTATACATATTAATAATATACAGAGCAAAGCAAACTGTAACCCCTCAAACTGAAAGTATATTTTTAGAATAAAAATCATTTTTTTTATTTTATATCAGGGTTACTACCCATTGTTATCGAATTACCCGTATAATTCAAATTAAATACAATACTTGGCAATATTGAGTACTTAAATGGTATAAAAACGTATACACTTGAATTCATTAATAAAATAACTACTAAATGCGTACAAAACCAGACAAATAAACATTATTGCACATGATACTAATCAAGTAACGGAAAATAATTTTAAATTTCGCGCCAATGATAACTTCTACAAACTGCCGATAGGGTCGCAATGTACCGCACGAACTTCATTGTGGGTAGTGGATTCTAAATTTGAACGAGATCGTTCAGTTCATTTTAATTTCTATATTGTAACTAAAATGAGAGACTGGGTTAACTGACATTTTTATTTTCAAAACGATATTTTGACTGAATAACTTGATATATGTTATGTATAAATTATTGTCACAAATATAAAAAATATACAAATTTATTGCGCAACTTTGTCAGCAGAAAATATCACAAACGCAGCAAATATCAATAATTACTGTTTGTTTATTAATTATTCATGATATACATTAGTGTTAGAGAATCAATACCTTTATATTCAAGCAAAGGATCAATGCCTTTATATTCTATTACATATGATTGCAAAACACTTTTACAAATTACTTTTATCAAATATTTATTATTTGATAGTTTAAAAGTTTTGTCGTTTCAATATGTCAAAGGTTGAAAACGTTTTATTGCATAAAATAACATTCATAGATTCAACGAAAAAAATAAAAATTATCTTCTAGAAATAAATGTCGCTTTGGACTGTTTGGTTTTCTTCAGAGATTATATGAGCACGCGTCGCGCGAAAGACAAGGACGATCGTAATGACTCAGATACAACGCGTCATAGAACGCCATGAATGAGATAGACAAATCAATCGATCAATGGGAGTGACAAAGATGGCGCGCAAGGTGATAGCGAAAGAAAGGGACACACAAGAAAAATATAAAACCCGCAGAGAGATAATTCAAAACCGAGATTCGGTTAGCCGGTTGTAATAGAAAGAGGGGAGTCATTAATTTACGTAACACAACACACGTGTATGTATAAAAAACAACTTTTTATTAGATGTCTGCATATTAGCACGAGAGTTGTGAATCGAGTCGCGCGATCATCATAAAACTAATTTGGAATCGTGGGCAGTAATGGCGTCACATTGCACCGCCGATATTGAACGACGTGAAAAATATTCGCTGAAATAAAAATACTAAGGATAATGGGCGCAATTTATTTACTATTTAGGTTTTAAATAAATTCATTAAATGGAGATTTGTGATAAGCGCGGTATTAAAATACATCCATTAATTTCAAGTTGTCACGCCGATTTATGTTTATTTTACATTATGAAACCATTTATTTATTTATTCATCGGTTGTAATTTTTATTACATTTCACGAAAGACCAACAATCACCCGAACATGCTTTTTCATATAAAGTGAGATATCATCAAACAAAACAAAAGGAAGGGGTGGAAACGAAGAGGAAAGAAAAATCAGGAGTAAAACACGTTATATTATTGCCTACACATGAAGCGTTTTTTTTCAGTCGCTTCTTAAAGCATGCCAAGGACGGAGTGAGTCTAACATTGGTTCGTAGCCGGTTCCAGAGTCTCACTGCATGGACAGTAAAGTACGACCTACAAAAAGAAGAGCGGTGAACTGGTCAGGCCAATAAACAATATCTGTTCGAGCGTAGCGCAAGTCCATAATCGAAAAGACGCTGAAATTTTTCGGCGAGATAAAAGGGGCCGGCGGGACAGTTAACGATATTATACAATAGATAGTATGTGAATTTGGCGTCTATTTCTCACATTCAACCAGTTCAGCGCCTTCTGGTATGAAGCATAAAATATGTGACATTGAGAAAGAACAAATTAAAATAAAAACAATAATTTTAGATAATTTAAAGCTTCCACTGACAAAACAAAAAGTATAAATTATCAACCGATCTATAAGTTCTTCGAAGAAGAAATGCAACATTGATTGGACGCTGCAAAGATATAGCGTTTAGTAAATCAAATATGTCACGTATAGGATGATCGAAAAACATATGATCTATAGTTTCATCATCTAGGCCACACTCGCAGCCGGAATCCTCCACAATACCCATTATATACAGGTGACTTGACGCAACACAGTTGCTAGTCACCTCGAATGATTTTTTTATGTAATTGAGTTATTTTTTTACGTAATTGGGTTTAACCTATATCAAATGTAAAATCAATGAATTAATAAAAAATATTATGACTGTATTTAGTCTAGGACCATCTATAGTTATAAATCATGCGAGGTTTCTCCTTGCGTCTGTTACCGAGCCAAGGCCGGTCACAAAAAAGGATTAAAAATAATTATGACGCTGGTCTGAATCCCGCCTGACTCAGAACAAACACAAAAGAGTGTTCTCCCAAACCTTGTGACTCAGATTTGCTGGAGACCAAGACAGGTCAACACAGACGCAGCAACACACATACACAGCAGCGAAAACATTAAATAATAAGGAAAAAGAATCACGGATAAGAAACATATTTAGCTGCTGAAGATTTTACATATTTTTAACCACAAACAGAAATATACAACAAAGAATTTTGTATTCGTACGAAATAATCCGATTAGTTTATTTTTTCAGCGTTAAAGAGAAAAATAAATGCTATCGAGTTTTGAAATGTAATAATGTATTGTATTAAGAGTACATGTTCGTTGAATACAGTACAATATGGCTGGCTTATTAGCATATTAGCAAACTCTTTCTACCAACCAGAAACATATTGTAATGTAATACACTTTAATTGTATATGAGTAGGTATACAGTACAACTTAGCGGTATGGTTGCCGTGTAGCAATCTCTTCCAACCAAACAGAAAGATGATAGATAGGCCTTATGTGAAACCAGACTGGAACAACTTTTTTTTAAATCTGTAATTCAACGGGAATCAACCCCCCCACCCCCGCGTTGGCAGGCGTCTTACCAACTATGGCACGAAGGTCTTCAAGGCATTGAAGAGACATTAACTGATTTTTTTGGACTGATATGTTGAATAATCTGAAGAAAAATACTCTGAAACTGTTTGGGCGTATGAATGAAAAAAAATAACAAAACAAATATACAATGCAAATGTAAGTAGAAGGCGTGGTACAGGAATACCAAATAAAGTATGTTTAGATCAAGTGAATAATTGGACAGAAGGAAATATAAGGAGTAAGAGAAAGCGTAGAAGCTGTATGAAAAGGCGTATGGATATGGAAGAGGTGAAATGTGTGTCGAGACAGGAAAGGCTGGCGCTCTGTCATTTCTACCTACCACAGCAGGGAAACTGCGTGATAGCATGTACAATGTATTAACAGGAATCCTTTTTAAAAAATCTGGTTTGCAACGGGAATCGAACTCGTAACCCTTGGGCTTGAAGACAACTAAGCTACGGAGGTCGTCAGTTTTTGGGAGCCTCTCAAGATTCATACTTGACAGGTTCCAAGCAGGAATCGGGAGAACCAGGGACAGTATATCAATATGGGGAATGTTGCGTGATGGCTCGATTGTCTTCAATAGCGGTGGGGAGTACTCGTAGAAATAAGCTAAACCTGAAAGATATAAAGAATACAGTTCTACGTTTAGAACAACTTTTTTACCACATGTGAATTTTATCACATGGGCAAGATAATTATTTATTTTCATTTTAGTTCCATACCGCTCTTAATTTGGAAGACTACTCCGTGACACATTTTGAAGTGAGAAGAAATATATACACTCGTATTAATTTGTGTAATGAAGCAATTCGCCACGACTTAAAAATATTTTGTCAAGCATATGACCATGCATACGATTGTTATGTGATGGACACATATGTTATATATCTTACTTTTCAGTTCATGAAGTGAACCTAACTTATCACCAGAATGCATGTTAATCAATAGAGATTTCTTTATACTGAATATTTTATCACTGTCTTAATTTATTACTAGATTCGCTTCTTATCCCCAGCAGATAAATGAAGCGCTAGAAAAGTAGTTTCCGTATATTTATCTAAAACAGAATATATGTTATCTGACCACATTCACCCTTTGCTCCTGCTCCTGCTCCAACACTCTCAATTGGAAAGAGATGAATATATATATATATATTTCACCAAAATGAGCATACATATTAAGAGCCCATAAGGTCCAAATTAGTTCGATACATTTTTATGGGCGAGGAAAGAGGTCACTATAGCACTATATTCCCATTGAAATTGTCTCCGTGATATACTAATATGTAATCATTCTAATCGCCATGTATTAAAATGCTGAAGAAAGTGACTATTTTCCATCAACTCCCGAATTCCGACATAACACGATATTACGAAAGTAAAATCAGCGGCTGTGGTCTAAAAGGCTTACGATTCCTGGCGAATTCACTTCCAGGCTAGTTTTACTCTGTTTTTACGTTTTACAGCTGAATTTTATGTTTTTCTATAGCTTAGTTATATGCTGCTTATCATAAATTCTTATAGCGCTACGAAGCAACGTAAAATTATCGCTGTTATGTAAATAAACCCTTCCAAACGAAAGGCTGCAGCAGGTTAACCTTGCTGATCGACTTGGAACTTTGATTTATTTGATATCGAAACCTGGAGTGTGAATGTCAAGACTGTGTGTTTGTTGAAGTGCAACAGCTAGCACACAATAAACCAATACACCATTATAGCTAACATTTATACTTAATCACGAGGGATTAATTGATTATCGTAAAGTCAAGCCATTCAATTCTGAAAAACCTATACAAACTCAAGCGGCCCTCAGTATAGCACGATGAGAGTAACCGAAGAGAATGGTTGTGTTTACACATGCAGGTCACTTCCGCGCGCTGGGTGAACAAAACCTCCAGCTCGGACAATAGGCAAACAATTGCAATTCTGGTGCAACAGGCGACGTGAAAACCGTTAGGCGACCGCCGCCGTTTGGTCTGGTCAACTTCGGGTCATAAACAGCAATCATAATAATTATTGACAATCATTTTTGGACAGAGGCAGTCGTGGCAGCGATTTGGCCAATCGATTTGACATTGACCCGTATTGTGCGCTCGACCCGGCTGGAATTTTTGGTCCCGTTGCCAGTGTGACAAGGCGAGTACACTACGCCGGTTATTGACATTTTCACAATACGTCAAACCGCATAACACCACGAACCAAGTGTGTGTGTGTATATTACAATATATGTGCGTGCGTTTGATCCAAAAAATTTACAGTGATTCTTCAACTTGGAATTATATGTAAACTAAACAAACAAACAAAAAAACTAGAAGAAACAGTACAGTTCAGTTTGATTCCACCCCCATCCCCACGCTGTTACGGGTGGACACAATAAGTCCCCATCCAGCGCTATCTACGAGTACATTAGAAGATCGAAATCTTCTTTTTTTACGAGCGCGACAACCCGTGCTATCCGGAACAACTCTTCTGCATCCCTTAAAATCTTGGATATTCCTCAATCAGGAGACTTCTACTATACAAATATAATTTCATACCTCGATCTTGCCTTCCATCTTTCATCAGATGTTCGGTATGTTTTTTTTCTTGTTTATTCACCATATATTGCGATTCTCTTCTTGTCTGATATTATGCTTAAGTGGTTGGTAATTTGTACAACTCTTGCATAATAAGACTGCACAGATTGGGGAACCGATATGGGCATTGTATGGACTTTCACACACTAACAGAGGTAAAGTGAAGAAGTTGTTCTTGCCGGGATGTACTGATTAAATTGTATGGTTATCGTGTTAGGTTACTTTGTTATTGTGTTAGGTTTTTTTCTATTGAATAATACTGCTTAACAAAAAGCTAATTTTGGCATTGAAATAAAATAACATTAGTATTGCTTGTGCTCCCCTGATGACGAGGTGAAAGCTTTGAAACCGGCAGCGTTATTAAAAGTGGAATAAACAGTGTTGAACTAAATAAATCACAATGTCTTTAAACCTCCACAGTGTTAATTAATGGCTTAACTATAAATAAAAAACTAAAATTAATTAACCGACAGTTAATTAATCTATTACATTCTAATTGTTTTCGATTGTTGAATTTCTCGTTTGTAACATATCAAAATGAGCCTCGCGAGCCGCGCTTTCGGATACAATGCGACCACACATCCAATCATATTTAACCAAATGTCTCCTTATCTTTTATTAAACCATCAAGTATTTTGGAGTACGTAATACATTGACATTCAAATTCGCGTTTCAAAACATTGTTGATTCAATTGATATCAGCTGATGCCTGATGGCTTACCCCGAAAGTTAATTAGCGTTCACAACAATACAACACGCGCCTTAGATTAATTTTAATTAAACTTAACATGTAACACAAATAAGAAATGTAGAGCAATTGCTCGTATAAAATAATGTATCTACTAACAAACTGAAACAATGGTTTTAGAAGCATCAAGAATTACTACAGCGTCTATCAAGTTTGGATAAAATTGGAAACACAAACTAATAAAGTATCTTCTTTTTTTTCCGTATTGGAAGAAGCTCTGATTTGAGGGAGAAATCAACAACGTAAAAGTTGTTACCTGAGCTTCTCAGTTCACAAAGGCTTATATTCTTTAGTCGTCTGTTTTGTGGCACATATGGTATCCAAACCTGGTTTTCATCTAATCTACTCGTAGATTGCCGAAACATGTTAACAGACCGCCTCATTACTTATCTATCTTCAGATATCAACTACAATCACTAGTCGAATAGGTAGTTTCATAATTCGCTACGTTCTCAAGTCATAAGACTCATATGGTTGACTTTAACTGTTATGATCCATGAAGTCGTAGCGAAAAAAACAATAATAATGAAATGTTTATTGCACAATTGCATCAAGAGTCTGTTCTAGATACTCGTATATCTCAATAAGAAAAAAATGCTCTTATAGTGTTGAAAACGTTCTCGAGAAACAAGACAAACGTTTGCAAAAACGTGTTACGAGTAGGTGCACGTATGCACACACAACATACATTACAATATTTATTATTCAACAGTCATCGCGTTGCACTTGATAAGTGTTATCGGTCACAGCCGTTATTCTATGAGTGTTCTCATTCATATCACTGGCTTCACGTAGATTTACACAACCCCAGGCAGAAGTTGCCAAGACTGGTCATTGTTTAACATATTAATTTAAAAAAAATCAATGACATCATCTTATTCTTTAAAGTTTCTCTCCTCTTCAAAGGTTGGCGATCTCCATGTATATCTTGACCTTTAAATTAGTAGCTCTCAACAAAGATATGGAATCATAATTTAACAACTCTCGTAAGTTCTTCAACCAGGAGACGCGTATTCTTTCCACAATTCTTCGGCCCTGAATTTTCCTCTGCAATATCGGTAGAAGAATCTTATATTTTCTCCATCTTTTCTATGAACTCCTTTTTCTTCATGTTTATTCGTCAGTTCTAATATTTCATTAATATGGAATTTGTCAATCTATGCCACATTCAGCATTCTTCGATAGCGCCACATTTCAAAAGCTTGATAATATTAAACGTCAAATAGTAAAGCAATACGAGACTAAGAAGGTAAAGATTAGCAAATATTTGTTGAGACCAAAGAAAGAGACACAGTTTAGATAGATGACTAATGTAAACAAATAAGTGGGTAAATAAAGGTATATAAACTTAGTAGGTAAGATCAAAAATATCTGCTGAAAAAAAAAATACACCATGGATGTACTGAGAAAGTAAGGGATATGACTTCGGGAAGGTAAGGGTTACCACGCGTGGGGTGTGAGTGATGAAAACGAAGTTTGCATCTTGATCTGATTTTATTGGTTTTCTCTTTTTGGGTTGTAATAGTTAATGTATTTTATTTTATTGTATTATATTTTGTTTTAGTTTATAGTTTCAGAAAACTCTTTGTCTTTTTTTTGATCAAGTGAAAATTGTTTTAAGATTGAATTAAAAATGTTTTCTCATCTGGATCGGAGAAAAAAAGGGCGCCAATCTGATGAAAGAGTTCGCTTGGTAACAATACCCGCACGCGCCTAGGGTTAGTGTTGCCAAAAGAGACTTCTGCCCCGGGATTTCGATGTCGATTTCCGATGGAGGTCGAAAAAAAGGTCTGTCTGATAAAGGGATTGGTTTTGTAGCAAAACTCGCACGCTCTAGACGTGTACGAGTGTTGTTTGATCAGTTGCGGTAGTATGGTCAATAACTTACGATGACCAACAGTGATTCCGTGCCTACTCCTGAGGTTCTAAACCTGTAGGCTCGCTTAATGGAGCCGAAGACAAAGTTGTCTCCCGGCCACGTTCCAATATGTCTCAAACACTAATTCGGATATATTAAAGACAAATAATCTGGATCGGAAATAAAATTTGAAACGGATTTTTTTACGTAAATTTGTATTACCAATACATGCAATTGATTGCCTGTTTGTTACATTTTGATCACAACATGTAATTTGCAGCATCATATTCCACAGCATTATGTTTTTTTTCTGTAAGTAACTATGTCTAGAATAATAAAAGTACTTGTTCAACCGAAATGCATAACACAAATCCAATAAATTTGTTAATATTCAACACAAAGGCAATATCTGGCTCACTTCTGTTTATGGTATATTTTTAGCATTAACAAATGCACTTTAATAAATCCAAGATAAAATCCAATTGGATCAAATTCAATTAACTTTGAAGACCAAAATTTCATGGGTCTAAACAAAATGAAGATCACAAAAAATGGCCAGCTATATCTTCAACATCCAACGTGATCCGAGTTTTAAGATGAATCACCAAATAGTAAAAAAAAAGATAAATTTGGTGAAACATGGGAGCAGATTCAGTGAAGATGCTCACGATAACTGATTTTCAAAATTTAAGGATAGTGATCGACTGAATCGTAGTTTAAAAAAAGTCAAATCTAAAGCCAGCAGAGCAGCGTTGCATGTTCCAAAATCTAGGGATGTCCCGAGTCAGGATTAACTAAATAAACAAAAACACCGAATATTCGGAATTAAATTACATACTCGTACGTTGATGATAGACATAGGTTACCGCGAAATGACCTCTGTGACCCAATTAATAAAACGCCTGAGTCCCCAACCAGAGGTTGCAGGTTCGCTCTCATTAGTAATATTTCTTTTAAAAGAGTTTGAAGAGTCAGTAAACTCGTTAGATTGTTGAATAGTGTATATAACAACAATCTAACGGAGGGGCGGGGGGGGACAGATACCCTGTCGACATAATACGTTTATCAAATAAGAACATGTACTATTTTTTACATCTTTTTGGCTATTCTTACGAAAAATATGATCAAAATCATGCCGAGAATAGGTCGAATGCCGCATTGAACTGTTTTCGACAATTTCTAGATTACAGTATCTTCAGTTTAATTGCATAATATGTTTTTTTGAACATATGCAGATGCGAGGAATGGCTGTATCCACTACTTTTCTATTCCTACACTCAATTTATATAGGTATATTTATTTAATAATATTTTCAATCTGTTAATAATAGTGTGTTCCGAGTCCCGAGTTGAAACGCTCTTGAAGAGAGTTTGCTCTCTAAACGGCGCTACAAAAATTGTCCTTTATTATTATTTTTATACTCTGCGCATCCCTATCTCCACGGATCTGTCTGTATGACCGATATCTGCAATTGATATTGACGATTGCCAGTCATCATGATAATTGATATTTATTGCACTCTCAATGTGTCGTAATGAAACGCTCCATTTGCATTTGTTGTGAGCTCTGGGTCGGCGGGATCACCGATCAATATGAATTACAGTGATTGAGAACTGGTGCATGCACCAATCAAAATCGATGGGTTGGGTTTTATTAATTAATAATAATGTTTTGCTATAGTTATTGTTGGTAACACTCAAGATACAAAATATCATATTTTTCGAAACCGTACGTTCTTTAATAACGTTTTAATGGTTATTCAACCAAAATTGGGTGCTTCTAGCCAATGAACCATGATTTGATTAATTTCATTGAGAGTACAGAACATGTAAAAGCAGGTAAGCAACAGAGTTGTAAGATTTATATTCAAAGTAATAGTAATAGTAACGTGTAGCCCACGTGTTTCGTCTTTTATGTCAGTGATTAGAGGAATTATCTTTTCCACTGTTGTGTCATATGTGTGTGTGGGGTGTTATGTATACTTTGAGAAGTTGTCTTCACTTTATGTTGTTTGTGGGTGCCCCCTCCATCCCAAATACTTTGTCGAATTCATCCAGACATGGTATGGTGAACATATCCAAAGGGATGAATCGACATTTCAGCGACAATGGTAGGCATCGTCAGGTTCCGGCGTCCTTCCGATCGCCCCTTCCTATAGCACCCCAGCTCCAGGACCAGCAACACCCCGTCAGCCGCGCAAGAAAACAGAGAAGAAAGCAGAACAAGGCGAAGAAGAAGATGTACACAGTGTCCGATGGGTATTCCAATTATATACAATACAATATACGGTAGTATGGTTAAGGTGTTAGTGTAGAGTGCGAGGATCTGACAAATTATGAAATAATCCACGTTTATCAAATAAAAATACTAATTATATATTTTTATTCTATTAGAAAGTATAAATACGCTGCAAACAGGGGGAGACGTTTTTATAATAAGCATTCTTATATTGGCTGGTATTGGGTAATTCGCCAAAAGTACAAAGATCTTCATCAAAGGTTGTATACGCATTATTTAGCAGGCATTCATGTTATCCAATGTTTCCTATTCAATCCTAGCTACATACATACCACCATTTCCTTGTCGGGGTAGGCAGAGATAATAGAGCACCAGAGTTTCCTATCTCGACACCCATCCTTCGATTCTTCTACATCTATACATATTTTATGGATGCTCATACAACTCGAACGATTTCTCTGACTTTATATGTTTTATCATTCATTTGATTGAACGATAATTTCCTTGGTCGTCGTCTACCACGCCTTCCACTCACATTTGCACTATATATTTGTTTTGTTAGTATTTCTTTATTCATGTGTTCTACATCCCCAAAACATCTCAGGGCGCTCTTCATCATCTTACTCAACACATCAGTCTTAAGTTCAGATTCATCCCTTGACAATATATTCCGTTTTCTATCATAAATTGTCACCCGACGTATTCATATCAGTGCACGTATTTCTATATTATTAATTCGGCTCCTCTGAAACTTTTTCTATGTCCACGTTTCACTCCCATATCTCACTCAAAGTTGGTACTAATATACTGTTGTGGACCATCATCTTGGCATATTTTAATACTGTCCGATTCGAATATATAAGTTTTAATTATCAAAAGTATATCTTCATAAAATATAATATCGGATACGCATCATTTAGTCGGCATTCAAATAATATTTAATCCAACGTTTCCTATTCAGCCCTCGCTATTTTCATCAAGATGAGACTTTAATGGTTAAGATACCGTAATATATTGTACAATAACCGCTCTATATCAAAAGAAGCAAAAACGATAATATATCATGGTTTGTTGGTGGGCATCTTAACGTATGTAAGTGGAGATAAGACTTGACAGAAGAAGGATAAAAGTAAGATTAATGCTATGGAGATCCGTTCATTAAAAAAATAGTGGAGTGTCAATGTATGAGAAAGAGACCAAAAATGAATATAATAATTATATGAATGTTTTAAGTAAGATGAAGAGGAGTGTTAAGATGGTTTGGACTTGTGGAAAAAATGAATATGCGAATATTAAGAAAAAGTTAGAATAACGAGGTGTGCATGGAAGAGGTAGGTCGTGGAAAATGTTGCTACGAATATAAGATTGTGCTAAGATTTCTTCCGCCTAGTATTCGGGAGTATAAAGATAACTATGACTTCGGTCATATATATTGTATTATTTTAAAAAAGAGAAAAAAAATATGGCGGTGTGTTCCATTCGTCTCACTTCGGTGTGCATTCAGATTCAGTACAGCGGTGTTGCCAGTGAGTTTGCTGGTGAGCAAAAACTCACTCACTTAAAAAAAAAACTCCACGACAAAGTTTCGCTTTTCAACTGAATTGTCGTTGAAATGGCGAGCGGATTCGCAACTACGAGGCCCAGCAACAGCCACGATGAAATGTATAAACATCTGCTGTTATTATTTGTATATTTCTTTATCATGTAAAATTAATAAATAAATATATATGTTATAACTTTTGAGTTTGCGTTTTTTACTTCTTGATTCGTCTTATACTTGTTGATTCACTATGAAATCGTTCACATTATAATAATTAAGCTATTATATTATGGTCTCGACTTTCCTTGTCTAGAATTGTATAATACTCGTGTATATCCTGTGGTCCATTTGCTGAAGCACGACATTGCCTATTCTCGTGCGCATATAGTTTTAGATAAAGTAATTCTTGTCAGTCGCGCAATTGGACTGTCAAGCGTAAATCAATTTATGGTATAAAATCCTCGCACAAACACAGATTTGCGGTCATTATTTATATTTAGATGCGGGGGGAGGGGGGGGGGTCGAATTTACATTGCGAAATTTATTATCTGACATGTGTTCAACCTTGAACCATTCAGCAAAATGCCAAGGTGCAATTCCCTTCCTATTATGTTCACATTTTTTAAATAATAATATAAGGACAATTTATAAAACGCCGTTTAGAAAGCAAACTCTCCTAAAGAGAGCTCTAATGATTCGAACCCACTATTATTGATAGATTTAAAATGTTACAAAATACATACATACCATCTCATCATTTCCCTGTCAGGGTAGGCAGAGAAGACAGAGTGCCAGTCTTTCCTATATCGACACACATCCTTAGCCTCTTTTAAATCCATATACCTTCTCGTACAACTTCTACGATTTCTCTGACTTTCTACGTGTCCTTCTTTCAAAATATCATTCCCTTGATCCAACAATATGTTTCATCGTCTTCCTCTCGCACGCCTTTTACTCACATTTACACTATATATTTGTTTTGTTAGTCTTCCTTCATTCGTTCCATCCACATTCCTAAACGATCTTAGCATACTCTTCTTCAGCTTCTCAACCCATCAGCCTTAATAAGTTCATATTCATCCCTAATCAATTTATTCCGTATTCTGTAATCGTCTCTAAGCACGCCATTTCTATAGTATTTATTCGGCTCTTCTGTCTTTTCCGTGTCCAAACTCCCCCCCCCCCCCCCCCCCACAATACTATTGTGGACTATCTTAGCAGATTTACAAAATAAATTGTTTGTGTGGAAGGTAGCTTTAATTTATTTTTAATGACAGTAAATTTTAATAAACCTGTTTTTTTTACTTACTTAATACCAGCAAGTCTTCATAAGGAAGTGAAATAAAATGGAAACATTGCCAGGATTGAAAAAAATAACTTTGGTGAAACAATAAAAGGAAATGATAATAAAATTCGCAATTTTCGCAACTACTGATGCAGTTATTCCACATAAAATGAAAACATTTAAAAATCCCATAACATAAAAAGCCGAATAACGTACAAACTGAACATTCCTTTCGCAACAAAGCTGTACATGACCATGCTGTGTTCATGGAGGTGTGAAAAAAGCGAGTACATTCCCGTGGAAACATATCCTGCTAACACTTTCCTCGATGCTCAGGTGCAGTGGACTATGAGCGCTTGGCATATCTTACATCCTGCATCATTAAAAAATACGTTAGAGAAATTACTGTCTGTAAAAAACATAGATATAATACTATAAATGGTACATGTTGAAAACTACAATAATAAACAATAGGATCTCTATTACAGAGTTGAAATGATGAAACTCAGCATTGTTTTTATTATGTTTGTGTGTGGAACCGCGAGTTATGTGTAGAATTCCAGTGTATATATTCTTCTTTTTCTGTTCGTGTTAAAGGCACTTAATTATTTCCGTCCAGAATTCGGCCACCTGGACAGTACTGGACGTTCCACGAATCAATCCCTACTCGGTGCGAGACACTGGGAGCCTTGGGAACCACCGCAAGCGTCACGTGGACTGCTCGTCACAACATATCATATACAGAAAGTCGATCCATCAAACAACATTCCACATTTTGATATGATGTTCATGGTTTTTCCAATTTCTGTTCGGACCCTGTTAAGAAATTTCTAGGTCCTCCAGGCCAGTTCAGAGCCAAGACATATAGCATCTACAGGCAAAATCAATTCCCTGGGGGCTGATGTTCCTACCCACTCGTTCATCCTAGCAATAGCAGGGGTTTGTTCCAGAGGCTTAGTAACCTCAATGAAAATGTCTGAATTTTCAACCTAGGGACTGGGAGCTGATGGTTATATGGATTTGTATGTTAGTGTAAATATTAACTGAACCATAACATATAATAAGCCATCAAAAAATTATTGGAGAAAAAACTCAAAACTGTAAAATTATTTCACTTTTCGATAGAAGAGAAGTTATCGATCTATTTGATGGGTTGTGCATTTTTGCTGGAGGCTTATCTTCAATTTTACGTCATTTTGAGACAATCAAGAGTAAGCAAAATATTCAATTTCAAACATTCAAGAAGAAACTCCATGCAATCGAGCATCATAAATAAGGCCTGCATTAAGTGCGAAAACTTTACCACCTGGCCTAAGTGAGATATCAAATAAAATCCATGCACTCGATTTGTAAATTAAAGAATATAAAAATATATAACTAGCAACACCTAGACATACATACACACCTGTTACTTATCTCTTATATTCAAAATTGAAATGATATTGATAAAAAGAAAACCTCGACATATTTGTAATTGTCATTTTTCAGTATTCTATAAATATACTAAACATATAAAACTAGGGATAATTTAAAATTACTCTTTTAAAAGTTAAGGCAAATGCCAATGAATTGTGGCCTAACGAACATAACAAAGTTAATGCAAATGTCAATGAATTGTGGCCTAACGAACAAAATAAAGTTAAGGCAAATGTCATTTAATAGTGGCCTAACGAACGAAACAAATTTAAGGCAAATGGCAATGAATTGTGGCCTAACGAACAAAATAAATTTAAGGCAAATAGCAATGAATTGTGGCCTAACGAACAAAACAAAGTTAAGGCAAATGTCATTTAATTGTGGCCTAACGAACAAAACAAATTTAAGGCAAATGGCAATGAATTGTGGCCTAACGAACAAAACAAATTTAAGGCAAATGGCAATGAATTGTGGCCTAACGAACAAAAAAAAGTTAAGGCAAATGTCATTTAATAGTGGCCTAACGAACGAAATAAATTTAAGGCAAATGGCAATGAATTGTGGCCTAACGAACAAAATAAATTTAAGGCAAATAGCAATGAATTGTGGCCTAACGAACAAAACAAAGTTAAGGCAAATGTCATTTAATTGTGGCCTAACGAACAAAACAAATTTAAGGCAAATGGCAATGAATTGTGGCCTAACGAACAAAAACAAAGACGAATACTTTTGAATGTTAATCATATCAATGTTGAGTTCAGAAGTTTCCTTCTCCAGAATTTGCTCAATCTTAGGTCTTGAATGCATATTATATTCGATCTCAAGTATTTTTTTGTGATTTACCTTATAATGTCCCTTGAGAGAGATTTTTGTTGTTGTACTGTACATTAGTATGTTTCTACATATTTTGAAGGATGTGTATGATGTGACTTGTAATTTTTTTTTGAAGTTATTATGACGTTATCTTTCGTTTTTTTTTTTCTCTGATATATATATGTAACGGAAACTTAAGTGTCATTTATTTTGTCAATAACTAAATAAATATCATATTAACACAATGAGATTTCTGACACAACATAAGCAACTTCTGTATATCAGAATTATTTTAGTCCAGATATAGCAAGCAGAATGTGAAAGTAGTCGTATATTCAAATAAGGCAAGGCCTCGAGATAAATTATTCTAATGCAGCTTGTCATGAATGAACAACGTATGACAAATAACTATATACGAAAGTTTAGAAGCCTATATATAAAAAATCTAAAAACATGAAAGGTGATTTAAAAAACATTACACGAATTTTAAAACTAGATAAAATGCTGAAAACAAACGATACACATACTCGTATATTACTTATGCAACTACGCTAGCCGCGATAAGATATATTGACACCAACAATAAAACAAAATAACAAAAGTCACCACATACAATTTCTGCTTCATAGAATTCATTCCTTTTGTATCACCAGCGCGACAAATAATTCCAAAGAACAATAGTGAAGAAGAGACCTATTGAAATCGTGACAAAGACTTACGCAATAGCTGGCCACGCACTCATAACGAAATAAGCAATGTTGACATACCTGGCTGATAACGAAATCAGTATTGTTGACATAGTACATGGAGAATTGCCTTAATATTTCAAAAATACTGACATTATATTTAATTGTTGATTCACTCAGTTTTAGGTCCAAATTCATAGTTCATCCTACCAGTAAATACTAAATATATTATTTATAGTTAAGGCATTATTAACACTGTGGAGGTTTAAAGACATTGTAATTTGTTTATTCAAACACTGTTTATTCCACTTTATATAACGGTATAACGCTACCGGTTTCAAGGTGTTCGCGTCATCATCAGGGAGCACAAACAAAACTCAATGAGCATAAACAAACAAGTCTTGTTTGTGCTCCCCTGATGATGAGGTGAACACCTTGAAGTCACTAGGGTATACCGTTATATAAAGTGGAATAAACAGTGTTCGACTAAACAAATTACAAAACCTATTAAATAATAATTTCTAACCTTAAAACGCCGTTAATTGCATTCGAGTTGAACCTCATACGCTCCAAACTTTTAAGTATTTAGTCAAGGGAGCTATGACAAAATTTGTACGAAATTAAACAATATTTTTTATTTCTTCATTAAAAAAAACTATTGAGTATTTTAGTGTTAAGATCGGACCATGAATTCGGACCGAAATATTTTTGGATTGAGATTAATAATAAATTATACGCCTATTTTACATTTTATACTTGAGACGAGAATCAAATGGAGTTTTGGTTAATTTGATTGCAGTAAATGGTACTTGAAAGAATTCCCTATAAAGCTAAGACCATTTCTGAATCAAATTTAATGTAAAATGAAAACTTTTAGACAAAGAGACGAAGAAGTTTAAAATAGCGCTAACGATCGCTGATGTAGTAAAAAACTAAGTTTGTAATCAATTTTAACATTAAATGTGTGGAAAAGTATAAATAGAAATAAAAACGAATCAGTAAATCTAGATGTGGAGGACATAGAACTTGGCACAATTCATGCACTAAATCAACGGTCATTTAGGGAACCACTTTGATAAAGAATTCGCAGCGGAATAAATTATCTACATTAAGTAGTGAAAATTGTTAAAATGTTATCAACCCCCAACGGAAGTTTGCACGGCGACGCATTGGAATAAATGTAGTTCATTCACTTTATTTTTTTATCCACCTGTCTCGGAAATAGCTCGAATCATCCCCAAAAGTAAAAAGCGAGAATACAGGTGCCATATAATCCATATCGTTTCAGACCTTCCCAAGTGCACCTTGCACTGCATTGAGAAATTAATGAATGTGTGTGTATGCACTGTTTAGGGTGTTTGAAAAAATATATATTGAGATATACAAAGCTGCGTAAAATATAAAAAGGAGGAAGCGAATACCATGAACCAGCTTTGGGTCAAAACAAAAAGAAGGTATTCTTTGACGAGGGCTGTCCAATATCTGCGAAATTTAAGACACACTCGTACCTCTGTTTTCACAAAGAATCTACAGCATATTAAAGTTAGTTACAGGTGGAATTTAAACAATATTAATGTAAAATATAAATAAAATAAGCGTTAAGAAGTAATATAATATATTCTATTTCTAACTAAAGTAAGTTCTTAATAATTATTCAATTGATAGTATTTGATTCTCAATGATTTACACGAAAAAATAAACATCCATTGATCTTGTTTCACTGACTTTTATATCGCTTTTCACGCGAGCATACATATATTTTTATATTTAATCTGGCGAGTTTATTGCCATGTGGCAATCTCTTCCAACCAACCAGAAAGATGTTTTAGTGGGTCCTAAGTTAAATTCAGACTGGAATCCCATTTAAAATAAAATTGAGTCCCAGGGGGGATCGAACCCGCAACCTCCAGATCGGCAGATAAGCGTCTTACCACCAGGCCACGGAGGTTGTCGCGTATAGTAAGTATAAAAAGATTAATGACTAAAAAATAAAAATTCAAGCAGTTCGAAATTTTATTTTTATTATTGATGTTCATCAAAAAAATAAAGAATTTCAGAATTCTTAAAAATATTAAACGCGCGATAAAAGATGGTGGTCATTAGTAAAACAGTAGATAACATAGACTAAAAAGGACAAAATCTCTAAGAATATCTAAAGAACCTGTGTGATGAAAGTTACTAATAAGCACAGGAGAATATTTTTTTTTGCAATACAGGATGCCTCAACGATAGTATGAAAAAAAATAAGTACAAGGCGACAGAAAGGAAAGTGAAGATATTTAAAACATGTGCTAGACCTGTAATGTTATACGAGTATGTTATTAAAACTAAATCGAATAACACACGATCAAAGGCATTAGAACATCAGAAATGAAGGTTTTACGATGTATATACTCGTATAATTGGTAAAATGCTTCAAAAACATCGTAAGATGAGGAAGGTAGATAAGTTATTCGTGGGATCAGTTCAAAGAATAGATGTAATCCGAATTCCTTGTATAATTTTTAATGGCTGTTCAGTAGGAAGCAAACCACCAGGAATATCACAAATAGTTGGAGGGATAGCCTGTACTTTACATCCCAGGACTATAGCAGAAAAAAATATAAAAAATACATCAAGAATCTATTACATGAACTAACGTGTATCCAGAAATTCAAAATGTAAGTAATCGCGTTAAAAAAGGGAGTGAGTATAAAAGCAGATGTCTTGGAATTTGTTATTACGCTCGAACGACTCAATGCCTCGGTCTTTTGTCAAGACAACAAAACAGAAAAAAAGGACGCTACGAAGGGTGAATTAGCTATCATAAATGCATTAAGTTAAGGGTAGCAATTGATGGTGGTGTTTAAATATTCTAGTAATTGCTTTACAGCTAGGATATAATGAGCAATTGGTGTTACTGTCACAATTTAAGGCAATTTGGGGCAGATCTATACAGATAAATACCAGTATTACAGACAATTATTTGGAAACCGTCGCAATAAACTAATAATTGCTTGTACCGTACCATTATTCTAAGGCTACCGTGTGGTCGATTTATTGGCTTCGTTTGTTGTACTGCAGTAAATACCGAGGTTTTATTTGGATTTTCAGACACATTTGGAAAAAGGTTTAAAAAAAGTTGAATCTTTATTCATACAAGTTTAATCATCATCATCAACATTTTCCCTTAATTCTATGTTGGTACACATACTACCTTGATCAAAAAGTTTTAGGACCAGACACCGTGTGGCACTGTCAGTCACCCGATTGGAATTCATTTTTTTTTTGTTAGGTTACCGCATCTATCATTGACACTTCCCTCCAAATTTCAGCGTCATAGCTTGACATTTGTAAAAGTTACCCTGTACTGAGTACATCTATCTTTGTGCGTGTTTTTTTTATTTTTTACAAGTTTGAAAATGGCATCAACTGTGCATCAACGAGTTTGCGTTAAATTTTGTGTGAAAAACGGATTTAACGGTCCGCAGACCTTGGAAATGTTGGAGAAGTGTTTTTTGGTGGCACGAACACTTCAGAAGTGGTCGTGAGTCGGTCGAGGATGACGATCGCAGTGGCAGTCGAAAACCAAACCGAAAATATACTCGAAACTCGAAGACTGTCACAACTTTACGGTAACATACAAACATTCATCCATCACACCGTCTTCCAGTCGGGTTAGGCAGAGAGGAAAGAGTGCCAGATTTTTCAATCGCCACACATCTTTCGCTTTTTCTACATCCATCTCAAGGCTACGTAACAATGCCTAAGCCATCCATATTCCACGCCATCACAAGAAGAAGACTGAGAACAGTGGGTAAGATGAAAGAGAAAGTGAGAAAGAGAAATATAGACTACATTCATGTAAATTTTACATACATACATACAATCATGCCATTTCCCTATCGGTCAGACAGAGGACGAGGACAAACACACATTCTTCGCCTCTTCTACACCTTCTCATACAGCTCCTACGATGTCTCTTACTTTTTTACATTTCCTTCTTCCAAAATATTATACACTGCATCCAACCATAATTTTCATCTTCCACGCCTTCTACTCAGATTTTCCCTGTATGTTTGTTCTGTTAGTCTTTATTCATACATTCGTTCTACATGCCCAAACCATTTCAGAGTGCTCTCCTTCATCTTACTTATCACATAAATCAACATCCACAATTCAGTCAAGTTAATAGGTCAGTGTAAATAATAAAGTGATGGAGGTTGAAAAAACCTCAGTCACCATCCTCCTAAATCCTGATGGCATTGAACCAAATACGTCCACATCCGAATCAGCTGCTGTATTGTATCCTCGGCCTATTCTATATCTATCTATCGTATCTACGCTAAACAAAGCATATATTATTAGAGAGCGACATGGAACACTTAAATCAATCCGTTCCAGAGTCGCAGGTGAGTCCACAAGACCATTCAAGGCTTAATAAAATAACATAACATCGTCTTTCATTAAATAAGGCAATGTTATATAAACCCGTACAGTAGCACAATATATAATAGTTAAATCATTTTCACTAATGCGCAATATGAGATGACATCATGGCAGAAATGCTGTGTTGATCCAAAATGACCCTCGAACAAAACGGGCCATTGATAAAGACGAAAAGGGGGACCTTGAAAATCTTCCAATTTGCCGTCTAGAATATGTCAGACCTCCGCATTATCTCTAAGACATATGTCGCAGATAAATATATTCGACAGATAAGAATATTTCTCGAAACAATATTGGATTAAATAATAGCTACGTTAGTTTTGAGACTGGGAATGAACCATATTTTTTTACTATACAAGATACAGCACTTAGCAAAAAATACAACTAAGTGAAACATGGTACACCCAAACCTCGCTTTACGGAAGATACGTTTCTGAAAAAAATGTTCGTAAATCGAATTATTTTTTGTTATACTCGTACAAATATAATACATGTCAAATATGCATATCATGTTTCATAATGAAGAACAAAAAAACAATGGAATATTTGAATAAATTCAGTAATATGCAGAATAGAGAAAATATATACATATGTAAAACAAATTAGGTGCATGGCCGCGCGGTAACGCACTGGACTTCCGTGCGGTAGGTCGCCGGTTCGAACCTTGTGATGTGCTCGAGTGATCACCTCGAGTGACACAGGCATTTTTTCCGCCGAGTATTCGAGGATAAAAGGACACTCATGACTCCGGTCACATATCTTCTTTCTTTTAGTTTTACAGCATTTGTGATTTAATGCACCGTGTGTGTTGCTTTTTTAAATTGTATCTTTTGTTTAGTAAATGTTGATATGGTTTGTAAAGGATAACTGAGTGCCGTATATATTTTTAATAAATGAATATTATTTGAAAAATTGCATGCGATTTTTTATCTTGTTTAGTAGCCGAATGTAAGAGTTACCATAACCTCCAAGTAAAAGATTTGACAGCCCTGCTGTCCGTACACACCTCCAGTCTATGAATGTTATCATGAAAGCCAGGAAAGTGGCTGATAACACGGTCATAAGTTTTTGATGTCAAGGTGCGCCACAAAAGCATCTCGGCTATTTCCGTTCTGGAGCACAATAACACCACATCCTGGTCTCTATTTGCGTGCGTCATTTCGCCAAATCTCCCCTATCTGGCGGATGTTTATCGTCAAGATTTGTTCCTGGGACTTGTAACTTGCGAGACGGGTAGATTCGGACTCTAAACTCTAGATACGTATATACAGTATTACAAAACACATCCTGAGATAAATTTTGCGAACGTACGAGGTCTAATTTCAGTAATTTGTTTGGCACGTTAAAATATTTTCGTGGTCTAGCGTGTTGATGCCCAAATTGACGTATGGAATTGAAGTTTAAACATAGGAATGTTAAGGATCAGTATAAGAGGTAGAAACAAATGTAGCGAGAGTTAATGTAATTAGTGAAAGATCAAAGCCATTTATTCTTCAATATTCTAACATGGAGTTCCACAAAGTTTAAAGTAGAAACCTTTGATAAATAAATTGAAATGCTCAAACCATCTTAAGGTTCATTTCTTAATACATCCTGTCGGGGTAGAGAGAGGACAGAGCGCCAGACTTTCCCATCTCGACACGCATCTTTCGCCTCTTACACAACCATATACCTTCTCAGACAATTCCTACGATTTCTCGGACTTTCTACGTTCCTTTTATCAAAATATCATTCACTTGGTCCAATCATACTTTAATTTCTTAATTCTGCTTAAATTTATATTCCTTAAGAACAAATATTTATTTTAATAACTTCGATCATTATTACGCTTCATCATACTTTTAACGTTCTTATTTGAATTAGAAAATTAGGTATAATCACAATTTGCAATTCGTTCCCAGAAGCAAAACTTCTATTTTCCTTTGTAACGTTTGTGTTCTTTCTTTTGTTTCATAGCCTGGACGATATTCTTTTGTTTCACCACCCCTCCTCCAGCAATTTGCATAAAATAACAATCTTTTGTTTGGATTCATACGTTGCAAAAAATCTCAAGTTGAAAGCTGAAGTGCTCCACACTAAAAAAAAACAAAAGACGTCGCCTTTTGATGGATTAACGCCTCTTAATTAATATTCATGGCATTTTGATTGTGCTTCCAACATATTAAAAAAGAATCTTGGCTCTGCAAATCAACAGTTTTTTTTTTAATTTTAACTCATTCCTTGAAAAAAAAAGTGTTAAAATAATAATTAATGAGTGTGCACTGAGTAAAACAGAAAAATTGCCAAAATATAGAATTATTTTTTGCAAATTTATTTAATAATAAAATTAACGACATTTACGAGTAAATGTCCTTCACATATCGCAGTAACCATTATAATAAAAAAAAAACGAATTAAATATCATCCAGAAAACCAAATAACGATTCTGGATATAAAGGTACATCTTTCTACAGATTATGCATAAAAAATATAATGTATACAACAAAACGCGTTGGAAATCACATTTAAATTCAATTAACAATACAAGACTTCTAAAACATACCTTATAACTTAAAAATAAAAAATATAACCACTCTTAAATTAAGGGGATATTATAGGACAAATAAAAAAAAATAACTAAGATAATTTGGAATAAACAGTCTCCTAGTCAAGAACTAAGATTGAAGAAATGCCAGAGGACCCCCTCTTAGCTACATAAAATGAAAAATATCCACCAAACCAGACATGCAGTTACCAAAGTGTTTCGAATAAAAAATAGTGATTTAACGAAAGCTTTTATTTAAAAAAAAAAAGCATTTTGACTACAGACAAAACAATTACTTTAGTGCTTGTTAAGATTTGTAGATGTGTGCGTAACAAACATAGGGACGCCAAATCTAAAATACATTAGTATTTTTTTGAATGAATTAAATGTGAACTCTCCTTAACAATAATTTATCAAAACATGCAACGCGGAAAAAATGTTCCAATTGTAAATTATCGTGTTGAGTTTAAATTATACAATCCAAATATTTAAATATGATATTATCTATGATTTTCAAACATTAAAATTGCCATAAAACGGAAACCGTTCCAAATTTAAAATAATTTTTAAATTATAAGGGGCAGTTAGGAACTGCATAATCGTATTAGAATCAGAAAGTCTCCCACACACGACACGCGTGTCGTGTAAAAATACAAATTCCACGCAAAATGAAATGCATGGCATTATCATAATATGCACGCCCCGATTTCATATTCCCGCTTGAATTCAAATTCCGCGAAGGGTTTTTTCATTTACATAAAAGGGTAAAATTAACACGAGACTTCAGATCGAAATGACGCACTCTGGACGCGGCGTAAAAAGGTCGGTTGCAGTCTCGATCCTCCCGGTAGCCGTTTGGCAAGTTTCGGTTTCATTTTATTGTTTTTTTTTTCTCTTCTTGCCTCGCTGTAATACTGGTCCACCCTAAACGTCGCATCGCATCTGACCGACGCGAAGATTAGTTAAGTTGAGAGTATCTTTCGTTTGATGCTGTTGCGATTCGACTGCGCAAAAAAAATATTTTGTTTCGTGAGAATAAAAGAAGCAATCAATTGGTTATTTTATGTTAATTACAATATAGCTACTGAATAGTTAAACAAATATATATTAAATTTTAAATTAACAAGCGTATTTTATTTTCATTAGTGGAAAACATGTATTGTTACATATAAGTGAGATAACAATTGTGTATAGATACGTTCGCAAATGACTTACATTACCCATTGTAGAGCCATTCAATTGAAAAATAAGGTATAAATTTATTAGCTTTTGTATTTTTACTCTTCCATTGTTGGCCTCTGTCCGTATTTAAGGACGGTGGATATGCAGTGAATAATCAAATAATGATTATTGAAGGTAAGCTTGGGGCTGGCGGAATATTTTCTGACTGTGGAGACCAGTTCTGAATCCAGACATGGCCACACCAGCAACGCCACATTGATTCCTGGTCCGAGGGTACTCCACAACAGTTAAATAAAAATATTATTCATCACTAAGCCAAAAGTTTAATAAAAAAAACTCAACCGAATGAAATAAATAAATATATTAATTTGTGAGTGAAACGGTCAAGTTCTTTTTTCTATTATCATCTTATTAATTTTATTTATTTATTTATTTAACACTTTTATTGCAATACAATCTGGCGGGCGTATTGCCAGGCGGCAATCTCTTCCAACCAACCATCTTAATATGGGTTACGGGAATATTTTTTTACACTTCATTAATTCATATAGTATTAATATACCACATTGTCAAGTTATTAATACCTTATGGTTTATGACAATTAGTATCAGAAAAAAGTAACTAAAATATTTTATTTCATTTTTGAAAATAAGAATATCTTCCAGTAATAATATGACAGTTTGTAAAACTAAATGCAAGCACCGTAACAAAACGAATTAATCACAATGTCGAAGACATAAATATCTGAGAGCCTACTAGACTAACATGAGTTCGGGAAACGAGAAGAATTTCACAAATGTAGAACGTGAACGCAAATAATATTAAATATATTTTAACTGTACTTAATTTGTTTGCCCAGAAGCTACGAGTGTGTATCGTGTTTTGGCATAGTGAAATGCTCGGAGCGGTTTCGCTGAGTATTTTCAGAATCTCGGTGGTATTTTTAAACTCAAGCCACGCACAAACACAAAATGCTCCCAGCGACGAAAAACGCATGGCTGAGATATGAGCATCTTGTTTATACGCAGAATACGAAACTTTTAGGTCGAAAAAAATAGACAGGATCACGAGAGTACAGACGCATGACTAAGATAGAAGCGGTTTGTTTACACGCAGTGTGCAAAAAGTTTTAGGTCAAAAAAATAAAAATATTTTAATTCTAGTGTTTTGTGCTATCTGGAATTGATTTCGAAAGTTTTATTATCATAGAAGAGCTGAAGGAAATTTCTAAGATAAGATCGGATTAAATCGAATAGAATTAATTCAAATCGATCACGCTTCAAGAAACATTACATATGTATGGTAATACGAGTACATACATACGAGTATATAATTTAAGACTGACAAAACAGTTGTGAGAAGCAAGGGAACTATTTTTTTATTAAAATATACATGAATATACTCGTCTTATGAAGAAATGTACATACATACATATCATCATGCCGTATCCCTGTCGGATTAGGCAGAGAGAAGAGCGCCCAACTTTCATATCACGGCACACATTTTTCGCCGTTTCTACATTCATATATACCTTCTCATACAACTCCTACGATTTCCACACTTTCCAAGGTCTTCCACTCACATTTGCACTGTATGTTTTACATTGTTAGTCTATGTTTATTCATTAGTTCTATAGATCTAAACCTGGGAAAGATATTTTGAACATAATACTCGTACATCAGCCTGAAGTTCATATTCATCCTTGATCACTTAATTCCATATTCTATCATACATTGTCACCCATGTATTATTTTCAGTGCACGCATTTATACAGCATTTATTCGGCTCCTTTCAATATTTTTACACGTTCGAGAGAAATGTATAAATTTATTTAAAACCTCAACGATGAAATCACGAGTGACGTTCTCTTATCTATAATACTTTGTCTGGCACGCAGATCACGTGATAGTAAGTAAATATGTGTCAGGTTTTAATCAGACTGCATATTTTCCGATTTGCTTAGTAAAATGTATAAAAACGCGTGTAAATTATAATCCGTATTGCAATCTGAATAAATAATGCCACACCTTCATATTTTACTGAACAATCAGAGAAAAATACGATATTTTCAAATGATGATATTATCCGACTACGAATAAAGGCGGCGGAAAATGTGTAAAATAACATAGATTCATAGTAAAACCACGGCAATGCACATTATTTAAATCAGTTTCTCGAGTCGTAGAAAAGAAACGTGAATAAAAAGACGAATAACACAAATGCAATAAAGAAGTCGCTCAAACGTTTCTTTGTGTTCATAAAAACGGAGTAAGGTACACGGCGACAGCGAGCGGGAAAATAAATTATACGTTCGTTTTTCCTCCTACACTCGTCCTTGCTCCCGACTGTTGCACTGATTGTTCGTCCACAAGAAACGGACATTGACAAAAGGCGCGAAATTCGACAGCCCACATTGGCGAAAACCTATTATAATGTAAAAATAATGCTTGGTTTTGCCATCAAAATAATCGTTTACCGAGCCTAATCAACATTATGCCCAGAATGTGCATATATTGTTGCGGTAGTCATTCATTTCGGTCACTGTTTGAACAAATGTGCGATAGGTCTCGTGAGAAAACTTCAAACTGTGGATTGAAGACGTGGGAGAAAACGTAAAGCGAGGTGAATGGGCGGGAAATACTTAGAATTCTAAATTCAATTCAAACATCTAGGTATACCACACAACAAAAATATGGCGCTTGCCATACTGGAAATAAATTCATTTTTTATGTTAATACTTATAAAGAAGCGTTAAAGCGAAAATTTGAAAGCTATACATATTATTTCAAATGGCAATACAAAAAAAAACATGAATTGAGAATATTTAACAAATAGTTAATGTTTTTTTTAATATGATATTGCACATATTATTATAAACGTTACACTTTTATATAATATATAAATATTGGTATGTTTGTATTACATGCTAGTGCCAAACTTGATGTATGAAAGCAAAGTCTGGGCATTGAAAGGGAATCTTTTAGATTTCTCAAAACAGACCGTTGTATTGCTTTTTAATTTATCATGATGAATTTAAAGTGGGGTTTTAATTAAAAAGCGCAATTTTAATATTTATTTTTGAACTTGAACAGTATATTTGTTTCCGTTTTGTATACTCGTATTATGTTTTTCTGTATTGAGTTCAAATTTTGGCGGGTTTTCAATTTTGGTGGGTTTTCAATTTTGTTGTTAAATTTCAATTTGGTTACGTGATATGTTGAAAGTTCGTAAGGTATTAATATAATTTGAATTTTTTAAATAGTTTTTTTTTATATAGTCGTAATTATTATTGAATTTTGATTTTTTGTAAAGGCTATGACCGTTAAAAATAAATAAACGTAATAAGGGAAAACAATGAAATAAAAAAATATATTAAAATTAATAATAACACATTTTTCATTTTGTCATTTTAATACAGAGAGATTACTAATGAGAGTTAAGAAGAAAACTTAGTAGTCTTTTGAAAGATTCCCTGGCGTTATAATTGTTTAATTGATTTTGTTATGAAAATGTATCAAGAATATTTTACAGGTATTACAAGAAACAAAAATCAAAACTATTGTATATAACATACATATTATGAAATCTTAGAAGCATCAAGGTGCACATCGAGTTATTTATTACGGATCGTTAGAGGTTGTAAAAAATCTCCGAGGCAACTTTTTTTAATGACATCCAAGGATATATTTCGATGTGTTGTGTGTTGGCGACTGTGCCAGAAATAAACCGAAATAAAAAGCTAACACATACACAAAAGAATTGTATTATGCAAGTCTATACTCGTACAAGCCATACACAAAACAAATCCTGTTTGTTTCGTCGTCCGTATCTTAAACCGGTATACCTAAATACATTAATCGGTTTGCAATCAAAAACAGGACCAAGACGATACGATAGGATCAGCATCACTAATGAACAATTGTTTTATACAATAAACATACATACACACTTATTTATAACACAATGTGAGCATAATAAAGCCTATTAAAAGTTTTCATTCTAGGTGATGAAATTTATAGCGGGTAATGAAATTTATAGATAAAATAATGTGATTAGAATTCAAGACGTTGCTCAATCGTATAATAAAAAGTTGCATAATAAAAAATATAACTTATATACCTCCGTTTAGAGAACTGGCTCTACTAAATGGCGCTCGAACTCGAGATTCAAACCCACTATTATTGACAGATAAAAACATATAAAAAAGTAAATATATATTATTTTAGTGTAAGTATATGAAGGTGGTGGGTGCGGCCATTAAATTAGGTAAATCCCTGCATCTACATATGTATAGAAAAACATATTTGGTAAGAAAACCGCAGAAAACTAACCATGGCGAAGGCAACCTACAAAGGAACCTTTATAGATACGATGTTAGCACATTTGACTTAAGGGTAATGCAATATTTTTTGTTTCGTTGCCATTGTTGTTAATGGTCCAAAACGGTGTATTAGTGTCAATATTGATGTGTGGAAATTAAACGTGGTTATGGAAAATTTGTGAAAGTAAATATAATAGAAATTAGTGTACTGGAAAGAATATTTGGCGTACCGATGCATGTCAGAAATCAATGAGCTACTAAAAAAACATATTCAATTCAAACAAAACAATATCCACTACAGATTTGGAATTATTTGGAAAAAAAGAAAGGTAGCCGAAGAACCCAGTGAATGAAATTTGGCAAGAAGGCAAGATAATGAGTAAGAAAAACAAGTAGCTATACATGTATGTATAGATATGAAGGAAGTATTTCATGATATTAAGGCGTTCTATCTTTTTTGACGTCCCCAACAAGGAAATGGGCTGACGGTATATATGTACGTATTGCTTTTTCAGCAAAAAAATATGACTTAACGTGAGAGAATCCAAATTCTTAAATTTTTTGGTGTATATAAGAGTACGTATATATACAAGGAACATAACAAAGGTAGAAGACGTAATAAAGGTGTGCAAGAAAATGAAGTGACAATGGGCAGGACACGTAGCCAGAATGTCAGACTCCTGATGGACGTCCGAAATAATCCAATGGTACCCAAGATGCATTAAGAGGCCCAGAAGAAGACCGAAGGTACGCTGGATAGATGAAATCGGGAAGCATGGCAGCATCACATGGCTGGCACCAACGAGCAAAAAAACTAACTATTTGGAGTCAACTTGGGGAGCAGTGGATCGACCATCCAGCAGTGGATCGACCCTGGTCGACGATGATGATGATATACAAGGAAACATGTTTATGAAAAATCCCAATACGAACTTGATCGCCAAACTTCAGTCCAGAAAGCAAACAATTTCAGGTGTAGGAACTTAATATATTAAATATACGAGTAAAAAGTTAATGTATAAAAAAAGCAATATTTATAATTATTAATAAAATAAACGACACTGAAATGTTTTTTTGCATATTACAGAAGCAATTAAAACACTAAAAGATCAAACAATTTTCCAAAAAAAATTAAGGATAAATATATCTTGCAAAATATTTTGCATTAATATGTTAATGTAAAGTACAACATGGGAAATGAAAAAAAAAATGATTCAAGTGGTCGATTATTAGGAATAATTCTATAAAGCCATCACATTCCTGTCTTTACATTCAATTTAGTTTTGATTTGATAATAAGAGTGGGGTCGATTTCCGATTTAGAGCGCCCTTGAGGAGAATCGACTCTAATTGTCATTTTATTATTATTAATTTACTAAAAAAATATTTTCGCTACAGTAGTCTCAGTTATTAATAACATTCAACAAGTGATAAAAATGCATTTAACGTGGCATTAATTTAATTGCATTATAAGTATTTAATGAGCAGATTCCTGTTTGTGTTCAACACTTCCTTAATTACGCATGTTGGGTTATCAAAGTGTCAAAGAGCAAATAATTTCAAATCAACTTGTTCATGTCATCTCGAGCCTCTTCATTATAACTTAACCAAAAAAATATTCCTTGGGTGGTTCTAACAAATGGTACAAGCAATGTATATGATAAAAAAGAAAAGTAACGCATTTCATTTGAGCTTTTTGCACAAATCACCGAAGAGGAAACTAAAGTTCATTCATATACCACCACGCCGTTCCCCTGATAGGGTAGGCACAGATGACAGACCGACTGACTTTCCAGACCCACAAGTCAACCTCTTCCTGATCCATACACTTTCTCACACAGCTCCTAAAAAATGTTTTATTTCTTACATTTTCTTC
The DNA here is from genome assembly GCA_949825065.1 of Odontocerum albicorne. NCBI lineage: Eukaryota > Metazoa > Arthropoda > Insecta > Trichoptera > Odontoceridae > Odontocerum > Odontocerum albicorne. The sequence goes on from OX463857.1 coordinate 14,905,270, forward strand.
TTTCAAAATATCATTCACTTAATTCAACCATATTTTTCATGGTCTTTCTCTACCACGCCTTCCACTATATATTAGTATTCCTTCATTACTTAGAAAATTTATTTTTAAAATACTCAAATGTACTGCAAATAACGAAGTAAAAGCTATTGGACACCATTAATACACGAATTGGAATATTTCGGTCGATTCATACCAGGATATTTCTAGACGTGGACCAGATAACCTGGAGAAATTAATTGTCATATTGAAAAGTGCCACGAAGAAGAGGCAGAGCGCTAGGAAGGGGGAGTGATCAGGTTAAGGAATTGGAACTGGAGGAAGCCTGTACACTGATACAAACGGCAAGTGATCGATATGAGTGGAGACGTGTCGTCGCAATCTGTACCACCAACGTTCCATAGATCATGACCCTGGGTAATGAAGAACGAGGGAGATGATATTAGGAGAAAAATAGAAAAATACAGTATTGTACAATAAAATGCTAACCATAATAGTTGATTTTATACATTGAGGTATTTATACACTGAGGGGAAATTATTGCACAAGATTACGAAATATAACGACAACCTACCTGTAATGCGTGTTTGTCTTTTCTGCACTTCTGGTCTGATTGCTTCTATCTTCTGTGGAGACGGTGTAGACTCGACTGCTCCTTCAATTTCCATAGGTGAAACACTCCTCATCGTCGGTCCTACTCGTATCCACTCGTATCTGTGCCTCCCGGGCATCGGTCTTTCAGACCTGAAGTTAAAGCCCCACCTCCTGCAGCCGTCATCAGTGGCCCGGTTGATTTCAAGCTTAGACAGGGCTTTCGCTGCAGCTCCTGCACATCCGAAGAGATTTCTTTTCACGCTAGCTATCGGTGCTGACCTATCGCTTCCACCTTTAGGTCTTGACCTCCTCAGTTCGCTGAGGACAGCAGGACTTAGAACTCTTGCACAAGTAGACATTTTGGACGATTAAGCGACGATTTTTATTAAAAAAATAAATAAACAAGTTCTTGTCCACACTTCAGTGAAGTTCGTTATTTAGAAATGTTGTATTAAGTCACTTTACACAGAAAAAAGTTATATAGCGTTATCGATCAAAATGAGGTTAGAAAATTAACGTAAACAAAGATGGCGAAACAGGATTTTTATAAGTGTAAGGGAGACACCAACATCACGTAAATTAAAACTCTCTTTTAAGTGTACACCAGGCTTAATATTATTAGTACAGTTTTATACGGTTCAATTTTGCAATTCCCGCTACTCGAGCCAGCGCTGTATATATTATTTGTTCTATATATAACGCACACACAACGTACGACCCAAGACACTCGCGAGCGTACACACTAGTGTGTATATATATATACGTATGCACGTAAGGATTTGCAATGTTTGGCTTGCGTCAAACGAAATAATGCAACACAAAACTTATATGATTCATTGTATTTATAACAATTTAAAGTTGAATATACATTAAACTATTAGAATATTTGGCAGATTGGTGCCATAAATATAATAAAAAAATATTACACATACATCCCACACGACACAATTTTCTAGTGGTTATTATTTTCACAAATCAAAATCTCAATTAATTTTGTTTCTTTGTCACAAAACAATGTTCACTCGATCGAATGTTGAATATTTTATTGATGACACAAAATCGCACTCTTTGGTTATGTTGTTTGATAAAAATTGTACAATGGATTCGTCCAAAAAGATATGTGTGAACACCGAGACGGGCGGCGTACGTCCGTCCCCCGACAAAACTCGAGAATGACTGGCGGTGAAACGACGAATTAACGAGAACAACAGTGTTGACTCGTAAGGTCGTGATGCTTCGCGCTGTCGGATTTGTTTGAATCAGTTACAATACAAGTTAAAGTGCAAACAAACTTCTAACATTTATCCAATGTTTGAGTAATTATATATCATTTATTTATTTTAATTATGTTTAAATAAATAACTTGTTCGTTTTTCACATATCATTATTTATATTCAAAATTTAATATACATGGAGAATGAATGAAGCGTTTATTATTAAATTTGGGCAATATTTATTATTTCACATGTGCTATTAAATTTATTTATTTAATCTGAGAATAAACAATAAGTCGTATAAATTATGTAAGTAATTTATAATAACTTTTATTAAGGATAGGTGTTTTTAATCATTTTATTTACTTTATAAAATTCATGTAAAACATAAATAAAATATTATAACTGATTGTGAAATACGACAAATTTTTTAAAACAATTCAAATTTGAAAATCAAATGGTAAATGTAATTAAGGCCAAATTAATTCTAGCAAAAACATTTGATTTTCCACAAAGGTGACGTCAAGAATTTTATGGATTTAAGGATTAAAATAATAAATTATTATATTTATGATATATGCAAAATTTTGATTAGTTGCAATTGATTGCCATTTGACCGTACACCCGCCATATTATGCTCGGTGCAATTAAATATTTAAATAAATAAAAATTAAATATTATATTTTTATAAAAACAAAAAATATAGGAGTATATACCATATATTAAAAAAACATTACACAAATAATGTATGTTTGTACAATTGGGGTGTGTGTGCAATTTTAATATTTTTTTTGGTAAATTAGACCGAAGAAAGAATGGGAGAAGACAGTTGGAGAAATTTTAACTGAACGAAAAGTAAGAAGCATGAGAAATATAATATAATAGCACATATGCCGAGATTTATAGTTGTAGGTGAGGGGAGATGTGTGTACTCGTATATTGATATAAAAGGTTTGGTGGTATATCTACCCCAAAAGGGACATAATGTGATAGTATGTATGTATGTATTATATGTATATATATGTTGATTCATCGAAAACAAAAAGGTAGTTTTTATTTATTCTATTCGATTTTATTTATTTTTCGTGCGAATATGAAAAAATCGCTTTCAAGTTTATATTTTTAAACATGTCATGTAATTTTTTTAGGAGCTACGTATTAAAATATAATAGTTTTTATTCAATATTTTCAATAAAACGTATCATTCATATCTACAATCTCCAAATATTAAATGTAACATCAATTCTATTCAGAATCTTACAAGGCAGTTGAGTCTAGTAAGACTTTTTAGTTGAAAATGATTTAACACTTGAGTGTGGAAAAAATTATATACAACAAAACTTGACTAAAGTAACAGACCTGTTTCGTTTTACAAAAGCATCGTCAACCTGCCTGTAAAGTGAAAACGCTGTTGTAAAGCGATACAAGCCTCACTTCAATTTAGGTTCATTGGGTAATTTTTTTTACATATGTGTACTAAAACATGTTTTTTAAATCGATTTGTACACTCCAAATACCAAATCTATTAATACGTTTATAAAATATTGTATTTTATCACAGTAATTCACATTAGATAAAACATAAATTTAAAAATGTTTTTCAAGAAATTACTCGTGTAATCAATGAAAAAATCTGATATTTTATTACAGGCAAAGGAAAAAACGTATCATTGCATCTGACGTAAAGTTAACTCAAAACCTGATTGAAGTATAATTGATAAGATGGGTCGTCAATATTAAACCGATCGTCGAATTAATGTGATTAAATTTCTTATGAAACATGCACCCTAGTCAAATAACTTTGATATCTATAGGAAGAAAAATCGATCGTATAAATCTGACCTCGATTCGTTTCAAGTCAACCTTGGTTTAGATGCGATTTTATGGTAACAAATAACATAACCGTATTGAGAAACTTGATATAAACTAAAAGTGTTGTATATTCATACAAATATTCGAGATCTGATCAAGGATAATGCATGGGTTTTTGGTGGCCATGTTTGTAATATGTCGCAATCACATTCAAACCGTTCTAATTTACCTGAGATTGAAGTATCAGGGTCGCAAAATTCTTGTCGTTTTTTAATAAGTCAAAGTTGAGCAATTTATCGCTTCAATCAATAATGAGTTATGATATAAAAATATAGTAAAAATACAACATATTTTTTATGTTAAGTGGAAAAAAAAGATTAAGAAGACAAAGTTACATTACTTTCATCATATGACAAAAGTATATCATGTGTTGTTTTTATGGTTTAGTTCAGAAATACTTTCTCGGATTTGTCAAGGAGATTTATAAATATTGTCATTTTGTTGCTGAATGAAACATATATTTAATATATTTGTATTCTTCGTATATTTAATAAATGTTTTTTTTTATATTTTGTGAACTAATTTAGTTTTTAACAATATCTTTTAATTAGTAGATGATATTTTGAAACGAGAAAATAGAAATCGTTGGAGTTGTATGATTATAAAATAGGTGAAACAGGTGTGTCGCGAAATGAAAGTGTGGTGCTCTCTCCTCTCGGCCTACGCCGACAGGGAAACAGTGTGATGGTATTTATGTTCAAGTTGGTTTTTATAAATGTTTTAGGAAAAATATTAAAATTTACTTAATTTCTCGATTCAGAGTGAAATCAAAGAAAATTGAAAAAAAATTGTGTATCGTATCTTATCGATTTTATACAATCTTGTTTAACAATATTTCATTTGCATTAAATTGTTATCAATTAATTTGCCGTTGCATAGAACGGCAGCGTCCTTTTTCGCAGACAACGCCACGATAGCAAAAATATTTACGATTTTTTGCAATAATCGAAGTAATTTTATGATCGTAAAAAAATAATACTGTTGCAAATTGGCGCCAAAATCTCAGCTTGCCTTCAAACCCTATTCACGAGTTGTCACTGCTTATTCACGCCGGCCGCTCCTCTCTCGGTGGACTTGTGAACTACACTACATTTGGTTACGTAACTCAAAGTAAAATATTGAGAAAGGGGGCATTTTATAAAAAATATACAAGCTTTGAAGGGTGTGTATTCGCCAGAAATTGAGTTTGTCTACTTTATATTTTGTTCCGTGGTATTATTTTGTCGTTTTCAAAACTTGCAACGTGGACAGAGAACGGCTTGCCTGCATAGTGCTGCTAGTTACGGCTTTTGATTGAACTAATTTTCGATAGACTTGCGCGCAAGGAAAGCAAACAGTAAAATGACGTTTTATAAAAAGAGTAATGTCACCATTTTTTATTTTTGTCTACTATCATATTTTGAAAAAAACTTTTTTACTTATGTATTGTATACTAGTGTTTAGCTTGGACAGTGGTACAATGGCAGTGTTTGATTGTGCAGATAGAGAAATGGTCTTTACAGTGAAGAAATGTAACCATGTGTACCTTCATACAACTATTTGAAAGTTAGAGGAAATGCTTAGTCTCTTATAGATGGATGGCTGCCATGAATGACTCCTATTTCTTCTCGACTTATCTTTTCAACATTGTCTTTCTCGCCTTACTAAACTAATATGTGATAAGTTTGTCTCTGTTTTGCACGCATCGTGTCAAGATATAGTGTAGCAATGTTTTTTGTCCTTCTTTTGGACTTGTTAAAGCGAGAAAGATATATTGATGCATGTCGTATAACAGTATTATTTTAGTATGCAGTTTAGGAGCGGGCATTTTAAAAGTTTCAAACCAAATGATTTTTTAATTTTTTTTAAAGGAAAAATAAATAGCGCACATTGCATTATTTTTGTAAGCGAAAAATAAATTGCACACAATATATTATTTTTGTCTCCCCCGAACTGTAAGCTCGCACTCTTTGCTGACGATGCGGCATACTACGCGTCCTTACTCAAAGTAGATCGAGCTGCTCGCCGCATTCAGATTGCCCTCGAAATCCTTGAAAAATACCATCAGGACTGAAGGCTCAAAATCAATGACGCCAAAACTGAGGCCATCATGTTTTCCCGCAAAGTCAAGGAAAGAGTGCAATCGATGCCCTTATTCATCGATGGTTGCCTGGTCGAGTGGCGGGACGTGGTCAAATACCGCGATCTGCATGTCGACCCGTGACTGACGTGGAAAACCCATCTGAATATCATATAGAGGAGTCAAAAAGCATCGTGGATATCAGTTCGATATTCCACCGACGCGGATCACCTGAAGCTTCAAAGAGTGTAGAACAAGGCATTAAACACCCATCCCAGAAAAACACCTCTGCCGACTTCACGCCGACCAGCGTGAAGAAATCTAATCCAATAAATCTTTAAAACAGATTGCTCACAGTGGTGAGCTTGTAGTGCTTGGGCATTGAAAATGAAAAGAACAGAATAAATGCGTGCCTCGAGTAGAATATCTCGTATTACATTGTTTGACAGAGTAAGAAATTATAGAAAAAAATAATTGTTATTTGTCAGAGATGGATGTTTATGGTAAAGTAGAATTAAGAAATAAATCTTGAGATGGTTTGGCCACATTGAGAGAATGAGTTATAAAACAAGTGTATATGTCTGAAATTCCAGTCGCTATACCCAGCCCTATTGGATCCATTTGATCAAGACGAAATCGGCCTCAAAGTTCTACTCCTCTCCGAAGGAACATCTCTCAGACACATATTTAAAACATACAATGGAAACATCTCTTTAAAGGACTTGAATACAATGAGACCAAGTTTGAAATCAATCCACTTGCGAGTTTTGACCCAGTGTAGACTTTTACAAACAATGTTCCTTAAGGTGGTCTTATATTCCCAGTCTCCCCTACGAGTATATATAGCATCATGCTGATTCCCTGTTAGAAGAATGTCGAATTTTTCACTCAACTATTAAAAAACAGTTAGAGGAGAAGATTTTTCATCACACCACAGATTTTTAGATACTAGAATAGTATGAAATGTTTGGTACATTTCCATGAGATGGCGCTACAATTCATAAAGAAATATCACTATATAAATATCATTCCTCAAGCGATCTCTGTTAAAATTTCCAGATGCGACGCGTAGTTAACGTTTGGCAGCTATTTGAATCGATTGCTCTGACATTTGCCGCAACAATGAAAAAAAACTAGTTCCTTGCTGTCATAAAACATTTTTATTTGAAGAAGTCAACAGTTGCGCAGATCAAAACCTAGTTGGATAAAGTTGAATTTAAACGTGGTAGTACATGCACCAAAGTTGAATCCGATTGCGTTCACCACAGAGGAAATTTTTTTTAAATACTACGGTATCTTAATGTAAGAACGTCGAGGCATGTGCGCGAGATTGCTGAGGCTGTGGGCATTTCAAGAGAACGGGTGTACAATATCCTACACGAAAAATTGAATATGAAAAATGTCAGCGCGATTGTTGACTGTAGACTAAAAATGCACTCGAAAATATATTACAACGCAGTGTTTGGCGATGTTTAATCTAAATCTTATTTTGGTCTTTTGCATCGATTTGTGACTGTGGACGAAATTCGGATCCATTCTACACACCAGAGTTCAAACAGCAGTCAAAACAATGGACAACAACTGGTGAAAGTACGTCCGTACGACTTATTCCTGTTCCCGAAATTAAAAAAAACTGCTCGGTGGGAAGTAATTTTCGTCGAATCATGATGTCATCGTCGCAGAAAATGACTATTTTGCAGTTTGAAAAAACCTTGCTTTTCATATGGGATGAAAAAATCGGAAAATAGCACGAGTGTGTAACCCTCAAAGTAGACAACGCTGAAAAATAAAAAATAGCTTTTTTTTCCTTCAAAATAATTACTACTTATTTCCTTTTTACTACCACATGGTAATCTCTTCCGATCGACCAGAAAGATGTTCAAGAGAGTTGCAGTGAAAAATACCCGAATGCTTGATTACTGTGTGAAAAGACAATATTGTTCCTTGGCCACACTTGAGGGGTACATTATGAATCAATGAAAAAAAAATTGACTAATCCATCACTCTGCATCAACATTTATGAGACAGGGTTGAATGCAGTCTAATTACGAATGAGCATCTGCCCAAGGTTGCTCTCCTTGCTCCGGTAGTTCTATTATTTGCCAGGTTATAAATGTATTATTGGGTTGATGCAAAAGTTCGTCTCATTTTTTACACAAAAACTGAAGAATTTTTTTATTTACTTAAAATTACATTTAATGAATATAGTATGTGCCGTTCTGTTGCATGACCTTTTTCCATCTCTCTGGTATGCATAATCCCGTACTCATAGAAACTTTGAGGTTTCTGACTAAAGAACTGATCCAGGTGATTTTTTAAGTCTTCCAAGGAAGAAAAGTTTTCACCATCTAAGCTGCGATCTAAATAAACGATAGTCGGAGGAGGCGAGGTCGGGAGTGTACGGTGGATGGACCAAAACATCCCAGTTAAATTGTAAAAGATTGTGTCGGGTGACCAAATACACGTGTGATCTAACATTGTCTTGGCGGAACGCATTACGCTTTCTGTTGGCTAATTCAGGCCGCTTCTGGTCAATTGCTCGCTTTAATTCACTTACTTGTGAACAGTATTTCTCCGAATTAATGGTCTGGTTTTCAGATAACAACAGCTCATAATAAGCGATTCCCTTCCAGTCCCACCCAATGCATAACATAACCTTCTTCGGATGTAAACAGGCTTTGGCGCTGGTAGAAGGGACAAATCCGCGCTTAGGCGATGATCTCTTACGCTTAACATTATTATGCACAATCCATTTTTTCTCACCTGTAACCATCCGCTTAAAAATGGATCAATTGCGTTGTGCTTCAATTGATAATCGTAAGCAAAAATTCGTTACATCAAAAATTTCACCGTTAACTCGTGCGGCACCCATACATCGGCCTTGCTTACATACAACCGTTCCGAGTCGACGCAATCGCCTTGACACTATTGAATGGTTGATTCCAAGAAATTCTCCGATCTCTCGAGTTGTTCTATCCCGATCATTTTCAATTAGCATCAATATTTCGTCGCCATCAGCCTCAGTCGGTCGTCCAGAACGTGGTGCAACGCTAAGATTAAAATTGTTTTCACTAAATTTTCTGCACTGCTTACGGCACGTGAAATCGTCAATGGCACCCTCACCGTACACAGCACATATCTTATTTTGCGTCTGCGAAACATTCTTGCCTTTCCTGAAATAAAAAAACATAATATGTCGAAAATGCTCCTTATTTTCCACCATTTTTAATGCTTAACAAAATGTAAAAAAACACAACTAAATAACACCATTTTTTCCCTAAAGTACTCGCTAAAATTCCTTCTGTAAACAAAATCAAAACTTTACACTTCAATTTTACGATACAACGCCATCTAGCACCAAAAACAGGACGAAATTTTGCATCAATCCAACATATAAAAGTCTTTACACTTGGATGGTAATCTGAAGACATGAAATGTCGATTGCGTGTTAAATGTATGATAATGCACTCGAAACTCAGTTGCAAAGTTTTAACAATACTTTATTTTAACTGTAGCATTTATGATTTTTGTAACGGGGTCAACATTTCAAATATCTTTACTGTCCATTCAGTGAGACTCTGGAACCAGTAACAAACCAATGTTAAAATTGCTCCGTCCTTATCTGCTGCTGTAAGAAGCGACTGAAAAACTCTTAATTTCTAGTCAGTAATATAACGTGTTTCACCGTCCCTTTCTTTTCCTTCGATTGGTGATATCTCACTTTATATGAAAAGGAATGTTCGGGTGGTTGTTCGTCTTTATCTTTGTGAGGTTTATGAGTGTATACTATGTGTTCACGAATTTCTTGGGGATGGGTAGTCATTTGAATGTTTTGGCGACCATGTAACTTGTTTTATTTACTGTTGGTTGGTTGGAAGAGATTGCCGCCTGGCAATAAACCAACCAGATCGTTTTTGCAATAAAGTGTTAATAAAAAAAACATTAAATTTTTTTTTTCATAATTCTACTCGACATAAAAAAATAAACGGTCTATATCAGACTTTTCACGAGGCTCATTCACAGCCTGTTGTGTGACAGCTGACTAACACCAGCCACATTAATGAACGACCATAAACAATGCAAGTAGTATGAACCACAGCCGGTCGTGAGATTTGACAAAATCTCAATTAAAAAATATATATTGGCACAATTTAATTAAAAATCTTCATTCCCGCGCCGCGGTCTAACAAAATAAAATATCAACAAACTTTATCAATTAACCGAAGTATAACTAATACACGAGATTAAAAAGCCAAAAGATGGTGTTGTCGAACCAGTGATATCGTTGTATAAAATAACATCGTTGAGTTATCGAACACACAAAAAATCATCGATGTTTTATATAACACTATCGTTCAATAAAGTACTTAGGTCTGTAAACATGAAACCGGATTTTTTTATAGAAAATATACATTTATTGTATGAAAATGGTAAAAAATATTTTATTCCAAGTATTGCCCATCGCTAGCTACACGTTTTCCCCATCTCTGGCAATTTGTGGATGCCACGCCAAAAAAACTGTTGCTCTTCATCTGGGTTCCAACCAGAGTTAAACCCGCAAACTGCGGGCTGGAAGACAGGTGTCTTTCCAAAAAGACCACGGAGGTCACCTTTTCTTGTTTTTTTGTCATTAATAAATCAAGAGTGTTATTTGACATTATACATTGTAGATAAAGATTGCAAAATGAATGTGGCCTAGTTGGTGAGACGCCTGTCTTTTAACCTGGAGATTACTGGTTCAAATCCCGCAGGAACCCAGGTTTAAAAAATCCAGTCTGGTTTTCACTTAAGGCTTCATTAACATCTTTCTGATTGGTTGAAAGATATTGCCACATGGCAATTAGCTCGCCAGTTTGTACTGTATACAACGAAAGTGTAATACAACACAAATTGATTATGTTCGGATATTACATGAAATAATTAAACTTAGTTATTAAATGTGTACATTAAGGGATAAAATTAAGATATAAGCACAATTAATGTAAAAACAAATTTAATTAAAATTAGATATTATGGATTTAGATTGTATAATATTGATTTATAGATTGAAATATTCAGACAACATATACGAGTCTATTCGAATCGGACATAATAAATATATTAAGATGATAAATTCACAATAATATTTAAGTACTAATTTTGATAGATGGAAGTGAAACGTTTGCGTGTAAAAGCAATAAAAGGAGCCGAATAAATGCTGTAGAAATGTATGTACTGAGAAGAAAAACCAGTCACCGTTCGGAGAATGAGAGATCGAGACCATGGATTACATCGTAAACAGCTGCCAACTAATGCAATTCCTGAAGGCTTACTACACAATCTAATACCGAACGATATGACCTGGCTGGAAAAAACACATTGCGTGTGAGAAAAACACCCAGAAGAAGAAGACTGGTTATAAAAACAGTTGATTACAATTTTTCTGTGCTGTGTGATCACCCTACTACGGTGTCCACATATGGTAGATGAACTGGAGGTAGTACAGCATTGATTTCTCAGGTTTATTAATTATAAATTTGTGTATACCTCGCGAGGAATTGAACTACGAACACTTGTCGAATCTTTTGAACTAGACAACATTGTATGATATAAGGAAATAAACGGACTTATGAGTAATGTATAAAATTGTCAATTATTATTATTATTATTCTGAACTTGTTCAAATAATCTGTTTGTAAGCCCCTTAAGGCCCACGTGATAACATCAACTGTTCTATGGTAATCATCAAGATTCCAAATATTCATATAGTTCGTCAAACTTTTAGGGTGTACGGATGGTAAAGCATTGTGGACATTTTATAGACCCATGTAAACTCTCCTTGAACCCATCTTCTTCTTCCTGGCACTGTCCCAACTCATTGCCTAAGTAGGCTGAGGTTGACTCTTCTCGTTCTCAGACTGTATGTTCTTCGATTCTGGGTGTCGCTTTCATCTAGGGCGTTTCTCTGCAGGATTTTGGAGCATTGAGTCATCCAGGAGTTCTTTGGTCTTCATTTGGATGGCTGTCGAGGAAGATCCACAGACGTTGTCTGATTTACCGTATGGTCTCCGTCTTATGTGCCCGTACCATCTCAGCTGTCGCTCTTCCAGCTTACTGTTTATGTCAGTGACCCCCAGGCTACCACGAATGCGTGATCTCCTTGAACTCATATTATATGGTTTTGAAAACTGGACACTGAGCTGACTGGAGGGGAGAAAAATAATTACCCTTTCGAAGTGAGGCATTTGACATTTTATTTTAGTTTATATCAACGGTTAATTGACCTTTTTAATACAAAAGATAAAAAATAACAAGAAATAAAATTTTACATTTAAATGTAAATGTTCTAAAATAGAAATAAAAACTAGTATAAGACGAACAACACAACAAAGCAAACCTATACAATTCAATCAATTCATCAAGCAAGAACAACTTCTTCACTTGACTCCTGTAAGTAGTCAGTCATTTCAAAATTCATTCAATGCCCATATTGATTGCCCAATGTGTGCAATTGTGCTATGCGAAAGTTGTACAAATAATAAGTTGCAACCACTTTAGTATGGAACGAAACATTTTGTCGAGTGGGCCGTCAAGGAACGTGTAACATGACAAGATGAGTTAGTTCCGGACTATTGAAATACGATGTAACAATCTTAAATAATGTTATAAGGTCAAACAATTTTCTCCTATTTGACAAGGTTATATAATATAAGACTCGTCAATTTCAATAATACACCATAGTCCAACTCAGTTATTGGGATCTGTAGTTTAAAAATTATAAATCGTAAAAATATCCGCTCTCGGTCATTGAAAATATTTGATAGATTTGTTATGAATAAGTCACCATAGATACATCTCGTATACAAAAAAAAGAACATAAAACGTGTTTCACACTCCTCTTCAGTCGACAAAAAAGCAACATTAGTAACCAATTGTTCCTTAAGGGTAAAAATTCAATAAGAATGCAATAATGTCACCCCTAGAGGCCAAACGTAACAGGGCAGGTCCCCTACGTATTGTATTTAAGTCAACCTCGGCTCTCATCGATCATGCGGGGCTATTCAAAGCACATAATGATCCCTTAGTTGCTATAATTATCCTCTAGAATATGACTTTTATAGATTTTTTTATAACTTTAATCCAGATGTTACTAAATATAAAGTTATCAAATAATTTTTCTTTGTATTGTGTCAATGTTGTTAGTGTTCATTGACCCTATAATTCAGGATACGTCGTGGCATCCTGCAGGATTCTCTGCCTCTTTTCTCTCTATCTTTCTTTGTAACGCCATCCAGTCATTTCAGTTTTGGTCACCACACTCTCTTACGCCACATCGGATCGTTGTACAAAACCTTTCTTGCAGGGCCAGTGTTCTGCATACGGTATAAGTGACAAAGCCAGCACAGTCTAGCGATGTTCATTACTTTTGATACGCTAGCTTCGTTATATAGGGTGAAGAACTCTTCGTTATATCTTTATCTCCACACGCCATTGTCAGAAATTTAATCATACCTATATATTCTGTAGATAACATTTCTCTCAAATATATAGAGAACTCTTTCTTCTCATTTTTTAAGTGACCAAGTCTCCGATGCGTAAGTTAACACAGGTCTTAGCAATATTTTATAAACTTTGCTTTTTATGTTTCTGGAGAATAGGCGATGCTTAAATAAGAGGCTAAGAGCAAAATAGTATACTCGTATATTTGCCAATAGTATCCGTATGTTCCTTCAGAGCCGAGTAGAACTTTGAGATCGATTTCGTCGAATAAATTGCTTGTTTCGAATCGATCCAATAGGGCGAGTACAATGACAGGGCTTTTGCAGTTACTAGTTCTGTGGCATGGAATGGTCTGCTTCTGAATATTAGAGATATGGGTGAAGTGTTCAGTTTTAGGAAGCACTTGAAGATAACTTTTTTTGGAGATCTTATTAAAAGTTATGTTTATATATAAACATATTATTTATAGTTAAGACATTAATATTGTGGAGGTATAAATATATTGTAATTTGTTTTATCAAACACCGTTTATTCCACATTTTGTAACGGTATAACCCTATCGGTTTCTAGGCTTTCACCTCATCATCAGGGAAGCACAAACAAGAGTCGTGTTTGATAAAACAAATTACAAATAACAGTGTTTGATAAAACAAATTACAATATATATGAACATTATACACATACGAGTACACTACATGTAAAGCCGAATGTGTTACTATCACATATCGTAAGGTCTTCAAAGGTTTCTTTTATTTCGCCTTTCCTTAGTAAGTTTTATGCGGTTTTCGTTACCAAATATACATTTATAAACATATGCAGATACGGGGAAGTAACAATCTAACGGCCTCAGCCACTACCTTCCTTATGTTACACTTAACTCATATATATTTATTTTGTAATATTTTTAGTTTGTCAATTGTGGTGGGCTCGAATATCGATTTAGAGCACTCTTGGGGTGACAGGTGAGTGTGTTTCATAAACGGCGCTATATTAATTGTCATTTTATTATTCACTGGTATTTTTGATAGGGTACACCTGTGACTTAAGGCACACAAAATAGTCTGCACTTTTAAAATTGTACGCACCAATGGGAAGCTGGAGTGAATGTCTTAAACTACGCACGCTTTGGCTTGATTCACTCATAGTTTCATTTTCCTTGCCAGCGCCTCTAATGAGAACTGAAATCCTTCCTTAGATTGTTCATATCTTGTGAATGCTAGTACCGACCAATAATAATAATAAGGTAATTGATCCGTTGTGAAATCTCTCTTTCCTGTTCACGCCGCCAGACAATTTTAAACAGTGTCATGAAATTGGCATAAACGATTGTACTTTTTTGTCCAAAAATCGTCATGCACTGGCGTTGATGATGCACTTAAATAATTCTCACCCAGCGTCATTTTGTAAACGCTCTTTGTTGGAGTAATTGGTGAGCTCAGTGGCTCACCATACTCATATTTGCACATTTTTGGCGATTAATTCTGACTAAGTAGACTCTACCAAAATTATGAATATTGCGAAATCGAAAATAACGCTGAAAAGTGTATGAAGAAAATAAATACGATATAATTGAAAATTTAAACAGTGTTTAATCTACTTGAAATATGAGTCGCATATGACTTCAAACTAGATGAGTTAAATATACGAGTATATTCAAATAAATACTGTTTCAATAATTGTTTATAAATACTGTTTAAATTTTTCATTATATTTAAAATACGTCGTTGTCGTTGCCTCGTAGTCGATGATCCCCCTCGCCATTTCAACGTCAATTTAGTAAAAATCGAATCTGTGCCGTGGATTTTCATTTTTCTATTCGTAAAGTGAGTGAGCTTTTGCACACTAGCAAACTCACCGGCCACACCACTGTACTGGATCCGATGGGACACCAAAGGGAGACAATCGGAGCACACGAAAGAATAGATAAGACCGAAGTCATAAGTATTTTTATACCCCCGAATACTAGGCGGAAAAAAATACCTGTGTCATTCGAGGGGAGTAGCAATGCGCGGGGTTCGAACCGACGACATTTTGCACGGAAGTCCAGTGCGTTACCACGCGGTCATGGACCTCATATTTAAATATGATATATGTATATGATAGATAGATTATGATGTTGGCAGACATATGTTAATACCATCACGCCATTTCTCTGCTGGGGTAAGCAGAGAAGACAGAGTGCGAGACTTTTTTTATTTCGAAACACATATATCGTATGTTCCACATACACCTCATACATTTCCTACGATTTTTCTTACTACTAACATTTCCTTCTATCGAAATGCAATATCATTCAATTGGTTTAACCACACTTTCCGTGATCTTCCTCACGATATTTCTGTTTCCTTCCAGACACCAATTTTGTATTTTGTTCGGATGCATAAAATAAATAACTCATTCGTATCCGAATTTTCAGCAAGTTGAAGATGATATCAAAAAACAAAGATAATTACACAAAATATAACGACCGAGATGGCCCGATACCGCACTAATCATGGACGTTTACCTTGCCTAACGCACTGTGAAGTTTCGGGAAAAGCAACAATACTGGAGCTGGAGTCACACGGCGTTTCCGTGGAGTATTTGTTATTTTAATACGTCTTTGCTCCATCTTTAGGGTGACCAAAATATATTTTACTCAGGATTTTTTACGACTCAGCACACAGTGAGCAAGCGCTCTGCGTAAGTTTGTCTGATCTAATGAAATCGTCTCGAAATGTTGACTGCATCGCTCGAACTAGGTTTGTCGAATGCTTAGAAACCGAATAAGGAAATGAACCCGAGGATCAAATTAGGTACATAATCTTCAAACGGAAGAGTCTATCGTCAATTCAATATGGACTTGCTAAAGTAGTCTGCCGTTGAACATGTCCAACCATTTATTATATCAAAAACATATAGGCAAGACAGCATTCCACCAGCCTTTAATTATGGAATTCCCGAGGAATTATTTACACTCAATGTTATCTATATGAGAATTTGCTAAATTTCCTGCTTCAGATATAAAAAATCTGCATTTCAAGAAAGATCTTATAAACTATCGTAATAATAAAATAAAAACGATAATTTATATAGCGCCGTTTAGAGAGCGGACTCTCCTCAAGAGCGCTCTAAAACGGGATTCGAACTCACGATTATTGACCGATTTAAAATATAACAAATTCTGGATAAGCATAAGGAGGTGATGGCTGCGGCCATTAGATTATAAACTTCCTCGCAGAAATCTGTTTATTTTTCTTGGCTTGATACTTTCATTTGCTTTGCAAAACAAATAAATTTGCAATACGGCATATACGAGTAAGATGCTTGGGTTTGGATTTCAAGCCACCGAACTATTTCAAGATACTCACGTTCTCAGAATATTTTACAACTCTTTCAGGGCAGAAGTGCTTCAGAATGTGGTTCTATAATATGAACGCCATCAGGAGTTACGTATTCACTAATGCTAGATAAAGTTCAGAAAAGATTTCATTGTTGTATAGATATTATCCGTGGCTTGTTTACCATATCAGTAAAGATTGGAAGATCTCTTCGATTGGATTTTCACTTTTTTCTTTACTTAGGGGTAGGTAGTCAAAAGTCAATTCATACGTTCTGGATAGTCATGGTTTGTATAGTATGTTCCGGATAATTATCTGACGAACGCACCATATATTGGTTCTATTAACCTACGAGTATATGTATCATCTATCTGACTTTAAAACAGTCAGTATCTAGAGAAATCATACTTTTAAACGGTGCACTGTGTACATATGTCCTCAAATTGATGTTTTTCATGTGTCGTTCAACTGCGTCAGGAAAAAAACTCATAAATTTAGTACTTATATAATCCAGTAAATAGTGTAATTTTTAACGCTTTTTATGGTATTTTTTTATTGATATATACAAACGTATTGAAATTATGATTTTTTTTATCGAATAACATATATTAAAATTATGAATTGTTTTATTCCTAATTGTTTTGTTTGTTTAATGTACTTTTTGTTCATTGTACGAATGAGGAAAACCTGTAACATGAAGAAAAAAAACATAAAAATGAAATAAATAAACGGAGTTAAGCTCACATTTGCCTATTTTGAGCTTATCAGATATTCTATGTTTATAGATTGAGTGTAAGGGTCTGAAGCAACACTTTCAACAGCCCAAAATTCAACCTCATCTGCACATAGTACCCCTGCTAGTGAACTGACGAGTCTCCTGACGTCCGAGTATCGGCGGTATAACCGTAGGCTAAAATGTAGGAAGGTAATGAAATAACACCTTCCAGGACAACTCAAGCTTTGTTAGCTGACTTTGTCGTCTCAGTTCATCTCTATGCCACAGGATGACCACTGCAGAGTTGCAATCCAGTGACTGGTACAACTTAAATATACGTAGCCGGTACAACAAAGATGAATCGTTCGACTGGGATTAAATTGCCATCCGGAGGTAAAATATCCTCCCATTAAGATCTTCAAGGAATCATTACATGATACATTCTGTGAAAAATCCAACTGGTGTAAAGCACGTTGTCGTCGGTATTTGGAACATGTATACATAAACTTATTCCGTTTAATATTAAAGTTATGGTGTTAGCAATTATACTCGTATTAAATTTGAATAACCACAGGCCTTCAAGAGATCCCTAACAATTAAACCGAATTAAAATGATGTTGCTTATGTACTTATATCGTTCCATATTTTAAATTCGCCTTTTGCAAAACTTGTTATTACTTAATAATTGTATTGTAGTTTATACAACGCCATGGAATAGAACTGCTTTGCCGTGTAGAAGACGACTTAATGGAACCCAAAATGGACACACTAAACTTACCAGTCCTTCGCAACTTGACACGAGTTGCATGCTTTGCAAAACGATATTTTTTAACTTTTCTCATTGTAATGTTTATGGATACATTTTTATAAAATATTACAAAAGGGGTAAAGCAAGGATGGGTTATGTTACCCTGTTATTTTAATATTTAGAGATATTCATGTGTGAACGAACTACATAATAAATTAATGTGTGGCAAACAAATGCCGATTGGTTATGTACTCGTACATGGATTACTGTATGCTGATGACATGGTAAGCATTTTTGATTGATTGATGTTATCGCACTTTATATGAAAAATAATGTTCGGGTGATTGTCCGTCTTTGTGGGGTTCGTGGGTATATCCTCACGTATGTGTTTATGGATTTCGTGGGGATGGATAGTCATTTGAATGATTTATGCGACCACGTAACTTGCTTCTTTTACTTTTGTCTGGTTGTTTGGAAGAGATCGCCGCCTGGCAATAAGCCCGCCAGATTATATTTGCAATAAAAGTGTTAAATAAATCAAATAAATAAGCATGATAATGAATTGCAGAGTTTGATAAGTAAACTGTATGAGAGATGTGAAAAAAAATATATGAGGATGAATGTTTCGAACTCCAAAGTCATGTCGATAAAAAGTGTGCAAAGAAAAGTAAATGTGATATATAGTATGGGTGAGCAATAAAAGATCAGATCAAGTTGAGAAATTCTGCAATTTAAGTTATCTTTTCTAAGATGATTAACGAGTTACGAGGGATGTTGTGTAGCGATAGGAAACAAAGTCAACGGGACAATAAATTTCTGTACTTGCGGGTGTGCGATTTCTACCCGAGACTATCCTATAAGGTTTCTTCGAGGCATGTTGGCATACTATTTTCCAAGTATGAGGAGATATGTGAGAGTCTCTTCCTATATTTTTTTATTGTTAACGGGAGCAACATCAAATCCAACAATATTGGAAAATATATATTTTATGTTCCTGACAACTATTTCTAACACATTATTATTAATTAGTTTCGACTGGCAATACGTAGATTTTACTGGCTAAGTGCTTGTCCTTTCATTCGTGGGATAACCCTTTTGAATTGAGCTTATAATACTCGTATTTAGCTTTCCTAGTAATGGGAATTATTTATTACCATAAAATAATCATTTTTATAGATTTCGTATTTATATTGTAGAGCTCCACCCTAAAACAGAATGATTTGACACTCAAATGTTAAAACAATCTACACAATAACTCAAACTAAAGTGACAGAACTATACTCAATACTCGTATATTGCTTACCAAGCTTATATCTATGGCTTAAACTTAACATAAAAAAATAATAGGAGTCGACCATCCTGACAAGCTGGGAACAACCAGCCCTTATGTCCTAACATGTCAGGATGGTTGGCTTCTATTGAACGTTTATATTAGTTTTAAGCCATAGATTGTAAAATATTTTGCTATATAAACTTGGTAAGCAATGTATTGAGTACAGTTTGACAATGCTTTTTTAAAGCTTAACATACGAGTATATGTCACTTTAATTAAAATTATTGTGTGGAATTTTTCCCATTTAAGTGACAAATTATTATTTATTTTGTAATTATTTTACTACATATATTTTTCATTCTAAGCCGTGCGCGTTATTGGGGTTAACCTGTATATATAAGCTTTAAAGAGAACATATTTATACAAGTTCCACTTGACAAGTTGGAGAGTTTTCATTGCAGCAGCATACTTTATTTTTGATGAAGAAAATTTCGAACTAATTACTTCCCTGTTGAAGCGTCATGAAAAGGGTAAGCTCAAAGCTTTGAATAGTTTGAAGTCGAAGTACACGACGCAATTATTCATTGGAAATGTAACGTCTGGAAAACGTGCTTCATGCATCGGGTCCAGAGTGTTAACCAAATAATAAAGATGGATTGGGTGCATAGACCGGGCTACCTCGATCAATTTTTCTCTGGAGTGTAGGCAAGCTGACGATACAGAGGCACTCAATAAGCTTCTTAAATCGTATTATTTTTCACTTGTGTATAGTACAACACATAGACTGTTAAGTGTATAGTATACAGACTGTTAGTGATGTATAATGTATCCCTACCAATGTTAATATGCTTATCTTATCGTATACTCTTATCCACTTCCATTAATTATTATAAGTTATCATGCAAACCAATGTTAAGCTTATCGATGTTGTAATGTATCCCTACCAATGTTATCTTATCATATACTCTTATCCACTTCCAATATATCATGCAAACCAATGTCAACCATATCTCTGTACTATGTAATCTAGAACCTATAAATATTAGTGTTATCACATGTGTGTCAAACTTAACTCAATGTATTATGTTTAAATTTATCATCTGTCTGAATTATCACGAGCTGCGATAAATCCAAATTCAATAAATATTTCATATGACTAAATGGAACAAAGCAGCGAACGATACATTCAGATAAATCGCCTGATATCGATTTGACCTTAAGGGCAAAGATAACATACCCGAAACATTCCTTTTTAATCTATCGAAGGGTCGCACGTATGGTTATCTTTGCTTTAAATAGGACGTCATATCTGAGGCAGCAAGCATTATTCTTAAAGCCACTACGATGTTAACATCATCGTTATTATTACTTCTACAATATTGTTAATATTATACTTCAATGTAATTCAACCATTATACAAATAAAATTACACAGTTGAAATTCTAAAAGTGTTTTCGTTGCAAAAGGCCATAACAGATGCAGAAGACGCTCACCCATGAGATTAGCGACCAGGTAAAAGAGTGCTGGCACAAGCTTCATTCACATTTGCATCTAAGAGACAACAGAGAAGATCAGTTTTATACTATTCATTCCACTCATACTCGCACTGTGAAATTATTTTACGTATTTTTTCATTCATGCTTTCTTTGTGGGCAAATCGACCCACAGAGCTTTTTTTAAACATCTGCTTATAAAATCAGTCTTTATTTATATTCATTCATATGCAGTACATTCCGTATTGTATCGAATTACACTTTCGTTGTATACAATACGACCCTGCCGGCTAATTGCCATGAGGCAGTCACTTTCAACTATAGAGTTGTTAAAGATTTAAAAAAAGATTTAGATTCAACTGAAGTGTTCTTTGGACACAAAAATATTCTTACGTATTTGAGTTTTGTGGTAAGAAAATGAATTAATTGGTTATGTAAGTGTGAGCAAAAGACAAAAAACGGTAGAAAATATGAATAATTGATAAACGGGGCAATTGACACAGAAAATCTGCTGTCGGAAACTGAGATTATGGGGAAATTATACCATATAATGAATATGAGAGGAAGGAGTTTTGGAATATATTTATTATTTCGTATGGTGCCCCTTGACACATATCAATTGGTGATGCGGACAT
The DNA here is from genome assembly GCA_949825065.1 of Odontocerum albicorne. Classification (NCBI taxonomy): domain Eukaryota; kingdom Metazoa; phylum Arthropoda; class Insecta; order Trichoptera; family Odontoceridae; genus Odontocerum; species Odontocerum albicorne. The sequence goes on from OX463857.1 coordinate 14,926,668, forward strand.
GATGAAGAGCGTGGGCGGGACACAATATTGTTTAGACCATAGTTTCCCAAAAATTTTCGCCCCGTAGACCACTTGCCGATATTTTTGTTTTCCGTAGACCCCCTGCCTGCCTAATATTGAATTTTCCTAAACTTATTAACTTCAAATGTGTTCTTGACAGTTGACACAGTGTTGTTCACCTTGATAATATTTTTTATAGAGTGGACAATTGTAAAAACAGAAAAACAAAAACAATTTTTATTCATACCTTTATTGAAAAGACACAAAATGCAAGTATATATTTGGCTTTGGAACGAAACAATTCAAAACCTAGAAAAATTCTTACATAAAATTAATACACAAATAATAGTGTTAATGAGAGGGATGAACCTGATGCTCTGATAGCAATGATTCAACATTTGGCTTCAAATTAGTGATGAATAGTCTTAAATATCCAGGTTCAATGATTTGCAGTTCAACGTTCAATGAAGTATTTTCTCCACGTTCAATGAAGTATTTTCTATGTCTAATATAAGTATTATGTACACACAATCTGCGTTAGGTGTAATAAGACATTTACGGAACGCCTAAATATTGATGATGATCTGCCTAAATGGGATCCGCTCACGTGGACCCCCATTTACATCTCGTGCACCCCAATTTCTTTTATCGCTGACACACTCGTAGACCCCCTTGCAAGTCGAAATCGACCCTTGGGGGTCCATATAGACCACTTTGGGAATCTTTGGTTTAGACCCTCATAGTCGAGGCTTAGAATAGAAATATAATTTTTCTTGAGTTGATATATAACACAATGAATATTTGCTTAATATCTTGAACTGGTTTAATTAGTTTAAATCTACGAGTATAAGGTGGCTATTAGGACTCCGCCATCTCTGTTTTTTTTTACTTGTAGTTGCGTTACGATCAAACCGATGTACTGCATGGTTGATGGATCCTAATTCACCAGTGTTTACTATCATCAAGCCAGGTTTCGGTAAATATAAATATGTCGTGATTCATGGTGTAAAGAGCAGCATTCAATTCGTTTAGTTTAGTTTTGAGTCCACGAAGATTTTGGTAATAACAGGTGATGCTTGAGGTTTTTTACGTGAGTTAGTTGACATTGTACTAGTTATTTTAGTATATTCAGGAAGTTCAGATGATTCTTTTAGTTTTTTTGGAAACTGACGATGGTGAGAATTCAGTTAACATATTTTATGGTAAGCCCTGATTCGCAATTGCTTGATCTGTTACTTAGCGATTCACGAACGTCTCTTAGACGTTTAAGTTGCAATGGAGTTAGGTCATTATAGATTTTTATATCTTCTTTCACTTTATGTCGTTGTCGGAGAATTCCTTTAGGGGCGACTGAATCCTTAAATACTACTTTAATAGCTCTAGCTTTATTTTCTTCGGGTTTACCTAAACGGTAGTTTTTTTAAATATCTCCTTTTACAGATGGTTCAATTAATTTTAATGGATTAGACACTTTATTTGCGTCTTCGGTCATTTTATCAACTTGGTTCTTAAGGGTGCTTTCCGGGATATTTCCCAAAATAACATTTTTCGTTCTTACAGTTTATTCGTTCATTTCATTAACTGTTTCATAAATATTTTCAGATACTGCTTGAGTGCTTGCCTGAGTCCTAACGATTTCGTTGTAGGCTTTTAATTCACCTTCCATGTTGGCCATTTTTGTAGCCATTTCGCAAATTAATCCCATTAGGTCATTGGTTTTAAAGACTAGTTTACCAATCTGGTATTTGCTGAATTTGTTTACGGGATCCATGAGAATGGATGTTATGGCATTGACACCGGTTTTGGAATTCGTTACGCACATTTGAGATTCCATTATTACACTAAGACAATAAAAAAAATCCTCGGTAGAAGGTAGTTTGGCAAACCTGCTGAGCTAGACTCCCTAGGCTAGGCTAATGTAGGGTGCGTAGTGTGTGCAGACCGTGCGGGCTGCAAGGTGCAGGGCGAAGAGTTAAATGGGTCGAGTTTGGTGATTCTGGGAATTAGGGCACAAACCTACCCAAAACAATAAAGCCGTGTGTCTATTACGCGCGGCAAACCATCGAACATTGGTTTGCGCAGCAGCCGCGCTTAATGGATACTGAATTGCCGCGCGAACCAAATCGAACATTCGATGCGGCAACTCGAACATTCGCGCGGCAACTCAGTATCCATTAAGCGCGGCTGCTGCGCGAGCCAATGTTCGATGGTTTGCCGCGCGTAATCGATATACGGTTTAACACTTCACAACGAAAGTACAGCAGCACTGTATTAAATATTTACGATATTAAAGATTTTAAGAACAATTTAAAGCTATAATAAGGTTTAAAATATCTGATTAATATGATGATATTAACAGAGATAATTCAATTTAAGAGCGGAGACAAAAGAAATATGTGTCGTATGTGACGGACGGGATATAAAATTGACTCATATAATCGCATAATGACTTGAATTGGATGACACAAATCATTCTAGTTTGGGTGGATTGCCTATTACACCAACCCGTGTATTTTGTTGCCATTTCAACGTGTTTATTTTGTTAATGCAAAAGTCATATTCTTATTATGTGATATCAAATTATTTGACGGTCTTTATTTTTAGTTAACGTTCGTTTTTTCGAGTAATGTTTCAAGTACATCGATCTTGTTATGCCTAAAACTGTCAAGAGCTTTAGAAAGCACTTGAAGACAACCTTTTTTGGGAGATATTATCAAAATTGGTGAATATATATGGACGCAACACACATACACTACGCTCCACCAATAGCTGAATGTGTTAATATTGGAAGATCTACAATGATTTCTTTGTAGTTCGCCTTTCTTCGGTAAGTTTTCTAAGGTTTTCTTACCAAATATGTTTTTCTAATCATATGTGGGGGAGTTTCTAATCTAATGTACGCAGTCCCACATTCCTAACTTTACAGTCAACTTGTTTTTTTATGATATTTTCAATCTATCAATAATAGTTGGCTCGAATCCCGAGGTTGATGAGAGTTCGCTCTCTAAACGGCGCCATATAAGTTGTTTTTTTCTTATTATAATATTATCACCAGGGCACTGAAGGCTAGACATAAGACCAATGTTTGCAAAAAAGAGCGGGTATTATTAAACTTGAAAAATATGTTATTTTTTAAATAGGTACACCCATAATATTTAGTTCCGCTATCAATGCCTGTCGAGTTGTAAACAATGGCCAAATTAGCCAAAATGTTAACGTTATCTGGGCAAATCTTGTTACATCATCTGATAGAAAATTAACTATCATTTTTTTTTCAATATGCTGCTGGGTCGTACGCTTCAAGTTTTCGCTTAAGTTTTGCATCACGTATGGAATATAGTGATGGAAAAAATACTTACAATATACATTATTATTATTATTATTATTATTATTATTACACATGACAAGAAATATACACAATTTGAGAAAAAACAACAGGTAATTTGATTTGGACATATAATTTTAATGGATCTGGGTTTGTTGCCTTTCATTTGTCGTATCCCCAGTAAACTAGGCTTTTGCCTGTATCTCACTGAGGATATTTAGCATGAAAAAATAAATCGATACTTCTTTCCGATTTTTGATAACACAAAAAGATTTTTGATAACACATTACACTCCACCTAAAGCCGAATGTGTTACATATCGAAATATCTACAAAAGTTTTTTGTTTTTTTAACCTGGCGAGTTTATTGCCATGTGGCAATCTCTTACAACCAACCAGAAAGCTGTTTTTATAGGCCCTAAATGTTAACCAGACTGGAATCCTATTTAAAAAAAGTTTATTTGTAGTTCATCTTCCCTTGGCAAGTTAACTGCAGTTTTCTTACCAAATATGTTTGAAATGCGCGTATTATATTCCTTTTGGTAGTTTAAATTATTTTCTGTATGGCCTTATTACCGCGTATCACCTACCTACGGACCATAAGACACACTCCAATTTTAAGTCGGTTCGAAAAATACGGTACATTATTTTTAGAGCATCATTTTATAGAAAATATTTTGTATAAGCCTATATCAAAAGGATATATATTTTTTTTTTAACTTGTTTGTCACATAAGTGGGTTGTGTACATACATACCATCACGCAATCACCCTATAGGGGTAGCCAGAGATGACAGAGCTTCATATTTTCCTATTTCGACACACATCTTAAACTTTTTCCACATACAACTTCTCATACAACCTCTATGATTTCTCTGACTTTCTACGTTTCGTTTTTTCAGAATATCATTCACTTGATTCAATAATACTTCCTTAGTGCTCCTGTAATTTCTGCCTACCCCGACAGGGAAATGGCGTGTTAGTAAGTACATATGTACAATATTATAACATATTCACGTCATTTTGAGTCACATTTGCAATAAATAAGGATTTTAATATAAATCTTCTTCATCATGATTGAAATAAAAAGCGTGTCGCTATTATTAAATAACTATATTTAATTGTTAATTTATTTCATGATTTATAAGTCACAGGCTGCACAAAACCTCCTTGCGGGCCGCGGGTTGGCCATGCCTGAATTAAATGAACTAGAGAACACAAGTAAAGTTGGGCCTTACACCGACGGAAGACACTTGAACCCACTTATACACGGACATAACACTGAATCAGCTAAACTACATACAGATATGTGAAAATACATCAAGGATGACCACAGGGAATCGAACCTAAAAACCCCTGCTGAACACATACGATCAATCATTGGCCCACCAATAATTTTAACTTTGATCACTAAGAAAATATATCTGTTGAGTCAGTTTTTGCTGTAACGCGTCGATCGGCATTACTTGACTTGACTTGTTTAATATTTAGCCATCAAGTCTAAACAAGCAGGATTCCAAGTTTAAATTATCATTTTCATATCGATGGTTAAGAATACAGATATTGTATGTGCATTTATTATCAAAATGTTTTACTTAAATGCAAAACTTTTTTCGAAATCAAGGATATCATCGGGAATCAACACGTCCATTTACGCAGTTTTCATTTATGTGCTGGAACCGTTACCCACGTAAATTGAGGGAATCCTGTAACATTACTTTGATCGCTTTATAGCGCTTTGAGATACCATGAAAAAAATCTAGTTCAGACAAATCTAAGTTTAGAAAGTCAAAACAATAGATTTTTTTAATCAAAAATATATGTTTCTATTGACGAAACTGTTGTGTAAATTATTCTTGACAAGAACTTGGAAATTTTCAATAAATGTAAACATACAATGTTCGTGCATTCAACCATCGACATAAAACTTGACCTAATCGCTTATATTTTTGCATTAAATAACCAAATCCAGTCTCAATACATGCGGTTAGTAAAAACCTGATATTATTTACTTTCACTTATTTTCAAACCATATTTAATATGTCGTATTAATATTAATAACTCGGATATATTTTTTTAGAGAAAACAAAAATAGTACCGTCCAAAATACATATTTTTATCAATAAACAACGAAACTTATGTCTGCTATGTACAATGAAAAAAATTACATGCAATTTTATAAATACTATGTCCATTCTTATAGAACACGCTCTACATGCATTCTTACCATGACACCATTTAACTGTTGCGCCTGAATTTCTTATAGCAATACAATTTCAAATATTTTTTAATATTCCTTTTTTACTAAGTATAATCAACATTATTCAATAATACTTTCCTTTTGGTCTTCCTCTACCACGCCTTTCACTCATATTTGCACAGTATATTTGTTTCGTTAGTCTTTCTTCATACATCCCCAAATCCTCTCAGAATGCTGCTCTCACCTTACTTAATAAAATAGTCTTAAGTTAACATTCAACCCTAATCATTTCATTCCATATTATATTGCATTTCTAGAGCATTTATTCGTTTTTTTTTTCAGCTACGCCACATTTCATACAGCAAGCACACATTTTTGACAGATCAAAGCCAAATTATCAATTGCAAGGATATCTTAGTCAATCGACAAGTTAAATCTGCTCCAGCCTTTCGATTGGCAAAGTTTTTTCTGTAGAGTGCTATTTACTGTATTGCTTAATAGCGTTATAGGAATTAATGATAAGCAGCAATGTAAGCTGCAGAAAAATAAAAATTCAAATGTTTAATGGCCTAAGTGTAAAACCAGTCTGCAAGTAAATCCACACGGGAATCGAACCTGGGACGCCTGTTTGCTGATTAGTAACGCTAACTGTTGACTACGGCTGCTGACCATAATTATTACTGTGATATGTAAAGGACACTTAAGTATCTTTGATTTGGTCAGTAAATAAATATATCATTTCCAATATGTCAAACTACTGACCTAAACAATTTCACTTTTGTGTTTTATAATAATAACAATAAAATGACAATTTATAAAGTGCCTTTTAGAGAGGAAACTCTCCTCAAAGGGTGTTTTAGCTTGGGAATTGAACCCACTATTTTTGACATAAAAAACATCACAAAATAAATATATATAAGTTGAGTGTAAGGATGGGAAGTTAGTTGTTGCAGCCATTAAATAAGGTACTTCCCCACATCTGCATATGTTCAGAAAAACATATTTGGTAAGAAAACCGAAGGAAACTTTCCAATGGAAAATTTACTAGAAAAAACCTTTATAGATCTTCCGATATGTGATAGTAACACAATCGACTCTAGGTGTAGTGTTTATATTTCATGTCGTTCTCTATTTAGCCCCATTTATTTTTTATAATAAGTATAATGCTTTCTCCAATGAGGGAATTAAAAAAGAAAAACAAACACTTAAAAAAAAACACTTCAATATAAAACTATAGTACATGTATAAATAACTGCGAAAATTTTATTGTTTTCATTATCAGAAGTTATTATATTTTTTTATAGAATACACGTAAATATAGGTAGATGAGGGAATCAAAGATACGCTTTTAACTATATGCTAATTAATATGAGAACGCCAATCATAAACGTGTCTTCCTTGCAAATCCTATTGGAAAACTTTGCTTCAACTTGGATAAAAATATAATATTTTTTTTAATTCTCATTTGATAAACAAGTAAGAGCTTACAGCTTTACCGTCGAGAAATCACCTAAAATATCACTTATTAGTCGAAGATAAACAAACCATTCCAACTGTATTTATCTCGCAAATCCGTACGCCTCGGCCAGTCTCGCACCACCCGCGCTAGAGGCAGCAGTCTTCGTAAATTATCTACTGAAAACCGGTGCATCGAAACAAACGTTCATGAAACGCGTCGTTAACTGAAGAAATTTCTGAAAGTGAACGACTATGTGAAATTCTTTTGAAATTTCATGGTCGAACGCGTTAGATATTTATTACAGTGCAAACTCGAATATTTTTTCTGTTCAGTGAATATGAACTTTTAAATGAATATAAGAAGAAATATCGACTTAAATTTTGTATACTAAATTTAAATCGAATCCTGAAAGTTTCAGGGTAAGTTTATATTAATTAATATTTTTCTGTTATATTTTCAATTTTTACAATTACAATTTGTGTACTAAATTCAAAGCGAATCCTGAAAGTTTCAGGGTAAGTTCATATTAATTAATATTTTTTTGTTATACACATATAGTACCATTTTTATTTTTGTACAGTTATGTCTGCCATATACGAATGTTCTTTTATCTAAACCAATGTAGCCTGTCAACGAATATATAGTTTATTAATAATTATCACTCGGATTATTTTCTGTTTTTTTTTAATTTTCTAAGGTAGACAGTATAATTTGTCGATAAAACAAAATATATCAAAATTCAGTCGCATTATTGTCTGCTAGACATGATGTTATATTTCATATTATTTATATTTTTGACAGCGTCAGTGTCATTGATTCGATAGGATATAAAGATCACTAATATACTCGTATATAACACGGATATATTATGAAAATGAAACTGATTAAAAGAAATTGCTATAAAGCAAAAAATCTGCCATATATGTATTTGCATGAAAATGCTAAGTAAAAAACCACTAGGTGACAAACAAACTGGTGAATGACTGATGCAAATGTTAAGTATGTGATGATGAGTTGTTGGATACAATATGTTATGTTATGCTTTGTTATCGGATATAATTGTAGTCCATCTTGTGGATATATGATGCTTGAAGGTGGGCATTGGTCTGTAATGTGCAAGCTGTTGCACTTCAGCAAGTGCACATGTTTGACAGATTAAACTCAAAGATCCGATGAAAAAGAGATCAATGTTCCAAGACAATCGGTTGGCCATGCCTGGCCTAAGCCATTCATCTTTCACATCATTACAAGAAGAAGCGTGAGTACAGTACAGTACAGTACAGTACAGTACAGTAAGATAGTGAGCAAGAGAGATAGAGACCATATTCACATAACTATCAGATACATACTCGTACATGCCATCACGTGGTTTACCTATCGGGCAGGCAGAGTTTTTTCTTCACACTTTCGTTGTATACGACCTGACGGACGTATTGCTGTGTGGCAATTTCTTACAACCAAGCAGATTTTATGTACATTGTACCGTAGAAAGATATATTGTACCGTTGGTAAACAATACAATGAAATATTAGAAGAATAATAATAAAATGGGTATTTTCTATAGCACCACAGCCAAAACTCGCTTCATGGGCTCCACAATGGCAAATATTTTTAGTATCCGAGCAATTTTCAACGTACTGGCCAAAAATATCTCAAGAAATATACATGTTCATAATATTTATTGAAATTTGTATAGAAAAAAAAATGTTTTGTATTTTGTTGTGAAATATATTTTTCCCAGCAAAATAAAATAAAATTTCCATAAATTAGATAAAATTTCTTAAAATAATAATAATAATAAAAAAAGAAATTGGAAATATTTTCTTTGCGTTAATATATTTTGTTACATTAATGATAGTAAAAAGACTAACGTTTAATTTTTTTTTTAAATATAAACTTATTTTTTTATTAATAAAATTTAAAAAAATTATTAACTCATGACGTAATGAATGGCGTGTCAAAATGGTCGGAGATAAGACCCCGGTTCGCGCATTTTAAAACGAAAAGAAGTAGGGAAATTCGGTAAAACATTCGTTTTACTTTGCAATAGTAATATTTCTTGCTAACAAACTTATTTACATAATATATTATAATATAGAAAAACGCTATAATAAATTATATAATTCGTAGAACCGAAATATCGGCTCGAGGATTTTCTTCGAAAACCGAGTCCATATATTTGACTTTTCAGTACTAAGAGGTTTAATAGTTTCGAAGAACTTTTGTATTCCATTACTTTTTAAGACACTTCACAATTAAGACATTTTCAGTTCCAACAGCTCAGTGTTGAGTTCCTTCATAAATACCGTGGGCCTGCTAACGACGAAAGGCACGACAAGACGATTCAGATCTACTGTACGTGTATGCGAAGATCTCTCCGAGTTCCTTTAAAGGCATCGACCAAACTTTATAAATACTTCTTCCACATTTTGCAATCAATGTAGACGTTCGATTAAACACTATCAAAATCTACATATTTTTAATAGAAAGGCGAACAGAAGAGTAAATAAAGTACATAATATTAAAACTCCTCCGTTTAATAAAAAAACTGCATAATGTTAAAACAATTTATGCTAGACGACCTCCGTGGCCTTGTTGGTAACACGCTTGTCTCCCAACCCGGGGGTTACGAACTCGATTTCCGTTAGCACCTATATTTAAAAAAGGATTTCACCCAGATTTTCACTCAAGGCCTCTTTAACACCTTTCTGGTTGGTTGAAAGAGATTACCATATGGCAATGAACTCGCCAGGTTGTATTATGTCCAACAAAGTGTAATGCAATATGCTTATCATAAATTCTTAAGTAACACAAAAGTAAATATAAAACTATATAAAACTCGCTCTAACGAAACCTGCCAATTATTTTGGACTTTAGATCTTCTTGCCATCGACAATTTTTTTATTTGATTTGTCAAGACTGTGCGCTTGCTGAGGTGTAACAGTTTGAACCTTATAAAATAAAATTCGCACACGCGTTCTCCATCCATAAGATGACTGACAATCAATCTCGATCACGAAGTTCAGCCCATAAGAATAATATAAGAATAGCCCATAGTTCCCAACAATTCCTTATGATGTTCTCTACATTCGCATATTTCTTTACGAATTGCATTGTAGCAATTTCTTTCAATCAGCTTTAATTTCAAATCGATTCGTATTATATATTAATTAATAAGTAAACGGTACAATGTACCTTATAACAAAATTATAAGAGCCAGTAGTGAGTGCTCAACATATCAAGTTTGACAGAATATACAAAAAAAAATTCACACAATTACAACAAAAATATTTAGAATGAAACAGGTATCAAATAGCAAATTAACATGTTACCAACACAATACGGGGCCGTCCACAGGCGCACAGGCCGCACTGCGGAAAAAATACAAACACAAAAGACAAATAACTGAAAAACAAATTAAATACAAATTTAAAACAAAGTATAAAAGACAGAATCAAACAGGTGCAACTTCACAAATCCTCAAAAAGCACAGGGAAAAATATCGCAAAAATAGAAAAAAACACAACAATCAATTAAAAAGTAGTTCACAAAAGGTTTTCAAAAGTCCTCGAAAGACACGCGGAATCTCACTTCAAGGCTCGGATATTCAGAAGTACCTGTTTAGGCACTCTTTGTAGGTCAGCAAACTAACTCCAAACTCATGTATGTTAGTATTTTTTTTGTATATTATTACATCCGGATCAATTCGCAAATCACATTTTGTAATACTGCGATGAAAATCGATCCGATATTTTTTATACTCCTCCTTTTAAAGAATCACCTTTGATATTTATTTTTATTTGTTTCAGAAACTCTCACTCTGCCATGGAGAAACAAGAAGCTTCCATGGTCTCCGAAAATTCAGAAAACCCAGCCCAGACGTGTAGTGGTGAGACACGTTCTACAGATCTTTCTATGTTTGAAGAAGATAATGGACGCCAGATGCAGAATAAAACAACATCTCAAATCAATAATCCTTTTGAAGTTCAGGACGGTTTAGTGGAAGCAAGTCAGGCTGAAGACGATATACCTGCTTCTCAATTTAAGGTACTTTTAAACCATCAATTTCCACGTTTTGTGGAAAATATAGAAATCAACGAGACAACAAGTCCAGGACTACTAAGTCAAAATTCAATAGTGTTTGATTTGAAAAGTGATCAAAATTGTACAACTGTTTCTTCTGTTTCTAGAAAAAGGGAATCAATTGAACTAAATGAACAAGTGTCGCAAGATTTGTGTTCAAAGGGTTTTATATCTAATTTTCCTACAAGTCCAGTTACGGCAGTGAACAATGACAGTTTGTGTGCGAGTCCTAAAAAGCATTCTTCGGGTGCGTCCAATGGTGTCTCGAACTCTTCACGTGTTAAAAGAAAACTATTCCCGGGATCTGATGAAGATCCAAATCAGTTTGTGAAATCTGAGTTAATTCAAGTTGTTCAAGAAAATTCCCATAAATATGAATTTGATTTTATTCAAGGGGAACCATACCCAGAAGAAGTAAGAAAAAGATACGATTGGATAAAAGTGACAGATGTTGGGAGTAGCTGATTTTTTTAAAGACATATTCGAGAAGGATGAAAAGTAGTAATTTTAAAACGTGACTCGTATTGAAATTGGTGTTATCGTGAAATTTATCTAAACGAAACTTTGGTAGTTTATTAAAATACACACCGTCATTCCACTAATTATTGTATAAGTATTGTTTTACATTCTGTTTCATTTAACATGTTTAATTATTAAAAAATCCATTCCGAATTGAAATGCTAATATTCTATGAAAACTACCAGGAATTAAATAACACAATTTCACAAAAATATTATAAGGGTGGTTTGATATGTTCGATACAGTTTAAAAAATGTAAATCTACACTCGCCAAAAAGTATGTGAAAATTTTGTATTATTGTATTTCACTTTGCTTGTATACACGTTGGGGTGGGAAGGGGTTTAGTTAACTGCTTACGAGCGTCGTCTATATAAATGCGATACTATATACCTGGCGGGTCTTTAGCTACTTAAAAATCTCTCCAATCGACCAGAAAGGTGTTAAACAAGCTTTAAGTAAAAATTAAACTGGGACTTTTTTTAAGAAATCTTGGGTTCCAAAGATAATCAAAGCCGCAACCCTTGAGCTGAAAGACAGTTGTCTTACCAACTACGCCACGAAGATTGTCAATCACATTTTATTTCGACAAAATGGAGAGAAATAGTATTAAAATGATGTACTTTTTGCTAGTCAACTCTGCGAATTAGTCTTATGAAATACTGAATCATGTTTCAATTTGTAGGTTCAAAACATACCAACAGATAAGATCTAAGATCCGAATTCATAATCTTACCTTAACATTAAATTCTAAATCTCAATAATCTTTTCACTAAAGAATCCTAACATTTTTTTTGTTGCAGCAATATTGAAAATTAAATTTCGAAAAATTTGTAGTAGCTTCCTTAAATAAGGAAGTCACGTATTTTCATTACCTCACTTTAAAGTTTGGAGAGAGTGAGGTCCGATTCTGAATACTTCTATAGAAGTATACTGCAAAATTCGGGCCTAAGTGAAGAATTATAAAAAGTATTCATCTTAATTTTCTAACAATACTTCCTCTCCTTAAATTTAGATTCCACCCATATCTTTCTATTAAAATATCAATAGTTGAAAAAAATCGATTACTCGTTATTTTCAATATTGTAATAACTGTGCTTTCGTTATTTATGTGTTTTAAATGTTAATGATAGACTTAACATAAGTTCTTGGATGTAAAACGATAGATTAATTTTAATTAGGTTTAAAATATTTTTTAACTAAAATTAAACACGAAAAGAAAAAAATATATAATTTTTATTTACACACATACATACCATTAACCTATGTCCCATTTGTTGTAGACAAAAAGGACAAATTTCCAAGCCTTTCTATCCATGCACACAAGTCTCACCTCGTCCATATTCAAACATCTCGTGATAAATTCTCTCCTGTTTCTCAAACTTCTTACCTTTCCCTTTGTCCGACTATCACCTTCCATTCTTTTTTCGCTCTATCCCTTTTTTCGGTCTCCATTAATTCCAGACGAATATATTTTTTCTGTAAGTCTTTCGATACTCATTCTCTTATTGTGGCCAAACATTTCAGGATTGCTATTTTAATTCTACTTATAACTTCTCTAACAAACAGTTATCCTTTAGCAAATGATTTCTTACTCGATCAAACAAATTAACTCTATCTAATTTTATATGGTTTGTCGAAACCATATGTTTGCCGAATTGATACAAATATATACACAATATTCCTGGATAATAAGAAATCGCCTTATGGTAGCGGTAATATTTATATATTTTAATTACAATTCATCAAGTTTGGTTTAAATAAAGTATTTTATATTTTTTTAATTATATACAATAGAAATAAACATTTCTCTTCAATCAGGCGATGAGAGAATCCTTTGCATACCGTCATATCACCACAATTAATCTTACGCATCTTTATTTGCGGTTCATGCGGCGCGACTGTAAAACGAACTTTCAACATTTATCAGATGCACACGATCCTTATTTATAAATCTTAAATCATTCACAATATTCCTTCATTTAAATATTTCCTTTCTTATATTGAACGAATTATTTTCCTCTAGTTCCACTATAATTATTTTTTTCTCAATTCATTTTGTTTTTTTTACTCAAATTTAAACGAATATTTTTTTCATGAAATCTATCATGGATCAAAACAGTTAAATGCTCATATCTAAGATAAGCTGGTTGGTTGAAAGAAATTACTGTATAAGCCCGCCAGATGTACCATGTTTAAGTCCACAAAAGATAGAAGAATATTGTAATTGTAGTCAATGTTATTGTTGTAATTGTAGTCGATATTATTTTTGTAATTGTAATTGTAGTCAATATTGTAATTTTAGGCAATGTTCACATGTTATTTTTCTAACACTTAAACACATTTTTAAGCCCATGTGTTAAAATTAAGGTTCCCAAATTTGACAATGAAAAAAAGAGGATACATTTCATAATCGGCAGCCGCCGTTGTCCAATTCGCACGATACTGGCTTTTCTTCCAGGGATTCTGGCCACAGAAAAACACTACAGTTTTCAATAGTTTTAGCTTTAAACGATAGTCATCCAAATTTAAATTACCCACAAAATAATTTGCTTGCATACATTTAAAATGACTCGTATCTCACCACAATATAAATTATATATTTTTACACCGGAAAGTACCTACGTACATGGTACAGTCGTTACTTTACTTTTCACAAGACGCAACGTTTTAAAATCAGATTTAAGTCTGTAGATCTATTAGAAACAACCACGTGGCACACTACAATGATAGATGGACAGATATTATCGTAAGTGAAGATAGACACGTTAGAGAAATAATATTATGATATTGTCATTGCTGCTTACATGGTAATACCATTTTTGTTAACTTTACACTCGCAAAACGGAGGAGGGCACTGGGAAGATTCGGGCATGTATAAACACTAACACAACTTATATAAAGTGCTTACAACAGTGTAAATATGAGTGGGAGACGTGGTAGAGAAAGACCAAGGAAAGTAGGTAGAACGGTGTGAATAATATTTTGAAAGAAGAAAATTTGAAAAGCCAAAGAAATCGTATGAATTATATGAGAAGGTGCATGAATGTAGAATAGGTGAATCATGTGTATTGAGATAGGAAAATCTGGTGAATCTGTCTTCCCTGCGTACCCTGTCAGGGAAATGTCATGTTGGTATTTATGTAATTCGTAAATCGCGAAAATATAACTGGCAGTAGTAATCTATGATCAATAAGTTTTCAAAATTAGAGTAATAAATGTTTGTAACACAAAAGGAGGACATATTAATTAAAAATCAAAATATTATAAATACCAGATCCGGACATTTACTTAAAAAAAGGACTTACCCGATAAAAAAGACATCTAGGAACACGATAGACGTATTCGCGCAAAATATTTATATTTTCAATTTATCTTTAAAGGACTGTTTCGTTAAATTAATGTATTTTAGTAAGTATACCAAATCATTGAAATTGTCTAAACTGATACTGTCACACGATTGGTTCTAATCTCAAACTGTTGTCACCAAATATTATACGATTAGTAAATATGTGATTTCACTCTTTTCTAAATTTCATAAAACACCAATTAACCAAGCATTTTGTATTTTTAATAGTTGTTAACATACAAAAATAACCACGCGAATAAACTCATAAAGAGTTAAAAATAACTAAACAGTCGAACTGATTCGAGAAAATGTCAAAAGAGGAAACAAAGAGTTTCGATTGTCATTTTTTTAGCTCTATGGCTAATGGCTAATAGGAATTTAAAAGTAACAACCCCTTAGGACAGCGGTCGGCAACCCGCGGCCCGCAAGATTCTCGCCACAACGCACGTGACGGACGATATCATACACACTTAAAATGGCTTTTAAAGAAAAAAACTAATTTAAAAAAACTGGTGTATTTCTATGGGAGTTTGCCTTCTGAAAATTACACGGAGTTAAAAAGGTTTGCTCAGCAAATAATTACTCAGGTTTTGCTGATGGTGCATTATCACGAAGCAAAATCCCTTTGTGTTGCCTCTTTTGATATTCTGGTCGTTTTTCACACAATGCTTGGTTCAAATCCATCATTTGTTGTCGGTAGCGTTCAGTATTAACGGCTTCGCCAGGTTTTAGCAGCTCATACTATAATAGATAACACCCTTCTGATCCCACCAAACACAGAGCATTGTCTTCCGTCCATAGCGATTTGGCCTTGCAGTCGATGTCGCTGGTTTGCTTGAAATTACCCATGATCTCTTACGCTTAAGATTCTCGAAATATATCCGTTTTTCATCGCCAGTCACAATTCGATGGAGAAATGATTTTATTTGTACCTGGCAAGCAGCATTTCGCAAGTGGTTTTATCGGTTTTCCTGCTGTCTTTCATTCAGTTCATGTGGAACCCATTTTCCCACCTTCTGGATCTTTCCCATGGCTTTCAAACGTATGGAGACGGCTTCTCGTGTCATATTTAATTGATCCGCGAGTTGTTGTTGCGTTTGAGCGTCATCCTCAACCAACAATGCTTGCAATTCGGCGTCTTCAAACTTTCTCGGTGGTCTTCCATGTTCTTCGTTTCTCATGTCAAAATCGCCCCTTTTGATTTTTTTAAACCACTCAAAGCACTGTGATTTACCAAGAGCATGCCCACCGTAAGCTTCGACAAGCATTTGATGTGATTCTGAAGCAGTTTTCTTCAAATGGTAACAGAAAATCAATGCTGTCCACAAATCGTAGTTTTCAGGCACAAAAACAGACATGTTCAACGCTATGAAGATATATGTAGTTGTATTAAACTTGTATTGTTGTGACTTAAAAGTCTTTGACAAATATAAACACAAGAAAAAGGCGCCAATGACGCAGTTTGACACTCACTATATTGACAACTAGAACAATATATGAGCAAATTCCGGTTTCATATTTACAGACCGATATACTGTAATGACATATGGCCCAAGTGCGGCCCGCACTAATCCCCACGTAAAATATTTGGCCCTCTTACAACAAAAGGTTGCCGACCCATGCCTTAGGAGATATTTGAAACCGTCAGTGAACTTAATAAAACAGTGAATACAAAGAAAAATATTTCATTTATTTTATCACCACTAAATGAATAAAATATATATTTTTACGATTCAAGATACAAAGAATAAAGTCTTGAAACTTATATTGTATAAAATAAAAAAAATATTTATAATATAAATTGTGTTTAAATATTTTTTTACTTTTGTGTGATACGTATTGATAAAAATATAAACCCGAGTGGTTTTGTGACATTGCAGACGGTTAATTATTTAGAAATTCACTCCAAACTGAAATATGAATCCACGATGAAACTTACCAGAAATTAAACTCTATAATTCTACAAAAAAATGTAAGGGTGGTTTGATATTAATGATACATTGTCGTCGTTGCTGGGCCTCGTAGTTAAGGATCCTCTCGCCATTCCAACGACAATATTGAGCTGCTTCTCCACGTCACTCATGTGATCTTCTGTAAGAAAACAGTTATGTTCTACTATAGATACGTACCCCTTCCCGCAGATGTCACAAATACGTGGATTCTGCTGAGTCGCCTGATAATGCTGACGCATATTCGTAGAACGCTGACAGTTTAAATGTTTAATACAGTTAAAAAATAGTGGAGCTACCCTCGCAAATGAGCGTGTGAGAGCTTTATATTAGGCTTTCGTTGTATACAGTAAAACCTGGTGGATTTATTACCACGTGACAATATTTCTCAAACAACTAGAAAGTATGTCAAAGAAGTCTTAAGCGAAAATCGGACTGAAAACTGTGGATACCATTGGAACAAGCGTCTTTTCAACAATACCACAGAGTAGAGCTGAATAACTCCAAGTTAATGAAGTTTTTATTGATGAAATAGTTAGTGTGGTGTAATTAAGAGCAATTGTAGATTTGAGCGTTTCCAGAGAACCCTGCCAGCCAGTGGCTCCAACAAAGAGTTTGGCATATCACAACGATGTATTGTTCCATTGTTCTTCCGACAGACTGGCTCCGGGAAATACAGGGTCCGCTTTGGTCATAATTAAGTCATGATTCCATTTGCTCTTCTTTATAATTACCTTAATCAACATGGAAATTAAAAAAAAAACACAATGCAAATACGCAACATCATACGAAACCCTCAAGTAAGACATACCTGTCTTTCATCCAGGGGATGCGGGTTCGATTCTCGTTAGCATCCAAGTTTTTTTAAATGGTGCCAGTCTAGTTTTCACTCAAAGCTTGTTTAACACCTTTCTGGTTGGTTAGAAGAGATTCCCACATGACAATAAACTTACCAGGCCGTACTGTATACAATGAAAGTGTAATAATAATAATAAAATACACATTTACAGAGATCTCTGCCTTATGTATCTATTCACTGTAATGATTAGTTTAAAGAAATTGCTGGAAATCTTTATTTCGATACAATATGAATAAAGGAGCGTCAGCTCTAGTGACTTATGTATAGCATGCGAATACCAGAAAAAAGAATTCCTTCTAACATTTCAAAGACCAGCCCAGAAAGAATAAGTTCAGTGATAGGCAATCCCTTGTGAACGAATACGATTGTCAGCCATCCTGTGGTTGGAAGAGGCTCGTGTGTAATGGCTTTGACCTATTCTACATCCATACACCTTCTCATACAACTCTTACGATTTCTTTGACGCTTAAATTTCGTTCTTTCAAAATATAATTCACTTGATCTGACTATTATTTCCTTGGTCTTGCTCTCCAACACCTTCCAGTCACATTTGCACTGCACATCTTTCGACATTTTTAATGTTTCCATTATTTGAGAAAATACAATCTAAAGAGCAGAATTCGTTAAGTTGCTCTAATGTTATATATTATTACTTACCTGTACATCGCATTTACTTTCCTTTCACATTTTTTTTATCACCATGACTAGGTTTCGCAAAATTCATTCACAGACCTTTCTCTTCGCATCTCTCGCACGATTTACTTATCAAACTGTATTACATCCTCATATACCGCTAACATTACGATATCATCAGCATACAGCAATCTGTTGAATTCGTGTTCGCTGCTTTTACAATCCGATTTCTTCGCTAGTAAAATTCGTTTTAAATATAAAACAAACCCTAATTAAATCTAGCAGTTCACCCCTGTGAAGTGTATGACGGATTAGCCGCATTGTGCGGGAGACCGACTTCATGGTCTGTTGGGCCGGTTCAAGGCCTGTACTGCAGCTTCCGGCATGGAGGCCGGTGGGATCATAGCAGAGAATAGTCCGGAAGAACGGTGGGTCATGGGTGAGACTCGCAATTATTCCCACAGATTTCACGCTAGAAAAATTCACCGACTTCTCAGGACAGGTGTGAGGAAATATTAAATTTTATTTATTTTTCTTGTGTTTGATGGCAAATTTTTTTTCTGATTTAGGTAAATTTTGAGCTAGTGCTTATTTTAAAGATGCTGTTTTGTTTTCATTATCAGCAAATACGGTACCATTAGCATTTATTTTTCAGGGACGCAGTACCGTCTGAAAGCATATACACTCTAGGCAGTGTTCATTAGATAACTTTTGGCAGAATGGATAATTTACTCGATAACTCGTCGGAGAGGTCTGGGTTTCAAATCCGAAAAGAAACTACTATATATAGTACTGTTTTCTTTACCGGTAGAGACCCCAGTGCCTACAATGTTGTTAAGACGTTTTTAATTTTACGACTTCAAATAGAATGGCATTCAAATGATCATTTTGTCGCTACAGTACCTTCCAGACTTATTCTGACAATCGGTTGCAAGTACTAATATACTTAGAAATAACGTTAGTTGTATGACATTTCACTTGTCTTGAATCACGCAGGATTAAACTGATGTGTTGAATTTTTTTTCACACAGTCGCCATTTCCCGATTTTTTTTTCTCTTTGGTACCAACTATAACGACATTATTTCTTATCAATAAACTGTATGATTTTTGTTTCAAATTTACTAAAGGGCTTCAATCATGTCGACCAGCTTACCCCCTTTTTTTACAAGATGTAACAGCTGATAACACCTTGAATTTAATTTTTTTTGCACATTCTCAAATCATCAATAAGCAAAGTGTAAAAAATGCATGGGAAAAACGTTTTTAGTTTTTTTATTAAGTTAGAAAAAACGCCCGAAATTCACGCCTCTAGAGTAGAATACCCCCGTATTAAGTAGGCACGGAACTCGCGGTTCGCCATTACAAATGTTGGGAACACTAGCCGCACGTGAAAAGGTAATAACACTCACAGACTTTCTGTGACTTCCAGAAGAATTTTTTTACGTTGGGTACCTTTGAGTATTTAACCCGAAGCCCTTGGGTGGAGGTTAAGTATCTTACCAACTAGGATACGGATGTCGTTCATCTATAGAATGGACCTAATCTTCTGACATGAGGATGAGTCCATTTCATACAAATAGGTTTTTATTACTAGAAATAATTTATATATTTTTTGCTAGGTTTTTAAATTTGTAATAAAACACAAGTATACATAGACTAGAATTTATTCAATGATATATAGTTTTTTTATTTTTTACATTTCTACTTACAAACTAAAAAGCACAGTCTTTGATAGAATAATTGAGAAGATAGAGAACTTAATTCACAGTTAGTGCGCAAAAATTAAGGATTCTTAAATTTTATACATTTTAAAGGTTTTGGGAGATTTATTTTGAAGCAAAAAGTATCAGTTTCAACTGAGTAAAAACATTTTTTGCAAACATACTAATATTCTTTTTTAATTTCTAAACATTTACGTGAATTAATAATAAAAAATATCTTTTTTGCACATCTTTGAAAAGCTTGCTTGATTCTGAATACAGATTATTATAAAAGTTCGTAAAAGGTTCAACCAATTGAAATACATTTTTAATAAATAAAAAAAATTGACTTTTAAGTAACAGCAGCATGTAAGAGTTATTTATTCCACGTGAACTCAACACTTAGTGTCAATATTACCCTTTTAGATTTTTTAAATTTACAGTTTATACATTTGTAGTACAACAAAATATTATGCGTGTTTTTTAAGATATATAAAAATTATCCACTTTAAAAAATAGGCGTTCTCCATAGGTACAGACTATTAACTAAAAATCAAGAAAATATAAAAGGGTAAGGTATAATTTTTCTTTAAATTGTAATGATTGCATTGGAATGTTTTTACCTCATATTTTTTTAGATTATATAAAATACATACAATACAAAATTCATTTAATACAAATAAAAAAATGTTGTACCTTGTTCTTCGCAATATAATATATACATTGGAATTGTGGGTTGAACCTTTTACAAACACAATCGTTTTATTTATTAGCGTATAGTTTCACTTGGATATCTGTGGTCTTGGGTCAATATTTGTATGAAATGGACGGATCAAATAAATGATCCTATGAAATGAACGGATCAAACAAATGATCCTATGAAATGAATGGATCAAATAAAAAAGTTTACTGGATTCTCTTTATGCGCTGAATTTAACATGACCCATGACCGGCAGGGATGGAGACAGGTGGAATGAACAAGATTTCTATTTAAAAAAAATAACTCAAACTTGTACAGAAAATACTATTTAAATTTTTAAACTAAACACTTATCAGTTTACTAAAGTATTATTGACATGTTTTAGGAACAGGCGTAACTTTTCAAGCGCAAAATTTCAACATATGATTTGAATCGTAAGTGAAATAACTTCGACAAAACATATCCATACACGATCTTTAAAAGATAACATCTTTAAAAGATAACAAGTCTAAATGTTGTGACTTTGAATTTATTGTCATTTTGTGTAGAAAGGTGTATCTACATAATTCAATAAAGAAACATGATACACATGGATTTAATGAACTTAAACGAGTAAAGAAACATGTTCCACATGGATTCGGCGAACTTAATTGAATAAAGAAATATGTAAGACATGGATTTAATGAACTTGATTGCACAAAAAAAAACATGTCCCACATGAATTCAACGAACTTGATTGAATACAGGAACATGTTACAAATGTATTTTAGGAACTTGATTGAATAAAGAAACATGGTATACACGTTTGTGGTAGTCCTGATTGCATAACTAAAACAAATTTATTTCCTTGTGTTTATTTTGTGACAAATTGATTTTTTTTTAATTTAACAAAATACCGTGTCAAATATTATCATCTTATGGAATTTTAACCTAACTTGAATACAATATAACCAATATATACCATGAATCACGACTCGAAATTCCATAGATAAAAAACCTTTCTTGTACTCATATTGTTAGCTTTAAAAAGCTCATGTATAGATTTTCGTAGCGATTGATAGTTTTTTTTGTTTCCAAATTGCACGTTGAGTGTTACGCCCGTTAATCAAAATATATTGATACATATTACAAGTATTTGACTAACAAAATTTTGTTGAACAGGTTGTACGTCTCGTATCCAAATGGAACCAAATTCTAACTTCACAAATAGTCTCGAGTTAATAAAAAAAAACGATAAAAAAATGGTTTCATACATAAAGGCACAGAAAAATGAAACCTTGACTTAACTTGAGGATGGTGCGGTGCGGTGCATCCCTAAGTTAAGAGGGGTTTCATTACGACATTTTGAATACACCGTTTAAATATTTAATATTTGGTACAAACATTTGGAAAATGAAATTTTATACATTTCGCATAATTTTAATTCTGAAATATTAGGATAAAAATACTTGGTTTTGGAGCTTTGACTTGAAACAAAGACCTCTGTGGACTAGTAGGTAACACGGCTGTCTTCCAACTTGGAGGTTACGGTTTCCATTCCCGATGGGACCGAGATATTTTTTAAAAAGGTTTCCAGTCTGGTTTTAATTTAAGACACCTTTAAAATATTTTTGGTTGGTTGGAAGAAATCGCTACATGGCAATAAACTATGATGTACTTTATATAATTGAAGCGTAATAATACAAGTCATATTGAAGCGTACGAATTCAAGGAAGATTATTAAACCGTATTGTAGGCGTATAAGACGTATTGTATTACATTTTCGTTTTACACAGTATATATAACCTTGCGGGTTTAATGTTGTGTGGAAATTTCTTCCAGCCAGAAAGATTTTTTAAAGAGGCCTTAAGTGAAAATCACACTGGCGCCCTTCCCCCTTTTTTAAGTCGGGTATCAACGCTAGGACGACAGATTTCTTACCAACTAGGTCACGGAGGTCATCAAATGTCATGGGTTAAAGAAACTCATGTTTCAATATGACTTAGATAAAAATCAGATTGAACCATATGATTTGAAGCAAACTTATTAAACCGCATGACTTCGAGAAGGCATATATTGTGATATATATATTTGATAGTATATTTGATTCAAGCACATATTTTTTCTATAAATAGGTAATATATAATCAAATATATCGTAATTGATTTGGTATTTATATTGTAGAACTCCATTTTAAACAGAATGATCAAACACTTAAATGTGAAAAAATCTACACAATAAACTTAAATTAAAGTGATAGGTCTGTTTCAATTTACAAAATAACTGTCAAATTGTACTAAATATATTGCTACCATCCTGACATGTTGAGAACCGCTTTTGAACAACCACCCGTCATAGCTATCCCAACGTGTCAGGATGGTCGGCTCCTATTATTTTTTTTAGTTTAAAGCCATATATTGTAAAATATTTTGCTTCATAAACTTGATAAGCAATGTATTGAGTAGTTTGACAATGCTTTTGTAACGCTAAACAGATGTCACTTCAATTTAAGTTTTTGTGTAGAATTTTTTTCACATGTAAGTGTTAAATCATTCTGTTTAAATTACATGCCAATTATTATTATAACCATGTGACTTCAAGAAAACTGAAAAATATCTTAAATATATGCGTGAAGTAGAAAATTTCTTAAGTATTTCTTTGAAGATAATTTTTAATAACTATTGGGTTAATTTAACAAAATTAAATATATCTAAATACCCATTAGAAGCGTAATAAAAACCCTTCATACCAAAACAATTTACACATTTCCATTAAAGAGTAATAAATGAATACAGGAGATCAGACAAATCATTAGACAGCCGAGAGGAATGAGTTTTTTTTTTTGAAAATTCAATTAATATTAAACATATTCATGGATATATTAATATAAGTTGAAAAACAAAACATTCTGAAAACTATTTATGTTACAGATATATTTTTTAAAATTGGAATTACAAAAATTTTATTCAGCATTTTGATCTGTTTTCGAAATTTGAATTCAGAATACTTTATTTGATAATTTAGATTCAGAATACATTATATGTTTTACAAATTTAACTTCAGAAAGCACACATTTATACAAAATTTGAATTGAGAATAGAGGTGTTTTCGAAATTTGAATTGAGAATATATCTTTATGTTGATAATGAACAATAGATTCAGAATAAATGACAGGTTTCTAAATTTGAATTCAGAACGCTATATTTGCAAAATTTGAATTGAGAATATTACGTGTATACATATATTTAAAACGTAACTTAATCGAACTTTTAGGTTAGCTCATGTGCGTATATTAGTTTATTGTGTGCATGCTATTACATTTTATCAAAAAACATAGTTTCCAAGTATCGATAACAAAGTGTCCAAAGAATAATAATTAATAGGAATGGTCTACTTTTTCGTAACTTTTTTTTTATGAATCCATTTTTTGATTCAAAACATTCTGATCTCTAAAATAGTTCACTGAAAAGCTTTTAAAATGACTTTTTGTAGGAACTTAAAAATATACACAATGAATGATCGTTTCATAAGCTTATCGGCGTCAGTAGTTTAATAGTCTCGAACTTGATTCCTGCCGCCGTCGACAGGCCCGTTTGTCTTTCTTTGTAGACAGTTTTTGACATCTGACTTTGTTTTTGTACTGACGTTTAGTAGCTGCCTAGCCTAACCTTAAATTCATGTTTTTAAGTTACTGTTTTTTTAAAGAATTTACTAAGAAACATTAGTAAACAATCACGAAAAATGAGATGAAAAAATCTGATTTTTAAATAATTTATCCTTGGTCACTAAAGCAAAATGCTTCAGTGGAAATCAGGCGGCGCATTTTTTTTATTTCAGATAAAAAAACAACGAACCGCTTGCTTAAATTTGCTACCAAAAATTGGTTATCGAATTCACATTGTTCTTTCATCGTTCTAGATTCTCATATTTTCCCCTGCAATCATCTAAATAGTATTTTTTCACATATACACCTCAAAAGGGGGTTTGTAGAATGTGAAAATAAGAATACATTTCTTTTTTATAAATAAGAGCAACCCCTTAGGCATGAGGGGTTATAGGGAAGATGGTTATAAATAATAAAGATTTAATAAACAAATATGACGAAGAATCGTCCTTTTGGTCGACGGCCCTGCATCAGGGGTAGGCCTTCAGTTTTCCTTGTCACTGCACGATGAAGACTCTGAGAATTTGCGGGACCTCCAATAATCTGAAACAATGATTTTTTTTAAATATTTGTAAATGTGGAAAAATCAAAGTAATAAAATAATTTTATTTTAATAAGCAAATGTTTGATATTATCTGTGACTGTGAACCTTTAAATGTCAATCAGTGTTGCCAAAAGGTGCCGAGTGCTAGGAAAGACACTTTTGACACGGTAATGTCGACTTGAATTGGAACGATTTCTCAAGATGTAATCACTTTTCTGCAATGATAACTTGAAACTTAAACTGAGGCAACGCACGTTATAGTTCTTAATCATATAGTCTATATAATTTGATCATATGGTATATTCTATATTATGGTGTTGAGACTTGGGCCATGAATACATGAGAATGGGATTAATCGGAGATAGTACAGAATTTCTGGTATTTGTCTATGGAAAATATGTATAATACTCTCAATTCAAATTTTGTAAAGATAACTGCATTCTACTTTTGAATTTGGAAAGCCTGTCATATATTTTGAATCAAAGGTTGAAATTTTATAAAGATATCTGCTTTCTGAAGTTAAATTTGAAAAACACGTCATATCTTTTTAATCTACATTTTCAAATAACGTATTTATAATTCAAATTTCGAAAACAAATCAACATCTAAATACAATTTTTGAGAACATATCATCGAGTACAATCTCAATTGAAATGTTGAAAAGAAATCATCCCCAATTCCAATTTTCTCAAACACTCAGGTTACAATGTACTATACTATGCCGAGCAGGAGTAGAAGCGAGCTCTTGAATGAGGATAATATTTGGAATCTATAATTAAGAGTGATGTTCAAAGAACACACAAATATAAGAATATAACAAGTAATTTATACAGTTTTATTTACTGAACAAACTCACAAATATGACATGAAAGGTAGGTTGTCTGCTCTACGAGTGAAGGCCTATCTATCCCAGACCGTTAAGTGCACGCAGGTTATACCTCTAATGCACATGCGGTTTCTTTCTCCCTTATTTTATGTATCACGGATACCATTATATGTAAATACTCGTATAACAAAATATAAAAGGGTCCCAATCTGGTAAAATAGTCCGTGTAGTAACAATACCCGTTCGCACTAGATGTTTGCGAGTACTGTTGAATATTTAGGTGCGAAGACGAACTACGAGTTCTATGCTTACTGCAGTGGTTCGTAAAAAGTAGGAAACAATTTTGTAACTCGGCCATGTTCTTCATAATACGCCCGCAACGCCAGTTCAGATGAGTTAAGGGGTGTCACGTGAATGAAAAAAATAAACATACTCACACATACTACCACGCCATTTTCCTGTCGGGGTAGGCAGAGGGCAGAGCGCCAGACTTTCCTATTTTTACACACATCCTTAGCCTCTTCCACATTCATACACCTTATCATACAACTCCTGTCATTACTCTGAATTTCTAAGTTTCCTTTTTTCAAAACATAATTTACTTGATCTGACCAAACTTATCTTGTAATACCAAGAAGTATACCAGAATGATACAAAGCTTAACGAGCTCGACTTCTCTACAGCAAACGAAGAGTTATGCTGACTTCTCCACCCGGATGATTACAATGGGCAGATGCAGTATATATTGAGAACTGTGACACGTGGTGCACTATGCTCGCTGCACTATTACATTTACAATTGCGTATAAATTATTCATGGAGCCGACTGCCTGTCTGTGAATTAGCATATTTATTGGAGGTCGCGTCCCTGCACGTGCCAGCCATGCTTCTGGAGTCAAAGTGAAATAATTATATTGTAAATAAATCGCAAATAGGCAGGTTCTCTGGTCAATTTCTAAGTCACAAGTAACGATTTACAGTTTGATTTTTTTATGGCCTCCATGGCCTTGTTTGTAAGACACTAGTGTTCCACTAGAGAATGTTGGGTTCGAATCCCGAAGGTACTTAAAAAAGATAATTTAAAAAGGGAAGAATAGCACGCGCCAGACGTGTGTGGTAGTATTTTCAACATGTAATAGTGAACCATGAGTTACTTATTTACTCCAGTGGTACTAAACCTGAAGGATTGATTACTGGAACCGGAGACAATATTATCTCCCGGTAACGTTTTCTAACATGTTCGCATCATCAATTCGGATATGTTGAGGAGTACCACACGAATTAATAAATTAAAGTTTAACTAAAGGAAAGGTATGAAGGATGATAAAAGAGAAGTATGACGAGATGTATGTATGTAGTTAAGGCGAAATCTGTTATTTCCTCTCTGTCTAACTTAAAAGGGACATGGCGTGACTGTATGTATGTAATATACATCTTTACGATATGAATACATTGAGATGAAAAAAGCTTTAGAAATGAAACCAGAAATCGTGTCTGGGTTCAGCATGAGCGACAGTTCCAGATCTGGTATGCGTTCATACAGTATTATTGTAACTTCCTCATTATGTTGTTTGTATTATGTGAGGCTGCGGTGATAAATACTGAGTAAATACAGTTAAAATGGAATATACTGCGTCGCGAGACTCATATTGTATGATGATGTGGAAGTAATATCCATTAAACAGACTGCTACTGCATCGTGGTACCTCAATGCTGAGGAACGTGACCCATACTGAGATTGCTGTAGGTTACACACATTCATCTGCAATCCTCTCGGCATTTTGCTGTCCGAAGAGCCTGTGGCAAAGACTGGCCCGTAGACTCTTCGTGTTCTACCTGTCGACATAGGTGTTCTACCTTAGCTGAGGTGCATGGCCGCGCGGTAACGCACTGGACTTTCGTGCGGAAGGTCCTGGCAACATGTGTTTTGAAATAAGAAAGTCTGGCGCTCTGTCATCTTTGAAAAACGGCCTGATAGTATGTATGTATGTCCACATCATTATCCATCTATCATATATATCTATTTCAATATGAGGTGCAAGGCCAAGTGGTGACGTACTGGATTTTCATGCGGAAGGTAGCCGGTTCGAACCCCGCGCTGCTACTTCCCTCAAATTACAAAGGTATTTTTTCCGCCTAATATTCGGGGGTATAAAGATACCTATGACTTTGGTCTTATCTATTCTTTCGTGTGCTTCGATTGTCTCACTTTGGTGTGCCATCGGATCCAGTACATCGATGTGGCCGGTGAGTTTGCTGGTGTGCAACGGCTCACTCACTTAAAGAGGAGAAAAATAAGAAATAAATGACTCTCCACTGCATAGCTTCGCTTTCCAACCAAATTGACGTTGCAATGGCGAGGGGGCCCTCGACTATGAGGCCCAGCAACGACGACTACCTTAGCTCTTGCAACTCTCTATATTACCAGTGACTTAATGAGTCTTCCCATGCTCTCGTTGCGCAAAATTTGGCCGAAGAATACGATGAGTGCGCACTCTTGAAAGTTTCTCTGAAATATTAAGCTCTTCCAAAAAAAAGCAATTGTTCGTCGTTCCGTCCATAAAACACCCAGCAATCGTCCCCAGCACCACATTTCGAAATATTCTCTCCGTGATATCTTTCTGACCATGTTTTTTTTAACATGACCAAAATCAGGGTTTTAATAAGACGTATTTTCAATAATCAATGTGTCTGTTTCTCTAGACCAGTCCCAGCCATGAAGCAGGAACTCCAAAAGTTATTTGTTGCTCTCACTGTGTCATTATTCGATCGATAATACAAAAATGTAATTCTACGTAGAAATTTCGCTCCCGGCATTTGTATGTGTAGCATTTTATAAAATCGTCACTTTTCTTGGGAAAGCCATAACATTAGTGTGCACACAAAGAAAACATTATCCGTTAAGTGCAGAATTGATATATATCCTTGCGACTCGTGGAGTCATTGGCTAATTTTGAAATAAGCTAAATTCCAACAGCCGTATAGTCTCCGCACATAAACTAACTACTCGCCAAAAATACAATATTTGCAGCTTATGTGATTCACCAAAATTATTCCTCTGCCATACATGCATTGGGACGATTTCGCTAAATCAATGCATCTGCAGACATTATTTTTTTCAGCACTGCAGAATATGTACTTCGTACGAACACAATTCATGCTGAAGAAATGCAGCAGCGTATTGCATTTTCTTCTGTATTTTAATGTCTCCGAAAATAGTCTGAATCTCTGTTTCGCTCGTTCCGTTGCAGTATGGCAGTGGTCTTCAAACTTCTAATATCTTCGAACCCTACGCTTCAAATGTTGTCATTGGAATACTATTGCATAAAAAGTACACCACAAACATTTAAAAAATTTTGAGATTAAATGTTTCATAGTAAAAATTTTGATATTTACGATTGAATAGTTCAAAATATATATTTTAAGATCAAAATAGATATTTTATAGATGACTATATTATTTTTTATATCTGTATTGTTTATAATTTGTATTCGAACCGTGACGGCATAACGCACATTTTCACATATCCAGGGTTCTCTATTTTTTTAATTTAATATATACGAGGCACTAAAAGGCAATTTATTTTATATATGATATAATTATTTTATAAATCAATAATTTTTCATAAATAATGCCATGCACATTCATAACGTCATTGTACCGATGATAAAACAATTATTTCGTCATTTATTAAAGATTTTGTTTTTAATTTTGTGGAACTCCATATTTGAATAGTTTGTAAGAAAATCTTTATTCCACTAATTACACTAACCGCCACAATACGTGTTTCGACAACTTTTCGAAATTCTCGCCAAATAATGAAAATGTACACCCCTTAGACAAATCATTTGTGTCAATATACCACACAAACTTTCTATGGCACCATTTGACTTTAGCATTGCTCTCGTTACAAACCGGGATCATTCCGCCTGAAGAGAGCCTCGAGAAATTAGGTAGAAACAATTATCGCGGGGATTAATATTATTAGTGAAATAATAAAGTAATTTATTATCACATATTCATTATCTTCCTTGGCACGTGCCATACACAAACCACCCCCATAGGATGAGCATCGCACATTCTGTCTACCAGGCCGTACCACCACCATCTGTTGGTTTAATTAGCCTCCACACAGTAAAGCACTTAATGCATTCAAATAGATTCACCACGATAAGGGGTATTTGTATGTTCTGCTTCACCCGCAATGGGGTTGAATAATTAAACGGTATTTTGAGGTGTTTCCGGTTTGAGGGTGCAACAAAATATTCGGATGATACCCATCGTCGGCAATCTTGGTCTAATGGTCAACGAGACAGCCAACAATTCGGACGGATTCCGATTCTTAAATGGTTTAATATTAATCATTTCATTTTCAGCGACGGAATGACCATTAAACTAGACTCGGTCAAGACAGGCCTCTCTTGATATTAAATACTTCGCCTCCTTCCCATATTACTGGTTTATACATGGGACAGTTATTTAATCATTTGCGGTTTGATGCTAAAATGTTTCTTAGACCATTATTACTAGACTATGGTCTATTGTTGGAAGCGACGTTTCTTACAACCTTGTCAAATAAAAGAAAATTGTTTGACCTTACTCGTACAAACATTATTTAAGATCATCGGGTCGTATTTCAACAGTCCTGAACTAACTTAGCTTATCATGTTACACGTTCCTTGTAAGCCCACGCGTTAACAAGTTTTGTTCCATAATGAAGTATTATAGTTGCAACTAATTATTTGTACAACTCTTGCATAACAAGACTGCACAGATTGGGCAATCAATATAGGCATGGAAAGAATTTTCATATAACTTTGATTGCTTGTAGGAGTAAAAGAAGAAGTTGTTCTTGCCAGGGCCAGGGTAAATTGATTGAACTGTATAGGTTTGCTTTGTTATTCTATTCGTCTCATACTATGATAGTTTTTTACATGATTCAGTCATAGTTTCTTTGCAATCATAGGTACTCGCAAAGTCCTTTTCTGTTTCTCGTGGAGTGCTGTCTTTATGTCATTTCAGATTTCTTTTAATATTCAACTGTACATTGAATATTACGGCTCAATTATACAACAGCCCACCGGGAAATTCTCGGTGGGCCGCCGGTCAGTCCGTTGCTGTTCATTTTGTATGAATCTTTTATTTTAATAAAATACTCAGTAAATAATATTTTTTTAATTTAATTAATTAAATAAACATATTTCTGGCAACTATCGCACAAAATAACGTACGAGTATTAGCGGTGGAAACGAGAAATAAAAAGTTATCAATGATTTTTTCAAGAGTGCAAAACATAGCGGTGAAAATTTCTACTAAAAATGCGCGGGAAACGTTACAGAGTTATTTCCGTACTTTAACTCTCCTAGCGGTGAAAAAGCTAACTAATAAAAGCGCGCTAAAGTTTTCTGAAATGTCTCTGTGGCGTTCCTGGTGGTGAAAAAGATGACTAGTAAAGGCGCGGGAAACGATATAAATTTGTTTTTTCTTATGGAAAGAAAAAATGTGCTATGTCATTCAGGGATTTTAGGTGGTCCGATATCGATTTTCTATTTGAATAAAAAAAAATTAAGATACAAAGCTCCAAAATTGTTGTCTTGAACAATTATTGATGAGTATTAATTATTACACATACGAGTTTTGATAAAAAATTATATTTTATAGCAGACTATATTCTTTATAATCTCGCACATATCATCACGCCGTGTCCCCTGTGGAGTAGACAGATAGAACAGAACTTCATATTCACACATATCGGTCCTGCACAATTTTCTATTATTCATACTTCTCGCTTTATTATAAATCTAGTCCATTTGATCCAGCCACGTCTTCTTCTGTCTACCTTATTTGATACATTGACACTGCACAATTTTTTTTCACTCATCTCCACAGCAGTTATCTTATTTTTATCCTTCTGCCACATCCAAGCTTCACTTTTGTACGTCAATAAATATTACATATTTCTGAAACAACTAAACAATCAAAATATATATGGTTAGATATCACCTTTGTAATATGTATCTTCTAAATAAGCTGACATATATTTTGTTTAAGTTCGACTAGCGACTAGCGCGCCTGTTGGTTAGAAAGCCAACTATTAAAAGCGCGGGAAACGATCAAGTTGTTTTCATGTTAAAACACGCCTGGCGGCTAAAAAGCTAACCAAAAAGCGCGGGAAAGACAGGTCAGTAACACGATTTGGCGGAAAACGTCGAAAGGCATTTCGGGTGAGTCACGAGTGGATTTATATTATAACCCAGACAACAAATAACTCGTCGATGTTGATGCGTTCATATACTATATTCATTATACTGGCATTTGGTATAATTTTTTTGAACAATAAAAATATGTTGTACTTTCAAACAGACAAGTAACGATTATAAACAAGATATTTCAGTTATACTTTAGGATATGGTAAGGCGTTATGATCCAGCGGAGATTGCCTTTTGGCTTTTTCAGCTCTTCATTTTTCACGTTCATTGTTTTTATTTTAGTTCGTTTTTATTTAACTTTTTTGTTTTTATTATTTGATATTATAATTTCCTCTGAATCCAAATTGTAAATCTTCCTTCAAGCTTTATTTAGACTTCGTTAACAATTTTATGGTTCGTTGAAAGAGAAGAGCTCTTAGCAATAATTATAAAACTGTCATATTGTACACCGAGCAATAAAATATTAAATAAATAAGGAACAATGCATGAAAACATTTATAATTTGAGTATTATTTCCTGAGATGATGAGAGTCATGAAGAATATTGAAAGGCGTGTAACGATAGCAAACAAAAAAGGGGGCAATAAAACATATTGACTCTAATCGAACGGTATCAAACTCTGCTCTAAGGTGATAGTCCATAACAGTATATCAGTACCAACTTTGATGAATAGGAGTGAAACGAGAAAAAAATGTATTAAAGGAACCTTAGAAATTAGTGCACTGAGAAAAATACATGAGGCAACAATGTATGACATAATACGGAATGAAGAGATTAAGGACGAATTTGAGCTTAAAACTGAATTATTAAGTAAGATGAAAAAGAACACTCTGAGATTGTTTGGGCATGTAGAAGGAATGAATTAAGAAAGATTAACAATACAAACATAAAGCGCCAATTAAAGGAACGTGTGGTAGAGAAATACCAAGGAAGCATGGTTAGATCAAGTGAATGATATTTTGAAAGAAGGAAATGTAAAAAGTCAGATAAATTGAGGAGGAAGTATGTCGATATGTAAATTTAACGCTCAGTCCTCTGCCTACCCAGACAGGGAAACGACATATCGTATTGTATATACAATATGTACGAGTGTGTTGGATACATTTTTTACATTCTAAGACGAATCAATGTTAAGAGTTATACATTTATCTTAGCTAATTGAATTTTTATCGGACATACGAGTAAATAAATCTTGACATTCATTTCTGGGAGCCAAAATCTTTCAATGGCACGCGGTGTACTCTCGTACAAAATGAGGCAAACAGGTAGAATTTTTTTCAATCCTTTGTTACAAAAGGCGGGAAACAGTCTCAACCTGATTAGTTCAAATTATTACAGCAATTCGATAACACAAAATGATATTTACACACATTTTTGCTCCTCAAATAAAAAAAATAAATCTTATCAATGACGAAATGTGTTTCTCTACAACTCCTATTTTCTCGTCTTTTCCCATCTTTGGTGACATTTGCAAATATTTTGTTCAGCTTTTGTTTTCATGTTAACATAAGTAAGTTAAACTGTCCTTTTTTGTTTTAGTAAATAACTTTGTAACCTTTCACCAAGCAATTTACACTAATCTGTGTAACACGTATCTAGTTGGTTGGAAGAGACTGCCGATTGGAAATAAGTTCGCCATTTGTATATTTAATAATAAAATGCCCAAACAGGTAAATAAAGCAAATGTCGGTGATTGTTTCTTTTGACGCGGGAAAGTAAAAACATCCTTTGAAAAAAGTGGCGGGAAATATAACACATGCATTGGCGGGAAACACGAGTCGCGCGAGCGCTAAGCGATAATAACCGGCGTTTGGCACTCGACCAAAATAATTCAGCCGCTGAAAACGAAATTTCATACATTGTTTCACCGGAAATGAAAATGAACGAAAATATCTAAATAGTTTTTCTTCTCCATTATTTCGACAACACAAAATTACATCGTATGATCGGTTCTTAGAAGTGCTCGCGAGACATATAAGAGAATAAATAATAATAATTAACTAGATCTATCCGGAACGCTCGCAAGTTCGTCCGAAATGAAAGAAAAATCAAATTCTATAAACATATGTCGACCAAATAACGCACCACTGTTGATAATTATTATTAAGATAGTTCTGATTCATAATAACAGATGTCGCACTATTTCACTTTATAACCAAAATGAGTTAGGTGTTATAACATTGAAATAATTTCTTTTTATCAACGTCCTGATGTAGTTAGTGTTGAATAAATAATAGTCTTGAGAGAAGATTTTATAGTTTGGACATTCAGCTATCTGTTGATGTGTCGGGGCAGTATTGTTGTTCGATGTGGTTTTTCAGAGGCCACATTTTTTGAATTCGCTTCTCGTTTTTGTTAATAAATACATATACTTTTTCTGACTTCAAAAATAATTATAACAATAGTAAAATAACAATTTATAGCGCCATTCAGAGAGTAAACTGTCCTCAAGGGCGCTCTATCTCAGAATTCAAACCCACTCACAAATTTTAATAATACCTCCCAAAAAGCATTGTCTTTAAGTGCTTCATAAAACTACACACGCCATGCATCTCTGACTCGGAGGCAGACATTTCCACACTACAGGACCAGCAACGGCAAAAGCTCTATCATAATACCCTGCCCTATTGGATTGATTGGAACAACAAATTTATTAGATGAAAAATAAATCGATCTAAAAGTTCTGCTTCGCTCCGAAGGAATATTCCTCAGACACATACTAAAAAGACACAATGAGTACATGCCACTAAGGGACTTGAATAGAGACATAAAGTTTGAAATCAACCCGTTCGCGAAAAATGATCATGGCACGGGATAATAAATCGTTTAAAAAATGTCAATTACCCGTGATGAGCATAATAAAGGCACATTACAAAGTGAGGGAATAAATTGGGTGCTTGATATTGGTGTCACTAGAGATGAGCATGTAATATGTGATAGGCATATCCAGTTGCATATAGGGCAAGGAGCTTCAGTACATGCAGCTTATGTGTGTTTTCTTTCTCCATTAGATCCTTGAAAACTAGCAACAGTTTAACTTCACTCGGCTCGAGACATAAACCTTATCGGTAGTCATAATAAATAAATAGCAGAGAACGACGACGCTCAGCATTGAGGGCGTGATGAAAAATAAACAAACAGGAAGATTTGGGATGATGTTCAAATTATTAATGTAACTTCTATATCATTAAGTGTCGCGAACGGACTGATTTCAAACTTTGTCCCTTTGTATTCTAGTCCCTTAATGGGACGTTATATCTTTTGAATATGTTTCTCCATTATATCTTTTGAATATGTTTCTCCATTATATCTTTTGAATATGTTTCTGAGGAATGTTCCTTCGGAGTGAAGCAGAACTTCAAGGAGGATTTCTTCTTCATCTAATAAATTGGTTGTTCCAAATCAATCCAATAAGGCGGGGGGGTATTGTGATAGAGCTTTTGTCATTGCTGGTAATGTGGTCTGGCCTTTTGGCTCCTAAAGTCCAAGATATGGGTGTCGTGTGCAGATTTAGGAAGCACTTAGAGATAATCTTTTTGGGGAGATCTTATTAAAATTTATGATTGGGTTCGAATCCCGAGTCAGAGCGCCTTTGGGGAGAGTTTACTCTCTAAACGGCGCTTTATAAATGTCCTTTTATTATAATTATCTTATTAACGAAAATATATGATAAAAACAGCTCCAGTGATCTTAGTTGTAAGACGACAGTCTTCCAAAACGAGGGGATTGGGGGTTCGATTATATTATTATATTACAATACATTTTCGCTGTATACAGTTCAACCTGGCGGGGTTTTTGCTACGTAACAATCAATTCTAAACAAACAAATATTTGTTTAACCTGAAGTAAAAAACCAGACTGGAACCCATTTAAAAATAAAATGGTAGCAACGGGGAATCAAACCCGCCACAACCTGGTTGGTAGATTGGTGTTTTACCAAGAAAGCTACGGCGGTTGTCGATTCCCGTTGAAACTCAGATAAAAAAATCCAGGCTCACATACTCTCCTATTATAAAGGTTTTTTACTCATATCTCTTTCAAAATTTGGTAGAACACTGTTTTTCTGGGCCTTCCCAAATTTCTTGTAACTTCCATACTACTCGAGTAGATTATTTAAAAAAATCTTTAATCATTCATTCTTTCAACATCACCAAACCATCGCAATGCTTCATTCTTTATTTTAAGCACTGCATGTTCTTTAGATTTGCATTTTTTTCTTAATGTTCTCATTTTGTCAAACATCGTTTTTCTACGAATTATACACAACATTAATATTTTTACAGTATTTATCTTATTTACCACATCCATGTTTTAGTTGCACGTCCTTATGTTGGGACCAATATTCCATTATGAGCATCTCATCTAGCTAAAAAGGTAATCTACTCGTCTTTGTCGTAGTTGTTATTAAATACATATAATTTGATAAGCAAAATTAATATTCATTAAACATATTAGTATGCAATCCAGGCCGCATATCGGGCAACCTTGACATCGAAATTGATTTGCATTAATTACCTCAAATGTTGGGAGCTTCTATTACAAAAAAATATATAAGAAAAACTAGTTTGCAGCACAGATGGATGCAAATTTCAATTTCATCCACGTTATCCAACATCTGTGGATCAATGATTATTTATAAATCATCTAGACATCAACAAAAAACGTTTCATTTTAAGATCTAACGAAATTT
The DNA here is from genome assembly GCA_949825065.1 of Odontocerum albicorne. Classification (NCBI taxonomy): domain Eukaryota; kingdom Metazoa; phylum Arthropoda; class Insecta; order Trichoptera; family Odontoceridae; genus Odontocerum; species Odontocerum albicorne. The sequence continues at coordinate 14,963,352 of OX463857.1, forward strand.
AAGTGGCTTTGCCAACAAATATAATTACATACATATCATCACGCTGTGCCTCTTGCGGTGTAGGCAGAGATAACATATCTTCACACTTTTATATCTAAAAACACTCGTCATGCACAATCTTCTATTATTCATACTGGTGCACTTGATCCAGCCACGTTTTCCTATCAGTCTCTCTCTTGCACATCTTGCACTTTGGAATTGTTAACTCGCTTAGTAATTCTTTCATTATTCATTCTCTCCAGATGTCCAAACCATCTTAATGCTCTTTTCTTAGTCTTGTTTGAAAAATACATTTTATATATGCATTAATTTCTGTTATCAAATGAAAAAATAAAGTTCTTTATATTACAATATAATTATTTTAAGAACGATTATTTTACGCAGTTTGATTATAAGGAAGCTATACCTATATCAAATGCCCCTGTTTTTGTTACTTATTTTTATGAAAATTAAACATTAATTAAATTGTAAAGTACTCGTATTACTGGCAGTGTCTTAAAATGTTTTGCACAGTTGTTGCCCCGTGGTTGATATTTCGAAAGCACTGTTATTAAAAACAAAAACATTACAGAATAATGTAAGCACACAAGTAGCCACCTAGTCTCCCGCACTCTTGCGTGATTACTTTGCTCTGTAATGTTTTATATATCGTCTTGAAGATGAAGATTCAGTTCAGTTCGATCCCACTACCATCCGCACTGCTATGTGTAACTCCCCATTCAGTGCGATCTACACTAAAATATCGAAATCTTTTTTGCTTTTTATGAGCGCGATGTCACGGAGCGACGAAGGAACTACCTCAAGGGGCTCGTCCTACGGCGGTGATAAACCTGAGTATGAAAAAAAATAAACAACGTCGAACGTTAGGTCCGACGTCACGGGATAAAGAAAATGACTGGCAGCTTAGTAAAAAGTTAGTTGTCAGTATTTTCACAGAAAACATCGAATGCAGTAAAACAATTCTTTGACGCCACTTAATCGAAATAGTCAATCGGTCTGAAAATGTACCGATCCAAAGCTAAATGGAGATCGCATCGGTAATTTTTTATTCGATTATCATCGCAGTACCACAAAATGTGCTTTGCGGATTAACCCAGATTACTGCAAAACCACAACAGGGCGAAGGGACAAGATTGAAGCTAAACAGTTTGCCATTAAAGTTCCCATGGCTAGAAAGAAATTGGGACGTTCAATAGCATACACCCACGTAGAGACGAGGCGCACCCTGATGCAAGGAAAACATTTAAATGTCTGTTTTTCCACGGGGGATGACGACCATCGTTATCGACAAGTTGATAACAGGGCATCTACGCAGGCTTTAAGAATCGCGAAAAGGTTCTTTCCTGGTAAAGGGTGAGGATGAAGATTGCAATGCCTTTTAAACGTCGGTCATCATCAAGCAAATTCGAAAAAAACATTTTAAAATTGTGAAAAACATCCTCGAATATATACAGCTAACAGGTTTCATACATTATGTCTAAATGAAATAAACATGTTTTTTTACAAAGCCATTAGAAACGTCAAAAATAAACCATAAATTAAACAAACATTGTAACATCATCGAGCAGGTTGGAACTTGGTGAACAAGGCTTTATATATTATATCTCTGAAAGCATTCTGATCACGTCCGCACGTGAGAATCCTTTCAGTGTGCATCTACAGGTTTTGACTTGTCGGTCAATTGGCGAGAGGTTTGTTGTGATCAGGATTTGTGGTTTCGCCTTTACACTGAGGTAATTATACTCATCGTAATTATGAGATGGAAAGTACACTATAAAACAATGATATTTAACAGAAATCAAATTACTCATTCTTTATAGATTTTAGAGTGCTGAAGTCGAAAAACAGTTGAACTTTTATTGTTTGGCTCTTGTTTTCATGCTAAATAAAGAAACGCTGCTGAAACTACATGTAAATGTCATATCGTACGCCGTATCTTTTTCATCGCGTGCTCAATGCTAAGTGTCTCTTGTCTGCCCTGTCTCCATCCCTCATAGACGTGGGCCATGTTAAATGCAGCGCTTTAAGAGGATCCTGTCAACGCCTTTTTTTCAGCTGTGTCGCCACCGGGGAAAGAACCTCTTGGAGCATTTCCCTCATCGTTACTACGTGACATCGCACCCATAAAAAGGTAAAGAAGATTTCGATATTCTAGTAAAAATCTCGTTGGGTCTAATTTTGTCCCTCGTAACAGCGTAGGTGGTATTTTAATTGAACTGAATTAACGCCTTTATTTGATCCGTGCATCTATCTCATAGGCCACCTTTTTCTTGCTCGCCTGCCCTTAACTATCCCTTGATCACCAGCTTCTTCAGACTTTCATCACTCTTTCTAACAACTTTATGTAACTTTGTAAGCTCTATAGAAAAGAACGGCCAATTTAATGACGTTATTACAAAAATATAAAACGTATTTTACGCAGTACAAACTACAGGAGATGTAAATGGTTGATTGTGACGATTTGAAAGCCTAGAAGAAAAAGGAATTTCCTCACCGAAAAGCTCTTGTGGCTGGTAAAAAAATTTTTTTACGAACTGCTAGACAATCCCAATAAAATTTTGCTGTTGCTGTCTTGTAAATTACAGCCAATACAAACATTAGACTTTTGATTCGTATAGAGCGCCCTAAAATTTATGTTGATGTAAAAATTGAACGCATATAGCGGATGATTTTGCAATTTATAAAGATTAAACTGCAGATCCCAATAACTGAGTTGGACTATGGTGTATTATTGAAATTGATGAGTCTTATATTATAACCTTGTCAGATAGGATAAAATTGTTTGACTTTACAATATTATTTAAGATTGTCAGCTGGAATTTTAATAGTCCTGAACTAATTCAGCTTACCATCTTACACTTTCCTTATAGGCCCACCCGACAATTTGTTTTTTTCCATAGTGAAGTAGTTGCAACTAATTATTTGTACAACTCTTGCATAACAAGACTGCAGATTCGGCTATCAATATGGCCATCGTATGGATTTTCATATAATTTTGACTTCTTATAGAAGAAAACTGAAGAAGTTGTTGTTGCCAGGAAAAAGATATTGAATTGGTTTGCTTTGCCTTTTACTAGTATTTTTACATTATACATATACAACACTGCAATATTATACATATACAACACTGCAATATTATACCTATACAACACTGCAAGTCAATATTACATTTTATTTCTTGTAGTTTTTTTAACCTTTGTATGAAAAAGGGTATTTAAATATTTTTTTTAAAAAATTAAAAAAAAACAAATAAATACTTTCGTTTTTGTAAAAATAAAAAAAGTTCAAATCTGTAGAGCAGTGTTATTTAGCACTTCCTTATAATATTCCTAAATAATTAATGGGGATGCGTCACCATCTTGATTTGACCGTGTAATTGCAAGTCGAATCTGAATACGAGCATACGCAATAAATATGAGGCTGCTGAGATTAGGCGAAAAATAATAATGCGGTGACCGATATTTATAAAAAATTAAATGCAGATTGTATGGTATTACACTTTCGTTGTAAACAATAAAACCTGTGCGATTTGGCAACCTCGTCGAACCAACCAGAAATAAAAATAAAAGGGTGTTTAAAAAGCGCCCTATAGAGAGCAGGCTATTCTCAAGAGCGCTCAAATGAAAAAAGAAAGATGTCAAAGAGGCTTTAAGTGAAAACCAGCCTTTTTAAAACAATCAGGGTTCCAACGGGAATCAAACTCACGTCCCCTGTGTTGAAAGACAGGTGTCTCTACTAATTGGGTCACGTCGGTGTTCGTTCTTTTCATTTCCTTATTTTCTACATTAAATTTTAGTTTGTTTTCGTAATTTTTTTGTTTGTATTTAATTTAAAAACTTTGTTACCTTTCTTTCAATCAGCAACTGAAGACACAGTGTTCAGTTGCTAATTGAAAGGTAACAAAGTTTTTAAATTAAACACAAACAAAAACTTCTCTCTGGATGATTTGAATATATTGTCAAAAAGCGATTAACTCGCCGATTGTACTTTTGTGTAATGAAGTGCCCAATAAAAATGTTCTAAAACGTTCGAAGACAGGCGTCTTACCAACGACCTCCATGGACTAGTTGACAAGACGCCTGTTTTTCAACTTAGCGGTTAAGGGTTCGTTTCCCGTTGAAATATTTATTTAAAGGGTTCCTTTAACTCAGATTTTTACTTCAGGCCTCTTTCACATTGTTCTGATTGATTGAATTAATTGTCACATGGTCATAAATCCGTCAGGTTGTCATACAGTAGTATGCAGCGAAAGTGTTATACGATATATGATGTTCTCAGTAAGTTACAACAACAAGTCTAGTTTACTGGGGACACGACAAATAAAAGGCAACAAACTCAGATCCATATAAATCGAATATCCACTTTAAATTATCTGTTTTTTTTGTTGTTGTTTGTTTTATTTTTCATAAACTATGTATAACAAACGCTTGTAGCGATTTTTTTGTTGATATTTTCAACAATACAATGTACGAACGAGTATTTAAGGCATAATCGTAGATAATAAGAAAACTTATCAGAACTCTATTTATTATTATTCCACTCGACGTGACATGGCGTCATGCCAGCAATCTGCAGGCAGCAGGTACTGCGACCGCAGCGGTCCATGGACCGTGCATGTCTCAACATGTTCCAGCTGGAACGGCATATCAGCATTTGGCCTTGCGAGATAGCAATATCACATTGCCGGTACACGGTGACCACGCTAGAACACAATAGTATTGGTTGTAGAATAGTTCATAATAGAGATAATTACAGCTGCTCTTGATTGGTTTATCCAACTGAATTGATTTTGGAATGGCAAGGGGATCCTCGACTACGAGGCCCAGCAACGACTAGTATTATTATTAACGTCATAATGACAACAGGAACAATGTTACACAGCAAAGCATGAGCAACATTGTTCCTGTTGTCATTATGTTGTATTTTAACTTGATAACTTTTATTGGTCTTCCTCTACCACGCTTTCCACTCATATTTGCACTGTACATGTTTGTTATGTTAGTCTTGTTTACCTTAGTTCCACGTACCCAAATCATTTCAGTGGGCTCTTTTTATCTTGATCAACACATCAGCCTTAAGTTCCCACTCATTCCTAATTCATTCCGTATTCTATCATATTAGGTGTTAACATAAGTTGTGTCCGTTTTTTTCCTAATTTAAAAATGAGCACCAAAAGTAAAACGAAATGGTAATGGTTTATACGTCATTCGAATAAAATTTTCTGCTCTATAAGATATTGTGTTTGCTTTTACGTTACATATATTATTTTATTTGATTACAAGCCTTCAAAATGGAATGTCAAGTAGATGAAAGTGAGCATTTTCGACACCTCCTTCTGTTCGCGTTCAATCGAGGGAATAAAGCTGCCAAAGCTGCTCGCGATATTTGCGAAGTGTACGGTGAAGATGCTATGAATGAAAGGACAGCTCGTCGATGGTTTTTGCGTTTCAAAGACGGTAATTTCGTCCTGAAAGACATGGAGCGTTCCGGACGACCAGTGGACTTCGATGAGGATCGCTTAAACCATATTATTCATGAAGATCCCCTTCAAATCACCGTAGAATTGGCTGAGCTGATGAATTGTAGTCACATGACTGTTTACCGCCATCTTAAATCAATGGAAAAAGTCCAGAAGTTCGGCGCTTGGGTTCCACATGTTTTGAGTGAAAACAACAAAAATCAACGTTCGACAATTTCTGCTGGTTTTCTCGCGCGTCATCGAGCTACGCATGACCACAAGCAAAGGTTCCTTTACCGCATCATTACTGGTGATGAAAAATGGTGCCTTTATGTGAATATGAAGAAACAGAAATAATGGGCGAGTTATGGTCAACAAGCAACGCCCAGAGCGAAACAAGGTTTGCACCCGTGCAAGACGATGATTTGCATTTGGTGGGATTGGCAAGGCGTCATCCACTACGAGATACTTGAATGCAATCAGACAGTCAACGCGGAGCTATACATTCTGCAAATGCAGCGGCTCAACACTGCAATTCAACAAAAAAGGCCGGATCGGCAATATGGCGTTATTCTGCAACACGATAACGCCCGCCCTCATATCGCCAACATTACGAAAAATGCTATTCAAACGCTTGGTTGGGAAGTCCTGTCGCACCCTCCATATTCTCCAGATCTCGCGCCGTAGGTTTCCACCTTTTCCGGTCGTTTTCGAACAATTTGCGCGGCGTTTCCTTCAATAATGACGTCGAATTGCGGACATGGTTGGACTAATTCCTCGAGTCAAGACCGGATGGTTTTCATCGCACAGGCATTGAAAAACTTGTAGAACGTTGGCAAGAAGTTGTAAATAATGAAGGAGAATACATTATTGACTAATTTGTTGTATTTTTTTTTGTTTCCTTTTGTTCTCTACATTTGGAAAAAAACGGACACAACTTATGTTAACACCCAATACATTGCCACCCCGTGTATTTTTCGTGTATAATGTTTGCATTTTACAGCATTTATTCTGCATTTTTTAGTCTTGTTCCACAATATATGATGGTTTAAATTATTTAAAAAAAATCTATATAAGCCCAAACAAAGCAGCTGCCTGTTTTCTTAATTATCTCAGAATAGGATAAAAGTGTGTGTGTTCCTTTTTGTATAATAACGGTCACATAAACAGGCAGAAAACCTTTTTATTTAGGGTACAGAATTTATGGATTCCAAGCGATAAATTAAACCATACACACACATTGTTACATATGAGAGTGGAAAACGTATGAGATGAAGACAAAGGGAAGTTTGGTTGGATCAAATTAACGATATTTTGAAAGAAGGAAATACAGAAAGTCAGAGAAATCTTACGAGTTGTGTGAGAAGGTGCATGGATGTAGAAGAGCTGAAAGATATGTGTTAAAACAGGAAAATCTGTCCTTTCTGCCTATCTTGTCAGGAATATGTCGTGATGGTATGAGATGTGGAGGAGGCTAAGGAAGTGTATCGAGATATGCAAGTCTGGCGCTCTATCCTCTCTGCCAACCTCGACAGGGAGATGGCGTGATGGTACGTATGTATGTTAATATAAACTCGATATTTCTTTCTAAAAGTCGGGTCTGTCACGGTTAGACTTCGGCATAACTCGAGTTCTATTTAGAAATAAAACCGTTCATTGTAGGAATTTCTTAAGATTACAGATTTTTAGTTTAAACTCAACATTAAGCTCTAATTTATCCTTTTCTACCTGTTTTTTTTATATACACATATTGTTGAGCGCAACAAATTAGTTTTTAGATTCAATACCTGTATTTGTAACAAAAAACATTTAAATAATCTATTTAAAATAAAATTAATTTAAGCTGAACTGTGTGTGTGTGTCGTCTTTCTTAAATGTTATTACAAATGCGAAGAATAAGGATGGAAAGTATACTCCGCTCAGTGATGACAGCCCAAGCATTTTTTATGGCATTTTTATGGTGTCTGAGCTCGGTGCGTAACTCAGGTAGCAGAGGGAAAATTGGTTAAAAACCGCACCCGATATATCAAAGGCGAACCGTTCGTGCCTTGTGATTGGAGGAAATGGTATGGTATTATGTTTTCATTGTATAATAGTACGACCTGGTTGGTTTATGATATGTGGCAATTTCTTCCTACTAACCAGAAATATGTTAGGCAAGTCTTAAGTGAAAAACTAAAACTTTTACACAAGCACATATTGTATTACGTTTTTGTTGTACTCGTATATTGTACAATCTAGCAGGTTAATTTAGATGTGGAAATCTCAAAAATACGAGTATGTTTAACAAGCACTAAGTGAAAACGAAAGAGGAAGACTTTAAAAAAAATGTGTAGCAACGGGAATCAAACCCGTAACCGACGGGTTGAAAGACACGTGATAAGTGCTTCATCAACCAGGTTACGGAAGTTGGAAATGTTAAGCTCTAATAAAGGACGTACATGTTTTTGCCAGTCAAGTTGAGGAAAATAATAATACCAGTTAAGACGATGAAAATAATGTCAGGAAAAATGAAGAAAATAATACTCAAACGCTACGGTCGTTGCAACAACTTAACATTGACAAAAAATATTTTATTAGATATTATCAATTTATTTCCTTTTTGTAGATTTGTATAGTTATTTATTGCTATATGATAATCTCTTCCAATCAACCAGAAATATTTTAAAGAGGCCTTAAGTAACCACCAGACTTTTTTTTTAAATAAATTTTGGTCTAGCAGGAATTGATCCTGTAGCTCCCAGGCTGGAAAAGAGACGTCTTCCCTACCAGGCTACAGACGTCGTCTAGGTCACGGCGTGTCTATGTATGCCAATGCCAGAACATGAAATGTAATTAATAAGAATAAATGTGAGCTAAAGACTGACTAAACAAATCTCCAAGGACACCGAGAAAAGTATGGATGGACAAACTGAAAACAATTTGAAGGAAAGGTACATACTAGGAGAAACAGAAATAACTGTTTGAATCTGAAGAAGGTCAAGGAGTTATGCTGTGATAGGAAAGTTTGTAGTTAAGTCTATTTCAAGATGAAAATTGTGTGCTAGTGTGCATGTAAAATACGTATTAATAACCACTTAAGTTTACCAAATTAATCGAACTTTGTGGCATTTGAATTTTTTTAAGCCCAACTAGATACGATACCTGTTTTCAGGCAGCTAAATCGTTTCAGTGATACTGAATCCTTGTAGTATTTTTTAATAATATCAGATAATAATCGTTTTCACGAATAGAGAGACGCTATGTGACGAATTTACTTAAAGGGTTTAAAGTATTCTTCAGTATTTTGTTAAATCTTTTATTGTATTCTAGAATCTAAAGAAAAAAAAAATAGACGAATACTTCATAGTATCCGTTACTAATGGAATATATATTTTAAGATCGACACCAATAAACAATTTATAATTTCGGGTTTATTATTAAACGTTAATACTTTGAAAGTACTGATATATATACATTTATGAAAATACTAATAAAACAAATAAACGGTGCCGTAGTAGAGGAAGACCAAGGAAATTATGGTTGGATCAAGTGAATTATATTTGGAAAGAAAATATAAATAAGAGAAATCGTAGGAACTGTATGGATGTAGAAAAGGCGATATATATTTATCGAGATAGGAATGTGTGGCGTTGTCATATCTGGAGGGAATTGTCGTGATGGTATATATGTATGTTTATGAAAATACCATACTTATTTTTTGTTAATTATTAAAAAAATATGAAAGAAGTCTTATTTTTCTCTAAATATTTCTGGTCCTTAACTAAAATATCCTTTTCCTTATTTTTCATTTTATTATTTATATTTATTATTTCATCCTTTTCCTTATTTTTCATTTTATTAGATCGTGTTTTATTTTTGTTACTTTTATTCAAATTTGTTCATTTATTGAGTTTTAGAGGCGCTCATTCATATCGATAATATATCCGAAACAAAAACTGGTTGATTTAAACAAATATGCTCTAAAGCAATAAATCTGCCAGATATGCATGTATTAACAGGAAAGCATTAAAATAAAATATATTTTGAAAACGCGTCAAATAAATTTAATGTTTAACGACTTAACACTAATGAATGATCATATAACAAATGATGAAATAACCTAACTTGAAGAAATGCCGATAAGCCAATAGCGAAACAGCACACTGCATGTTGAGTGCAGTTTATTCGGAGAGATAGCGGGCGACGAATAAAATCACGGGTAGCGATCCTTCACCGAGCGATGCAATATCACACCAAATACACAAATATGCATGTTACTATACAAAAATGGCCCAACCAACGTTTTACCTGTTCCAATTATGGAAATGTTTCGTCGCTTTGTATGGACTTTTAAGGCGTAATTTAAGCATAAAATATCAATTTATAACAAGGGATTTGATATCTTTATATATATATACAGTATTGGTATTAGGGTTGTGGTGTTGGCAAAAAAAATCAACTTGAGAAATTTTAAATGTTTGACTCCGACTTATTTATTGTACATATTTTGCTAACCATATGTTATACTTGATTACGTGGCGTAACTACAAAAATGTAGGTTTTTCGGAAATAGTGTCTATGGGGATTCCTCATCATACTACACGCTATTTGTAGGAAATGGTACATAGTTTATAATTTCATAATGTAATTTATGAAGTTTAGAAAAATATAAAAAGGTTTGAAGTCAAGAGTCGAATTTTGGATAGCATCTCCCGACCCCGAATCTGATTGCGGACTCCACAAAAAAACCATCAAACTCGACGATTTCTACTCTTGAATTCGACTTCACAGCCCTGGTTAAAATATTATTTGATTCGCGTTCTCACGGTTCAAGTTTAGTTGACCGATTAAAGTTGATCAACAAAAGTTTAATACGACTTGAATCAGTTTTTGTTCACACGTTTCAATAGAAACTGATTCAATAAACAATTACAATTTAATTCAGTTAAAAATGGCGTCGAAATCATTTTCTCTTCCATCTTTATTTTTATATTTATCGAGTTGAAAGCGAACTTGACAATCAACTTGAATTCACATGTTCACACGTTTCAAGACAGGTTTCAACTTGAAAGCAAATGGCGGATGACTCATAACTTGAACGATAAAGTTTGACTTGGTCAATCTTTTCTTGATCAACTCTATTGAAACAAGGGTTCTCAGTACAGATTTCATTCAACTTTTGTTGGTCAACTTTAATCGGTCAACTAAACTTGAACCGTTAGAACAGGCCTTTATCGATATATCGAATAAATTTTTTTACTCCGTGTTTACTACTGAGCGGAGCATTTCGAGAGAAGCGAATCAGGCTGCTAATAATGGTATGTCGGTCTCGACATTAGGATATGCAAGCGAAATTTGGACATAGCAAAAAAAATACGAAAGTAAGATAGATGTGTTAGAAATGAGAACGTTGCGCAGAATATGTTGAATAATAATATAAGACAGAATAGGAATGAAGAGGACATTAGGAAAAAATGCGAAATTAAACAAAACGCATTACTCAATATGAAGAAATGAGCATTCAGATGTTTTAACACACTATTTCCCTATAGGAGTAGGCAGATGTGACAGCCTTTCCAATCTCGACACAGACCCTTCACCTCTTCTACATCCGTATGTATATACCTTATCATATAACTCCTACGATTTCTACGACTTTCTACGTTTTCCTCTTTCAAAGTATCATTCACTTGATTCGATCGTATTTTCTTGGTCTTTTTTCACTACGCCTACCACTCTCACATTTGCACAATTGATTTGTTTTGCAAGTCTTCCTTTATTCATGCGTTCTACATGCCTGCACCATCTCAGAGTGCTCTTCTTCATCTTACTCAACACATCAGCCGTAAGTTCACATTTATCTCGAATAATTTCATTTCGTATTCTGTCATACATTGTCATTCAATGTATTCTTCTCAGTGCACGCATTCCTCCAGCATATTTATTCACATCCACGTGATGACGAAATGTTAAAAAAAATAACTTTACTTGTAAGGTAAGAGAAATATGGAAACGAGGGAACAAATAAATAAATTTTTGAAAGAAAGAAGAGTGAAAAGCCTTTATAAAAGAAGAGTTTACATAACGGGGCGTACTCGTATGTACGTAGTAGAAGCGAAATATGTGTACCAGGATCAAATGAATCGGAGATCCATTTTCTCTGCCTTCTTCAATAGAGACACGACATGATGGTAACGTTGAAATAAATAAAAAAATATGTTCAATGGGTTGGATTTTTTGGATAGTAAAGTTCATATTATGCAGACGTTTTTTGCTTCTACTATATGTGTAAAAATCTCTAAAATTGTATATTTCTGGTTAAAATCCGCCTTTCAAACATATCCAAAGTCGTGTAGCGATAGGACACAAAGTGAATGGGGTACTAAAAAAATATATATTTGAACTGCACAGTATCAAAATCTGCTAAGATGATGATATTCCATAACAGTATGTTGGTGCCAACTTACAGGTGTGAAATGTGGACGTGGAAAATGACTGATAAATGCGTACATTGAGAAGAATGCACGGGGTGACAATGTGTGACAGAATATGGAATGAAGTGATTTAAGATGAATGTAAACTTAAGGCTGATGGGTTAAGATGAAGAAGAGCACGCTGATATGGTTTGGGCATTTAGAACGAATGAAAGAAAAAATACTAACATAACAAATATATAGTGCAAATGTGAGTGGAAGGCATGTCAGAGCAAGATCAAGGAAAGCATGATTTGATCAATGAATCATATTTTTTGAAAGAAGGAAACACAGAGTCAGAAAAATCGTAGAAGTTGTATGGATGTAGAAGAGGCTAAGGATGTATGTCGAATAAGAAAATCTGGCGCTCTATCCTCTCTGCCTATTAAATAGCGTGATAGTGTGTGTGTAAAAATGTTTATTGTCTACTAAAATAAATTTTATTGCTGATCCCCAATTTTTTTGGGTTACACGGGAAGACAAGTTGGGAACCTCTGAGTTGTTAAGCCACGGATCTAGTTAAATTCTATTTCACAATTTTCTGGTTATAAGCATAAACCACAAAATATGAACATGATTATGCAAATAGAAGCACTCGCTTTAAAGATATTGAAAAATAAGCAATTATTTTTTTACACCTCGACTCTCGGAATAAATTGAAAAGTAGCGTTGCAATATGTTCCAAGATTTTTTCCTAACCTACAATCATACTCGCTTATTATTTCAGGGGTCTTAAACTCGATTTCTACCACAAAAAGAAAATCTTAACCTAGTGTTTATTTGAGGTGCATAGCCGTGCGGTAACGCACTGCACTTGTGTTAGGTCGCCGGTTAGATCCCCGTGCTATGCTACTTCTCTCGAATGACACATACATTTTTCCGCATAATATTCGGGGGTGTAAGGATACTATGAATTCGATCATATACGAGTATATTCTTTAAAAAAAAGAGAAAAATAAACATGCCGATGTGCTCCGATCGTCTCACTTCGGCCTGCTCAGTGATGGATACAGTACAACGTGCCACACTGTTGTACTGTATCCAGTACAACGGTGTGGCAGGTGTGTTTATTGGTGTACAACGGTTCACCCGCTTAAAAAAAACAACTTCATGACACAGTTTCACTTTCCAACTGATTTGCCGTTGGAATGGTGAGAATAGCGTCGTTGCTGGGCCTTGTAGTCGAGGCCCTGCAACGACGACGATAACAATCTGAGAGATATATGATTAGATAAGTAGTTTAAGTATTGAAGTTAAATATATATTTTAGTATTGTAATTTAAATGCATAAATGTAATTGATATGTTTAAAAAAAATTACAGTAATATGAAAACAAGTTCGAAATATTTATATCTGTCAACGATTGTCAATGTTGTGTAATGTGGCTAGCTATCACGGTAGGAAGATTTGTAATACAAGTTATGAAACTGTAGATTTTGAGTTTCTTCTTATTAGATGATTCTTTTTGAAATATGTATTGGTAGAATGCACCTTAATAAATAGATAAATAAAAATATTGAGCTACATTTGTCAGAATCATTTTCATATACATAATACGATTCGATAGAAGAGCTACTTTGCTGATTTTTATTGTTGGCAATACAGGGTTTACACCAGTACAGTATATTTAGCGTAATATAATTAAGGATGATGAAATTGGTCCATAATGAAAAAAAAAATTAAACCTAAAAGTAGATGTCGCACAAATATCACATTATTGTCGATAATAATTAAGAAAGTTCTAATTTGTAATAATATATGTTACACATTGTTTTTAAACTTTTGTAAATAAAATTAGGTGCACACTGTAATAATTCAATTATAAAAATTAAATCATTTCATTTTTTATCCACGTCATGTTGAATAAATTGCAGTCGGGAGTAAAGATTTTATAGTTATGACATTCAATGTCAGGTGATGTGTCGGGGCTGTATTGTTGTGTTTGCGGTCTTTCATTTGAGAAACTGACATAAAATGTGTTCATAGGAGTGTAAACTCTGTGAATAATTTATACTCGTATATGATACAAGCACCGTTTTCTAATATAACAATAATATCACGATACGATTCGCGGCGGACGACCGTGAATTTTAAGAGCATGCGCGCGATCCCTAAAAAAATTATCAAACAAATCTTATTGATGACTAGTTCAATGAGGTAATGCGGATATAGTCAGTGGCACCCTTAAATAAAATCTTTTGGTATGACTTTCAGTTCTTGCAAACTTGCTGCCTCCTAATCTACGATATGAAGACGCTTTAATGAGGGAGTACCAGGTGTGTCTAAATAAAACGCTATTATCGATGCATGTAAATATTTCGTACCCTTCTCCAACTCGTACTAAATCGAGGAACGGTTAGATGAGTGGAATGTGATCTCACCAGATAGCTGGCGACGACAATGGAATCGGTTCACAGTTGGAAATCTTCACCTTGCGTGTTTCTCCAAGAAATTGACCTGACACGAAGATTTTGGTGTACTTTGAATCGTCTTAGATGTGGCCACGGTTGTAGTGCACACACCTAGCATATGTGGGGTTACAATGATTCTCCGTTGTGCTTATGAGGAATGGTCCAGACTGTCGAATATATCTTGGAAGAGTGTCCATAGATATTCATCCCCGGGAGGTCTGAAATAGATTCGTCGGGCTTCTCCTGAGGTTGTATCAGATCTAAACATGCGACTGTGAGATAGAAACCACAAGAGAGCTGTATAAAATTAAAATAAAATTAACAGTGATACTCCAGCTCTCAAGCCAGCAGTGCTGGTTAGATGCAATAGAGCGCAAGTGCAACGACCTTCCTTGCACAGGTCGCGTCAATGAACGCAAATGAAAATCAAGCGAGACCATACATGTTCAAATACAACACATAATAGTACAATACCTTCATCATGTGCTCTAGTATTAGAGCAGTGCACTTGCGCTATTTTCTAACGCTCCGCCACTTCCGCATCTAGTTTGGTACTAATAATAATAATAAACTGTGACAGAAGAACCCTTTACATTTCAAAACATCATTCAACAAATTACTTTTGCGGTTGATGGTAAGGAACAATTAAACCGACAAAAGATTGGAAGGAAAAGGTTGAAAGAATTTCAATAAAATAAAGTCTGTGTGCGTGGATAAAAAAACGTCGAGATCTGTGCTATCTGTCTTCCGCAAAAAGGACCTAACGGGGTGGAATGTGGTATACATCTCGTAAAGTATTTTTCTATGTTTATTCGATTTGACTTTGGAATGATCTTCTTGTCTTTATTTAAAAAAAAAACATTAGAAAAGCGTTGTTTATTTCAAAATATTCTAGATCCCTCAATTTTCCACTTCTTAAGCCGCTTTATAAGTATATTTACTGCGCTGCGAGTTATTTTCCGTCTCCCAGAAGTCCGCCTTCGTTACTATTCTTTTGACACTCAGGTGTGTCGCCAACGGAGGTGGAGTCCCTTTGGCCAGTTTTTTCTTCGCCATTAGGTGACGTCGCACTCATAAAAAAAAAGGATTTGAATATTTTAGTGAAGATCGCGCGGGATGAGAACTTATTTTTCCCCTATAACAGTGTGGGTGGTGGAGGAATCGAACTGATATTCAAATATCACATATTGCAACGATGCTATGTTAATCCTCGTGTTATAGACCAAAAATTAAATTTAAATACATTTTCTTTGCCTATCTTTAATAGGGATAAAGAATATTCGTTTTTTTTAATAAACGGCATAACCCTTTTAGTAATAATGTATCTATGTATATTATTTATGTTATTGTGATAGTAAAAGACGGTCGGGGCATGCATTCTCACAAGATCAATTTGAATTGATGACGGCCGGACACGTCGGAGCAAAAGGGTTACAATAGCGCTGGTCCGCGTTCCAAGTAGGGAGATGTAAATAAAGGTGGAAGAAAACCGTTGGAACATATGTTTTTTGGGTCAGATCAGGTAAACTAGTAAGCCACATTGCGTCTATTATTTCCGAGTCCAGTGGAGATATGCAACTTTTCAATCGAAGATTTTTTTTTAACCTGGCGAGTTTATTGCCATGTGGCAATCTCTTCCAACCAACCAGAAAGATGTTTTAATATGCTCTAAGTGTTAACCAGACTGGAATCCAATTTTAAAAAATCTGGGTTCCAGCGGGGATCGAACCCGCAACCTCCGGATTTGCAGACAAGTGTCTTACCACCAGGCCACGGAGGTCGTCTGTATTAACACTAGAATGTATTCACGAATCGTAAGCTTTTTTATAAATTATATTCTAAATTTAATTGAAGACCTCCGTGGCCTAGTTAGTAATACGCTTGTCTTCCGACTCGGGGGTTGCGAGTGCGTTTCCCGAGTGCGCTTTAACATATTTTTGGTTGGTTGAAAGAAAATGCCACATGATAATAAACCCTCCAGGTTATACTATATACAGTAAAAAACAATCCGATAAATTGATATTACTATAACGGGTACTCAATAGCGTTCAGTTTAATTCATATCCATCATCACCATTAAGTCCATATTCGGATAGGCAGAGAGAACAGATCTACACTTCATACAATCCTGGTACATATTTTTACGATTCTCCCGTGTACACCTCGCCATGCATACTCTCTTATTATAGAATTTACATTGTTCCCTCTCATAATTTGAAACAAACTCATGTTTTTTTTATTTATTTTTTATTATTTAATAAATTAATATACAGTACAAACATTTGCCATTTGCCAAACCCTATATACACATTTATATCTTAAGAAATATTTTAATTTATATATTATAACCATGAACTAACTAAATTTTAATTTCCTACGTGTCATTTAATACTCATGTATAAAGTCAAACATATCGGAAGATAAGGTTCTCTGTATGAAAACAGACTACAAAATATGAAAATATATCGGAAGATAACGTCCCCTCTATGAACACAGACTACAAAATATGGAAAGATAAGATAAGAAAAAATAGAACGGTAGTAACATTTATCGAAGTGTCAAGTGAATAGATTAAATCGTGAGAGTTCTGTGAAGTTTGTACGGAAATTAATGTCGATTGATTTAAATATAAATTTATAAGCCATACAATTTGAAGGATGGTGGAATAAGAGAACCGGAGACGAAGACGTTCGATAATTCGAAACCTAAGGGATCGGTACAATATTTCCTCCATATAACATAATAGAAATGTGGTGGATACATTTATTGGACGTAAAGATGAGGTAACGTTTCTTTAAGTCAAGATTTTACGAAAATCGCTTTCAACTACAACATAAGACAGAAAATGCCTTGTGTCGTGGAGAAACCAATGGCCTAGGGACGTATTGGAATAAAATCGGTTTAAGGATCCAACTGCAAAGCTTCTTGGGTTTCATATTCCTGGAAATTTCTGGTGCAATTTTATTTACGGCGTGGTCAGGGGATAAACGCATATCTAGTATATATACCAAGACTGGAAAATCAGTTGCATAAAAAATATTTAAAGCCAATTTCATAGAGGTATTATTTTTGTCTAAAAGTTAATGTCACAGAAAGGACTAATAATCTTGCAGTACTATTTCAATAGCCATTGAGTAAATCTTCAGGTAGCTTCATGAAGAAAACTAAGCTTCTGGAACAATCACTTGGTGTTGCTAGGATGAACGAGTGGAGAGGAACGTCGGGGGTCCGCGGGTGAATTTTGCCTCTAGAGAACTACCCTTGAGGCCATGGAAATCTCGTAACAGGCTCTGAACAGGAATTAGGAGAACTAAGGACAATATGTCAATATGGGGTATATTGCGCGATGGATGGACTCTTTGTATCTGCGGCGAGTAGCAGTCCATGTAACACTTGCTGCAGTGGCCGAAGAGTCCGGTGTCTTGCACCGAAGAGGCTTTAATTCGTGCAATGCCCAGTCCTGTAAAGGTGATGGAATCCTCGGCGTATATAATTTAGTGTCTTTTACACGATAGTAATAACAATGAAATGACAATTTATATAGCACCGTTTAGAGGCCGACTTTCCTCAAGGGTGCTCTAGCTCGGAATTCGAACTCACTATTATTGACAGATTAAAGATATTACAGAACAAGGAAGGTGGTAGCTGCGATTACGCACTTGCCCGAATCTATATATGTTTAGAAAAACATAATTGGTCAGAAAACTTACCAAGGGAAGACGAACTACAAAGAAACCCTTGTAGATCTTCCGATATGTGACAGAAACACGTTCGGGTTTAAGTGTAGTGTAATGTTCATATATAATTATGAGATTTCCAAAAAATGGTTGCCTTTAAGTACTTCCTAAAGCTGCATTCATCCCCCATATCTCTATCACTCAGATAAGAAGAAGAATAGTGATCTTCTGCCAAGTGTGAAAAGTGATCCCACACTTCTGAAAAAAAATGGTTGAATTACATATAAAAATATAATGCAAGTTTTAAAATGTCCACTGTGTTTAGGTGAAGAAAAGTCTGTATTTGTTCATCCATCGGATAAATGACAGGTGGCATCTGCGCAAGATGTGAACCCGCGCCGCCGCAACGGTTGTGCGCTTCTCTCTTCTGTGGTTAGTGTGAATTCAAAGACTGTAAACTGCGCGGTAGAATACAAGAAATGTCGAACTCATCGCATATTGAGAGTTCTACTAAAAACGGAGAACGCACCTTGATTATCATTAAAATGCTTTTTACGGTTAAAATTTTTATGCTGAATTTTTTTTACTACTATCATTGTATTATATTCCACTTTATTTGAATACAATATAATCTGACGGGGCTTATTGCCATGTGACAATTTCTTCCAAGTAACTAGAAGGATGTTGAAGACAACGCTAAATATGACTTGTATTACAACTAAAGTGTAATAAAATACGTATAATTCAAAGTAATACTATTAAACCGAATCGTAGTCGTATAAGACGTATTGTATTAACATATATTACACTTTAGTTGTATACAGTACAAGTACAACCTGGCGGGTTTATTGCCATGGGGCTAACTCTTCCAAACAACCTGGAAGATTTACAAGTTTAAGTGAAAACCATACCGGAACTCTTTAAAATTCGGGAATTACAGTCTGGCGGGTTTATTTTCACGTGGTAATCTCTTCCAACCAATCGGAAATATTTTAAAGAGGCTTTAAGTGAAAACCAGACAGGAACATATATTTCGAATAAACGTAAACTAGCATTAATTGGTTTGGGACCTTTTTATATCTATAGGTCCAATTGTTCCTCGATTCGCACGAATCGAGTGGAACAGTACAGATCAGAGCAGAATAGTGATGACGTCAGCCATTTGGAAGATTTTATGCAAACATTATCCAACCCATAGCATTTTTAGTTAACACGTTCACTGCGTATAAAATGTCATACAGAGATGCTGAAAATTCGCGAATTTTTGAAAACCCATAACTTTGTTAAAAATCGAATTCTACTTTCTATTGAAACATCATATACAAGTGTATTCCTTCGTGTCTTTAAAACACATGAAACAGGCGACAAATCCTTATCGGGAGACGTTTATGAGTGCACTCAACATTCAAGGCTATTTTGTATGGACACGGGAGCCGTGTTCGACGCAGTGAACGTGTGAATGTCGGAATTCAATGGAATTGTATAGCGCTTCATTTGTTTATTTCTAACCATCCAAAAAAAGGTGCTCAGATTTACTACGTTATTTTCAAAAACAAAAAAAATATTAATTTACAAAAATTTAAAAACAAATGATAAAAAGGTAAAACAAAGTATTCGTTACCCAAGAACAGAGAAGGAGAATGTGAAAAGGATAAAAGAAGATGGGCAAGGACAAGAATATATGAATTATGGAGAAATACATTGCCTCATTGAAGTAGACGTAATATTTTTTAAGTCGATGTTTGAAGCAAGTCAAGCAATCAAGCAGCAGGTGGTAACTGACTGGTTCCAGAGTTTTACGAGATGGACAGTAAGGACGACGTATCTCGAATATTATCTCAAGATAACTTTACTTTTACCTAATACAAGGCAATCCATATGCACTAAATTAATTCAGGTGGAATGGAATAATGTCTGAAAGAATGTTTAAAAACCGGGAAACCAACAATCAATAACTATTAACCAGACTGTTGTTACTGGTGATATTACCTCAGATGTTTTGGCAGCTACATATAATATATGTAGATAATAATGACGTAGCATGATAAATTCAATCGGGCTGGTTCAGAATAACTTCGGGTAATTTATAGAGACCGCTGCCTATGTTAGTGGCCCAAAATACAATATTAAATATATTTCATTCCACGTCAAATGTGGGTTGGATCTTTTTTACATTTATCCATCCTTTTGATACCGGATCTTCTGTCCGGAAACTGGGAGAGCGGAAAGAGACCCATTGTAATGTATTTTTGGTATTATATTTTTGCAAGTAACTTCAATTGCTAACTTCCTATATTTGTTAAATAAACGTGCGAAATATTTTGTGGAGAATTTATTTAAAAAATATTTTTTAAGCACTTGAAAATGATAATATATTGAGATGTTGTTGAATGAATTTTAGTTAAGAACGGAAGTGTTGAATAGGGTGAAAAAGAGCACGTTTAGATGGATTTGACATATTCAACGGGTGGGCGATGAAACACTGACTAAACAAATTTGCATTGCAAGCGTGAGTGGGAGTCGTGGTAGACAACCCGAAAAATATGGTTGAACCAAATTAATTAAATTTTGAAAGAATGAAAGGTAAGGAGTAAAAAATTGTATGAGAAGTATGTTAGTATGGATACGGAGGAGTCGAAGGAAGTATTTATATATTTTACACATGACAAGAAATATACACAATTTGCGAAAAAAATTGTCGTGTCCCCAGTAAACTAGGCTCTTGCCTGTGTCTCACTGAGGACATGAAAAAATAAATCGATATTTCTTTCCGATTTTTCATTATATAAAACCCCGTTGTACATTCTCATCAACCTGACAAACAGTGACACTCAATAACATATATATACATCATGCGAATCAAACCCCTCACACTCCATCACTCCAGACAGACCAAAACGTTCATCCCACAATATACCACACACAATCATAAAAAAAATATGTTGTGACAGAAAAAAATGGCGCTCTTTCCCCTCTGCTTACTGTCCTAGCAAGGAAACGACGTGATGGTGTGTATGTATGAGATGTTATTTCTTAGAAAATCAATGGAACGAGTTTCACACAGGGTTTATTAAAAACGTACTACAATAAACTCACTATGATCTAAGAGTAGCTGTAAAGTAGCATCGCTACTATATGTACTTAGACACATAAGTAGCATGCTACTTTAAGACTGGAAAATTGCTGTAACAGTACTACTTTTCTACTTTGGATTCACAAAAGGGTATATCGAAAGATGTGTAACTAACTATAAGGCACAAATATAAGCAGAGTGAAAGTCTTACTATTTTCAAGTTTAAATACACACTGAAGGGATGACTCCTTTCATAGGGAATTGCTAAATCTAAGAGAGCGTTATTGCACACGGAGTAGTGGTGGGGATCTTATTGTCCATAGATTGTTGCGTTGAAATGCAGAATGATTAATTTTTATGCATCACATATGAAATTTGAATGTTAATTTTTTTTCTGACATGTTGGTGACGTATTTTTTAAGATGTGAATTTCAAATATTTCTCGAGTTTGATTCTTAATGTTTTTTATAGTGACGAGAGTATATAATTGATACATGTGATAAGCTGGTTGACTTAAAAAAGGAATTAAAAGTTGGTTGGCAAGTCTACGGTAGCTGAGAATAAAAAATAAACATAATGAGGGAAGGGCAACATATTTTTATGATTATTGAAGTGTATTACTTGAAATTGTTTCTTTTGTCATGGCGTAAGTATAAAAAAATTTATTCAGAATCGAAAACTTCCTCCATCCCATCAAGACGAAATTTATGATTCTACTTTCGTAAAATACTAACGTTGTGCTCCATTCAGGGTTAAACTTGTCCTTGCACAGTTTCTCGGTCTGATTTCCCCGTGGGAGTCTAGGGTTACCCGCGAGACACATTCCTTTCGGATCAGTCACAAGGATCTGTTTCGACTCCCGTTCCACTAGCATTTTAAGTACGTATCTATCATAGAGTATCAAACAATGAAGTTTTTATAATAAAGAAATATGTATTTTTGAAATTTCATTAATTACATGCAAGTGTGAATGAATTATCGACATAACGAAAGCAGCGTGAAA
Organism: Odontocerum albicorne; assembly: GCA_949825065.1. NCBI lineage: Eukaryota > Metazoa > Arthropoda > Insecta > Trichoptera > Odontoceridae > Odontocerum > Odontocerum albicorne. The sequence continues at coordinate 14,985,429 of OX463857.1, forward strand.
TTAAAAAACATAATGTGATCTTCCCAAAACACTTTTCCCATGCGCCTTGTATAGGAGGAAACGCGAAAACGTGACAAATACAATGTCCGAAACGTCGACTTGAATAGTCGTTTCTTGAATAAATGATTTTACACACGTCTATTGGCAACAAAAGTGATATTATATATCTTATAAGCGATATTGACCTCACTGAAGAAGGGTGTATGGTGTATGTTTGTTAAGTAAATATTTTAATTGAATAAAATTGACAGAGAAGAAAAAGTGAGATCTTTATCTGGAACCGTATTGCATAATAATGAGGTCGTTTACATATGATTTAAGAATTGTGTAGATACTGCAAACATTTTCCAAGAACCAAGAAGTTTTTGAAGAGATAGAATCAAAGATGCCACTAAGAGGTGGTGGACAGCATAGATAACACAGAACTATACCACATGCATTAGATGCAAGGAAAAAATCGTCGATAGCCGTCACATTTGAAAAACTCGAATAAGATAAACGTATTTAACAAGTGACGGAATTCTAATACAAGTATCTAGTTATCAGAAAATATTGTGATGTTTGATGTATACAAAACGTACCCATTGGCGAGGTCAAGTGGAAAATATAGATAGCACAAATGTCATGAAATAATGTAAAGCAATGTATGAAATTCCTGCTAGATATCGTCTCCCAGGAAGACCTCCAAAAAGAGGGAAGAACAGCTGGGAGTTAACATTTTAAAAGGAGCAGGTCTAATGATAACAAACCACAGGTATAACTTAAGAGAAAGGAGAATACGAATAAGATGGAAGAAAAACTGGGAAACAACCCAGCCCAAAAGGTAGAACTGACACGACAGATTACAGATTGTAAAGAAGTGTATAATCGTTCTATCCAAGATGCTGCAGCTTCAACTCTACTGGTTGAATAACTTACGGGAGTAGTTTCACTGTGGTACCATATTGCTCAGAGTAATAAAAATAAAATATAGTCCTCGCGAACCCCTTGCAAAAACTTAATATCTTGTTGATGTGTACGTGGTCGTACAAATGTTGTACTTGCACAAAGACGATAAGTCTTATCAAGTTTGGCTTTATATCATTAACAGGGCAGCTAAATAGTTTGTATACGAGCGACAAGTCCAAACTGTTGAGCTGTCTTGGTAGCGATGTGAAGGTTGCAATGAAGCGCTTGTTAGAAAATGTGTTATTTTCTTTTTGTATAGTATATGTAAGTTATTTTTATTTTCGTGACGCCCCCTGATATTTCGACTAGAGAAACGATGATCTAAAGGTTCCCGAAACAACTTTTAAATATTAGATATCTCTGATTAGCGTTAGTTATACTACTATTTGACAAGTTCGAAAAAAGGTGTTGCAAATAAAAAAAAATAGGTATATTTTTTTACAAAGATGACGTAGGCACTACCCGGAAAATTAAAAAAATTGGGTCAGATAGAATGATTCCTTTATTATGGGTTTTTAAATCGCTTATTAGACCCTTTCTATGGCGACCTTGGATCCTTTTTGCCTAGATGGTCCCGAAGAATATTTAATTAGCCCTGGCCAGTTGGCTAAATGGTGGAAATACCTTCGGGAGAACAGATGCTCCTGCGGAAGGGTGATTGGCTGTAGGAAGGGAAGGATGGAGAACTGCTTGATGGTTGTGAATGACGGTTAGAGTCAAATCTTAGTTATAGGAACACTGAATTAAGTTTACCAAAAGTCTGTGATATGCATTACAAGTTTTGAGGGTTAGTTTTCGTTTTTGCGTTTTGATAAGTTTACTGATTGGAATATTTCAAGAGAAGTTTGTAGAAGAATGATCATAATTGAATATTGACCATAGCATTAGGATATGCAAGCAAAACTAGGACGTGGCAAAAAAGTGAAGAAATAAAGTCGATGCGGTAGAAATGAGAGCATTATGTGTGGAGAAATGTATGACAGAATAAGGAATGGGAACATTAGGAAGGAATGCAGATTGAAAGAAGATGCAGTGATTAAGATGAAGAAAATAACAATGAGATAGTTGGTCACGTAAAAATAATTAATGGTGAAAGATTTACAAAATTATCTAACATATATATGAGCATTATACAATACGTTATAAAGGTGTGCAAAATAATGAAGTGGCAATGGACCGGACACGTAGCCAGAATGTCAGACTCCCGATGGACATCCGAAATAATCCAATGGTACCCAAGAGGCATAAAGAGGCCCAGAAAAAGACCGAAGGTACGCTGGATGGATGAAATCAGGAAGCATGGCAGCATCACATGGCATCAACGAGCAAAGGACCGAACTATTTGGAGTCAACTTGGGGAGACCTTCATCCAGCAGTGGATCGACCCTGGTTGACAATGATAATGATGATGATGATTATACAATAGAATGATGAGAAGTTTGGGAAGGCTTATAAAAAAGTGGCAGGATCAAATGAAAAAAAAGTGAAAAGTCTTTATAATAGGAGAATATAAATGACGAGGTGTATGGACGTGACAGTAGCGAAAAATGTATGCTAGGATAGAATAAAGTGGATACCTGTTCTGCTTACCCTTACAGACAAAACGGCGTTATGGTGATACTCGTAGTAATGAAAAGATAAAGCAAATGTATTCAAATTGAATTTTTATTATTATCTTTTATTTTCATCAAAATTTGCCTGTTTCGGTTCTAGAAGGCATTTTCAAAAATCAAGATTTTATTTTTGTGCATATTCGTCAAGGTTCAAAATTATTGCAAAAGCCTTTCAGATGTACCACGTACAGAAAATAATAAAACTAAAATAAACTAGTATAATTTTAATTAAAACCAGGATACCGATAGTTAATAACAAGTCTACAACTAACTGTTAGATCATTGCCACAAAAAATGCTGCCTGTGATGTTGCAAAATTAAATCTCTCTATAACGAACTTCTAGGGACTTATTAAATTGTTTCGTTATACTGAAAATTCGTTATAACGAAATTTAAAAATAAAAACATTTTTATTCGTATTTACTATATTTCATTGATAAATCGCAATACATAATAACAACATAATTACTTATACAACTGCATACATAAATAGTATTAAATTAAGTAATAGGAAAAAAAGTAATAAAACCTGTTATTTTTTATTGGCACATTTTTCTTCTGCTCTGTGTTTACTTTTCCCAAAATTTCAATATTTTTTTCAAGATCGTCGTTGTTTTTCGCTACTTTTATCCATTTCAAGGGAGGTGAAATTTAAAAGTTTATAATATCACGAAAGTATGCGTCAAAACTAAACATACCCCACGACGATTAATAAAATATACTGATGACTTATTGAGAACGACTTACTCGGACAAGATTCGTTCAAGCAGCTATAAAAACAATTTCGACATTCCGATGGAAACCGAAATTAGACGACCTAAAACGAAGTAAAGTTGGGATGTCACATGGGCTCTCTAAATAATTATGAAGTTCATGTTTGGGCACGTATTAAGTTAATTTCTTTTAAAAAAAATCGTTATATTGAAATATTTATTTCGTTGAAACGAGATTCTGTTTAACACTGCAAGTAATTTTGTTCAGGACTGCGAAAATAATTTGTTATACTAGAAATTTCGTTATTTCGGTATTCGTTATAACGAGATTTGTCTCATTATTATGTTATAACCTAACATAATAATGATACATGGATTTATCAATTTACGCAAACATTCACCAATAGGGCGCTTTTTAATATATGATGCGTTTGACAACTAAACAGTATGCGTGCGGTTGATAACACTGCTATAAAATAAAAAAAAAACAAATATTTTATCATACTTTCATACTTACATGATATGAAATGAATATTTGAAAGGTGTACTCGTACTATTAGATTTGTTCCTATACTAGGCATGTTAGTAGTGAACCAGTAGAACTCTCGAATCTTGTATGACTGGTGAACACCTGTTGACCTATATCGAATAGTTACGTCAACTTTCTGTGGCTCGATGTATAAAATTACTTATAGTCTGCAGTGTATTATTTTACTCGTATAATAGAAGACAAATAAATAATAAAATTTAAAATATAACGATTGATTAAGCAAGTCTCCATTCATGCTGTTTGATAGGCAGAGAGGACACACCAGACTTCTAGAGCGACACGCCTCTTTCATTTTTTCTACAACAATACACCTTCTAATACAACTCTTACGAGTTTTCTGACTTTTTATATTTCCTTCTTTCAAAATAGATTCACTTGATCCAACTTTAGCATGTCTTTCACAAAAAATTACACTGTACATTTGTGTTCTTATTATGTTTCCATTCATTCGTTCCACGTACCCAAGCCATTCAGGGTGTGCCTTGTTCATCTTATTCAAGCCATCAGTCTTAAGTTCACATTCATCCCTTATTATTTCATTCAAATTTGTCATACATCGTCACCCCGTGTATTATTTTAAGTGTACTTAGTATCTCTTCAGAATTTATTTGACTCTTTTCAGTATTTTTCAAGTTCACGTTTCACTCCCATGCATCGAAGTTGATATTAAAATGATGTTATGGATTATCATCGTACCAGATTTTGAGAACGTTTATTTTTTATAAAATTTTATGGCCTTTTTTTATTACTTGTTTGTACGCTGTCTTCTCTGCTTACCCGACAGGGAAACAGCGCGATTGTATTATATTTATGTATTATAAAGTATGTTAGATAATTAATGAGTATATAAATTTTTAAATAAATTTAAATAAAAGTCGGCAAACATTCATCGGTTATAGGGCACGTCCCGATTGCAGCCAGGTGCCTTCAGAGTCCCGACCTGCCTCCCGCGAGCCTGCCCACGCTGCGCAAGTGCTTCCCTGGGGCTCTGGACCGGCGCGGGTGGAGCGGGGAGGGCGGAGAGACCGACGCAGCTGCTCAGAGTCTGCGAGGAGGAGCGACACCTTGCCATTTCATGCATTGTCATGCCACGTACATACTGACGTTTATTTATCAAGTTTCGATTATATATGATTCTTGTATAGATAAAAATCTGGATGTTATAAATGTTCAAAAAGTACATATTTTATTACGCTCCATTTAAAAAAAATCAAGACCCCATGATAGATTGTCGGAAAGGTTATAAAAACCAAATTTGTTCGTGCAACGTCTGCTCTTCCTTCCTTCGGAATGTAGGCGTAGAACTTTGAGGTCGATTTCGTCTTCATCTAATAAATTGATTTTTTTCCGAATCAATCCAATTTTGTCGTCACTGATCCTGTAGCGTGGAATGATCTGCATCTAAGTGTTATGGGTGTGGGTGGCGTGTGCAGTTTTAAGAATGACTTAAATACCAGCCTTTTTGGGAGGTCTTATCAAAATGTAAGAACACTATTCATACAGCACATAACACTTAAACCTGTCGATCTTCCGATATGTAATAGTAACACTGAATTTGTTATCATATATCGAAAAATCTACAAACGGTTTCTTTGTAGTTCGTCTTCCCTTGGTAAATTTTCAGCGGTTTTCTTACCAAATATATTTTTCCGAATATGTGCAGATGATGGAAAGTACCCAATCTAATGGACGTAGCCAAACTACCGTCCTATCCTTTCACTTAACTTATATATATTTATTTTATAATATTTAGGACCAGTCAATAATAGTGGGTCCAAGTCTCGAGTTTGAGCACTCTTGACTAAAGTTAGGTCTATAAACGGTGCTGTATAAATTGTCCTTTAACTTTATTATCAACAGTTGGACAAACGACAGCGTCTTCAAAATTATTTATTTAATCAACGACACAACAGTGTCTTTATACTATTGAGATTTATCATAAACCTGAGAAAGTACGATATCACTTTATACCAGAAAGAACTTAAACAGTTGAATGTGAGAAATATGCGCAAAATGCACAAATTTTTACTACATACTGTATAATATCGTTAACTGATCCGTCGCCCCCTTTTACTTGTTTCTCTCCGAAAATATTCAGAATCTTTCCGATAGACGTTCTTCTTTTATGACGTCGTCAACTACCGTCCATGAAGTAAGATTCTGGAACCACTTACCAACTAATGTTACACTCGCTTCATCATTGGCATGTTTTAAAAAAACATTGAAAAACCTCTTAATTTCAAGTCAGTTATGAATTTTATTTCCGATTTCCTTTCTCTCATCACCATCCCTTTATTTTGTCTTTGATTAATGTAACTTTATTGTTGTTACTCGTATTTACATTGTTCATGAATTTTGTACAAATTAATTATAATTTGGAACATTTATCGACTATGTAGCTTACTTTATTTTATTTTGTCTGGTTGGTTGCTAGAGTTTGCCACCGTGTAATACAATAAAGTGTTAAATAAATAACGTGCCTCCTGCAATGGTTTTTATCGTGAAGGCTCAATTCATGCATTAATATTACTCCTTTTCAACGGATCCGCATTGGTGATGCACACACGTTGAAGAGTGGCCGAGACAGCGTTGATCGCACCTTCCGGTTTAGAAACATTGGAGTACGCACATAACTCGCAGTGCGTTGTCGTATGTGTTATTAGTAATACGATTTCACTCCGGCAGTTATTTTTATAGATGTTGTAGTACACTTTCGTTGTATAAAGTGAACCTGAATGGTTTGTTGCAATCTAGCAATCTCTATCAACCAATCAGTATGGTATTAAACAAGTCACAAGTGAAACCTAGACTGGAACCTTATTTAAAAAAATGTGGGTACCAACGGGAATCGAACCCACGTCGGAAGATAAGAGTTATACTCGTATCAACTAGGCCTCGGATGTCATCACCATTCAGAAATAACTAATTATATTACTCTTCCATTTGAAAAAAAATACGACTACAGTTTGATTCCGAGTTCCGTGACGAAGGTATTATAACCCATTTGCTTGCGATACTATAACCAAAACATACGACGACAGACCACAAGTTACGTGTTAATGCTAGATGGAAATCGCATGTTTTCTTATCGCATCATCTTAAATAAAGAAATAAAAATCACAAACCATAAGATAATCATCGAAGTGCACACATGTATGCACTTCAATATGTTCACTGCGTTAAACTCATAGCCAGGTGGCAATTTCTTCCGGCCCATCAAACAATTAAACATTGCCGGCGTGTGCCCTTTTCAAAGGGTTGTTTTGCTATCTCGACATTCCCGAATAATAATAACTATTGATAGACACTTTGCAAATGCGATAATGCTTTTCAATAACGCAAGCGAAATGGCTCTCAAAACGACAGATGTGGGTAACAGCTGTTAAACAAGATATTTCGGATTTATATGCGAAAGATGTATTGCTATTATAATAAATTAAATAAGGAGTACTTACGAAATAAACATATTTTTCTAAAATTAATGAAGAACGAGAAAGAGATTAATCGAAAGAGCGGAATGAGGTAGGTGGAGAATTTTAACTGAAGGAAAGATAAAAAGTATGAGAAACGAAATGTATGGATATGGACTAGGCGAAAGCTATGTCAATGTATAAAAAGGCGTGGAAATTCGTCCTCTCTGCCTTCCCAAAAATAGACACGGTGTGATGGTATGTAGGTATGAAATAACTTTGTTTTAATTTTTTTTTAAATATCTGTACTAGGCACGGAAGTAGGTAAACGTATCACAATAGTTTATCAAAGGTTTCGGTTTGAACTTTGTGGAAATTTAATAATATTCCAATAATAAAAGTTTTTGTGTCAAGCATTAATCTCTCGATGAAACCTATCATCGGAAGTTGCCTGGAAATTAATATACCTAATTAGTGTATCGTTTCTCAACCTTTTTAGATTTGCGACCCCCAAAAAGATTTAAAAAATTAAGACTTCGTATCCCCTTTGCAATAGCTTAATATATTGTTTGTGCATGTGCACGTGACAATACAAATACGATAAACCTTATCAGGTAAATGTATCTACTGTTTTACGTCACTAATAAATAGGTCAGCTAAACTGTTCGTTTTTCTCAGAAAATGTGCAATTTTAGTATTGAAGTCTTAGGTTATATTTATTGTCGCGACAGATTGAGAAACGGCGAGTTAGTGGAAAAACAAAAGTATTTAGTTCTAAATATTCTTATATCAAAATAGCTTTAAGAGGAAGGTAAGAAATTTGTAACGCATATTTGAAATGGTGCCGAGTTATAGTACTCGTATAGGTATTTATATTTGAATGGTTGAATTAAAATAGGTACTAAGTACCAAAAAAAAAACAAAAAAAACTAAGTATGCAGTTTCATTATATATGACATATAGAACGAAACTGCATACTTAGTTTTTTTTTGGTACTTAGTGCCTATTTTAATTCCACCATTCATTTAGTGTAAAATATAAATGGTTCAAATTAAAATATTTGTCAGCGCAGCTGTTAGGATTCTTGCTTGGCATCTAATCATCCCGGGTTCTTCCCTGTCTGGTTTAATTTTGTGACCATTTTAATGTAATGCCGCCCCACACGAGTGGCAAGAGGTGAAACATGAAAAAATAAACATCTAATTTCGGAACAAGCAATTTCTTCACTTCAACCAGAAACGTGTTAAAAGGTCTATTGTTAAAAAAAAAAACAATTTTTTGGGTGCTTGCTACAGGGAATTGAAGTCGAAACCTCCGAGTTGGAAAACAATCGTTCTACCAACAACATTAAGGAGGTCGTCCGATATGTGATCAAGGTATTATTTGCAATTAGAAAAATATTCTTTAAAACTAAATATCATACTTTTGACAAAACATGCGTTAGTAACATCTTAATCCCGCCAAAAAGTCAAAACCACGTGACTTGCAAAAGTGGCGGGCTTTCTTAACGCGGGAAACAAGATCAATGGGCGTCACATCAGCTGATCGTTCAAGGAGAAAGGGACAAAGGTGCACACCCTCAATTCCATTTAAGGAGTGCACACCAGGTGTGGAGCGAGACAGACACAACACCCTTGTATGAGTTAGACCAGTGTAAAAGAGATGGAAAGATCGTCTTGGCATTGTATTGTGGACCGCCGACAAGGACAGAAGAAACCCCCTTCGACCTTCCTTATAAGAACATGTGCCACTTGACAAAGAATATCGTTTGTGTATATTGATGGAATTGTTTATGCGTAAAAGACCCAAACCCACGATATACCTGTTTTGCAATATTTGAGGAAATTATCTTCATGCGATGTAGTACCCGGGAGCATCATCAAACCGAGTAACTATTGGGGTTGGCAGAGAGAACAGATCTCCACTTCATTCTTTCCTGGCACACATCTTTCTGTTACGTATATACACATCTTGTCATACATACTCTATTGTGAAGATTTTACATACTTCCCTTTTCCAGAATTGAATTAATTTAGTCTTGTCACGTTTTTTAGGTCATTTCAAACTTATCGTACCTTCTATACTACTTTTACAGATTATTTTTGTAAAATTTCACCGTTTTTTCTTTCTTCGTGGCCCAAACGTGTAAACGCTCCTTTCTTTATCTTTAGCACTGCATCTTCTTTCCACTTTTATTTTCCCACATTTCTTCTCCTTTGTTTCTGTTGGAATTTGCAAATATTGTGGTTATTGTTTTTTTAGAATACTACAAGCATATTTAAAACTTTTTGGAAATAACGCTAAAACCTTTTACTTCGCAATTGATACGAATCTTGCTGGTTGGAAGATATTGCTGTGTGGTAAATAACTTGGCATATACTTCATAAGTGACTTAATAAATAAGTATTCCGGAGATCAACTCCCGACGGGTCTCCGACTGGTTTATGTTTCGTACCGTTTTACTAGCGCTGAGTGAATGCGTAATATTAATTCTTAGGCGGTTATAAGATAAATGAGACTCTGGAACCAGTTGTCGGCTACAGAAAGAATCTCACCCCGATTGACTTACTTCAAACACCGATATAAAAAATATTACATATCTCTTCAACGACGAAAAGTGATTCTATTTTCTTGTCCATTTTTGTATCTTGTTTTCTTTTCTCTTTTATTTTTTAACAAAATATAAAAAACATAAGTAAAATTAATTATATTAGTTATTTGATGCATTGGTTATTTGATGCATACATGCCTCAAGATGTATTGTGGAGTTATGCTGGTACGAGTATACCAAGGTGCGATTTTTTTTGGTCCTACCACCTGTGATTCACCGCGCAGGAATCTTCCTTCTTCCATTATTCTTTATAACAAATTTTGAGTAACACCATAATAGAAAAAGGTCAAATTTAACGGTTGAAAGTATCGATGGGAATCTGCAGATACGTTGGAAAGATTAGATCATCCGGTTAATCGGGTTATTTAAATAATTACCCAGATCTATAATGAAGTGTTTAGGGATGAATTGGAACTAAAGGCTGACTTGTTGAGTAGGCTGGATAAGGTCACTCTGAGATGGTTTGGGCACGTGGAACGAATGAATGAAGACTATATAAAAGCTAATATACAGTCTAAATGTGAGTGGAAGGCGTGGTAGAGAAACATCAAGGGTATGGTTGGATCAAGTGAATGATATTTTGAAAGAAGGGAAAGTAAGATTAATCGTAGGCGCTGTATGAAAAGGTGTATGGAAGAGGCGAAAAATGTGTCAAGATAAGAAAGTGGGGCGTTTTGTCTTCTCTGCCTGCCTCAGCAAGGAAACGCTATGATGGTATGTATCTATCTGAAATGCTCTGTGGGTCGTCCCAAGTGAATGAAAATGTAAAATCTTAATGCAAACGTAGCCCAAATAGTATATTATTGTTAATAATTAAGATAGAAGCAGGGTTGCGGAGTCGGCAAAAAAATTCTGACTCCAGCTCGGACTTCTGATCCAGAAAAAATAAATTCGACTTCAACTCCAATTATACTACATATATTGATAATCATATATTACACTTAATTATGTGGCGTCACTACTTAAATATAGTTTTTGTATTAAATGGTACATGGTTTATAATGTAATTTATGTAGCCAATAAGTAAAAATGTATTTTTTCAAGTCGGAGTCGAATTTAGAATAGCATCTCCCGACTGCGGCTCTGATTCCGATTTCACAACCCTGCCCTGGTTAAAAGTAATAATTTAAAAATATATAAGGCTAAAACTCGGAAGGCATTGTACTATCTTTAGAAATGAGTCGATACTAGTGAACGGGAAATATATTCAAGTTAAAAAACATCGGCAAGTCAATCAGTGTAAACGGAAGGAAAGTGTGTTCAAAAATTCCTTTAGCCTTGTTAGGAGGAAAGTGAAAAAAAACTGTGTGTGTGTGTTCTTTATTTCAGCTTAAACCGCAGGTGTGTTGGACCATGAGGCAATTGCATCAGTATATCGGGGATGACTAAGCTTTCTGACTCATGCTACAGAGACGGAACATTCTTATTCTAAAATTAATGGGGGGCTTCTGAAATATACATATATTTGTCATGTTACTGAACTATGCCAACACAGATATCATCACACCATTTTCCAATTGGGGTAGGCAAGAACGATAAAGCGCCATACGTTTCTATCAGTGCATAACTCCTTCGCTTCCTCCACATCCATATATATTTTCATACGGCTTCTTCTGTTTCTTTTACTCCTTATATTCCTTCATTCAAAATTTAATTCACTTGGTACAACCATACTTTCGGTATGGTTGTTGCTATCGGTCGTTCTCTACCATGATTCCTACTAAGCTTGCACCATGAATTAGTATATTACATAAATAGGGTTCTAGTCTGATTTCCACTTAAGGACTCTTTAATTTCTTTCAAGACTACAACGAAAATATAATAATAATTTTAAAAATATTAGAGAAAAAATATGTTATATGCACACATATTTATATATTATTTTCTGTAGTTAAAATCGACGTTTGATTAAATATGAAAAAAACAACTACAGATATACGCCACATAAAAAACCTGTCAATAAAATGGTTATTTCTTTCATTGAAGATCTTTTCCATTTATGATATAGATCGATTGTAAATATTTTAAAGGTTTAAATCTTCTAAAAATGCATTATTTTCACATAAATTTGATTTATTATATTGAATATCTTGTATCTCTCTTATAATTGCATTTCCGACTTTAACAGTGACGGTAAAACTCATCCTAGTGTGGGTGGATGATTATTTATGTTAAAAATATTATTTTCCTCGAAAATGAACTGACCGCAAGTTCGATACTACACTGTTTGAAAGAAAGATTGAAATATCCAATATAAAACAGAACAACCAGCGATAATCACACAAAGCCGCTATAGCAAACGCGATCAAACTGGGATACGGTTTGAACTAATCTAAACACGAAACTACACTGTTCGTAAGGAGAAAGTCGAAATAATCTGCAAAAAATAAAAAAAACATCAGCAGTAATGTTACAAGATTCATACACCAGACGCGATAACACTTAAATGCGGTTTGAATAAACCTCAACTTATTTGAAAACAGTAAAATGTATGTATGCAGGATATTTTAACGTATATTATTGATATGTTGTTCATAGTTAAGGCATTAACGTTGTGGAGGTTTAAAGACATTGTAATTTATTTTTATCAAACACTGTTTATTCCACTTTTTTTGTGACGGTATAACCCTACCGGTTTCAAGGCTTTCACCTCATCTTCATGGGAGCGCAAACAAGTCTTGTTTGCGCTCCCCTGACGATGAGGTGAAAGCCTTGAAACCGGTAGGGTTATACCGTCACAAAAAAGTGGAATAAACAGTGTTTGATGAAAATAAATTACAAAGTATATTATCGATTTGATGAGAAATTGTTAATTTGATGACATACGAGTAATATTGATTTTATAATTTTACAGAAATAAAATGTTTAACATCAACGAAATAAGGTGAATAATTTCGATACAGCGGAGAGCTTACAAGAACACCACTTGGTAAGATAAATGCTGTAGAAATGGGAGCGTTTCGTAGAATATGTGAAAAAAACAATGTATGACAGAATTGGGAATGAGGACATTAGGAAAGAATGCGAATAGAAAGAAGATACAGTGCTAAAGATGAAGAAAGGGTCATCGAGATGGTTCAGCCACGTAAAAAGAATGAATGATGAAATACTTACAAAAAGAATCTAAACAAGTACTATAGATTATTTTTAGAAGGTATGACATATAATATAAGCGAACATCTAAAAAGGTGGCAAGACCGAATGATTCAAATTCTGAAAGATGTAAGATTTAAATACCTTTATAGGAGAGTATACATGACGAGGTGTACGGAAATGGCAGAAGCGAAATATACGTGCCAAGATATAATAAAGTGATCAATTATATCTGTATAGATCAAGAGTTTCCAAGGGGGTCGATATCGACCACTTTGGGATTAGGGGGTCGACGGTTTTTGGTAAAGGGGTCTGCGGCCGAAAAAAGTTTGGGAACTCTTGGTCTAGATAAACATGGTGTGACGGTGATATTCAGTTCGATCTCACCATTGCCCACGCTGTTATAGGGGACAAAATAAGTCTCCATTTAGTGCGATCTACTGCCCAAAGGGACGATACACCTGAGAGTTTTAAGGTTCGACGTCACTGGAGAAGAAAAACAACACGCAGCGCAGTAAATATACCGATAAATCGACTTAAGACTTGGAGTTCAAACATCCCAGCAAGTTGCCAGTACTTTCACATAAAACTTCGAATGTGCCAAAACTATTTTTTGGCGCCACTAGATTGGAGTAGACAACCGGTCCGAAGATTTATCGATGTAATGCTGAATGGAGATCGTTTCGAAAATTATTGACTCGATTTTCATCGCAGTACCACAAAATATGATCTGCGAATTGATCCAGATGGCCGTAAATATTACAACAGGGCGTGATGGTGATGATGATGACACATTGGTTCGCTAGAATTTAGTTTAACTATGGTGCAGAATAATTGAGTATGAATCAGAGTTGAATTCCGCAGTGAAGCCAATGCATGAACATTCATATACAATATAAGCTGCAGGTCACGTTTTCTGGGTCGACGTCATCAAGATACCGTTCAGGGAAGATATGCAGGGCACAAGGAATTTCGTTGATTTTTCAAGGTATAATTATAAACTTGAGGAAATTTGGAATACTTCCGGTACCACGTTTTATCAAAAGTAGAAAAATGACAATACATAATAGTTTCTTGATGCCCACTTCAACATGTGAAAAGTGAAGTTTGGATTTGACAGAAAAATTATAAAACTAAGATTAAGCTGTAGAAGTGCGTGCATTAAGAAATTTGTGGTCAATGTAACTTATGTCAATATAAGAAAGAAGGCGGAATGAAGATATCAGAAATGAATAATGCATGGATAAAATTGACGTTTAAGGAAGATGAACAAAAAAGCGTTAAGATGGTTTGGATATGTGGAGATAATGAATGATATAAGAATGACTGAATGATTATACAAGTCAGAAGTCAAGTGGAAGAGGTAGACCGAGGAAAACTTGGCTGGATCAAATATACCAGATATGGATCAAGTAAACAGAAGATAAAGGGGGAAGTTTAAATAATATAAGATTATGCATGACGAGATACAAACAAGGTGGAGTCAAGTTGAGTTGCCCATTATTTTATTTTCTTACAATGTACGTACGATTTTGACCATTAATATAATACACATTTAAATTTAAAAAAATAATTTCGAGTGCGCATTAATGCAAAATATATTATGTTAAAAAGTAAACATTTACATGAATTCCGAATTGGTAATTCGGACATATTGAAGAGCGCGCTCGGGAGACAAGGTAAATCGATACCTTAGGTTTAGAACCATCGGAGTAAGCACGTAACCTCAGTTCGTTATTACATGTTTTTGTCAATATTACCGCATGTGAAGAGACAACACTCACACACGACTAGCGAGTGCGAGAATTGTTACCAAACGAACTCTTTATTTTTCGACCAGCATCGGAAATCGAATCCGAAGCCCCCGGGTAGAAATCAAATAGTTCATCAACTAGGCCACAGAGGATGTCAATTATATACTATTAAATACATATTACGAGGCTTATTCTTTTGCTTTCCCTGAGCAAATATATCGTACTGAAAACCAAACGAGCAGTCGCAATAAATATATACCACATGCTACTCATTTGCTTCGACATTCCACCGTATTTCTTATTACAGAATTAGGACTGAGACACCCTTCACAACACAAGTCCATTTATACGTAGATATTTATTTATAGCAAACATTCTTTAGAAAAAGCAGAGTTCAAAGTAGGTATCTAAAGCAATCCAACGACTTGGATAAGTTTATTCTTTATTTATTTCCGTCTATGCAATGTGTGTTGGGACAGCTGATATGGATTGAGTTTCACGCAGAGAAAAATAGAGAGGCGAGTATATCATATTTCTTGGCTTCTCACGATGACATTTAACACAGCTACTCGTTTGCCCATCAGGTCTTGTGACTTTTATAATATTTTATGGTGATAAATAAGACAGCGTCCATCTTTATTCAGCGAACTGGTACAATATACTTAGGCAATCCCTCACAGACGAGTATGATTATCACTCACTTTTGTCACGAAGATGGAATACGCCTGTGCGTGTGTTCAGCAAACTAACAAACTTGACATATCAAACCTGGGGTTCTGATGGCAAGAGGCATGACGATCAGACAAGTAAAATCTTTTGGATCGTTCGTTCGCGTTTTAGCTGCAACATACTTAATTGTGTATTAAACTCTGGTCTACCGTTGAGGACTATTGCGTGAATCACTTTGGTCTGGATCTTCATTTGTGATGATTCCTTGTCTTGGGATACCCTGCTGGGAGAAAATGTATCCCGGCGGTGTTGTCCACAGGATCATCAGCAAGCCCCTCCGCCGTAACAAGGCAATGATCCAGGATATATAAATATACTTGCATACACACAATTTTCTGTATATCTTCGAATTTCGTACATAATTGGTACCTTAAAATGTGTACGAAAGATAAATTTACGAAAGTGAAGCAATGTAAAAAAACTTAGAAAGGTGTGTTTTTTAATATTCACAAATGCAAAATAAAAATACGAAACTAGTCACTGCAAAGTATTATTACTAAAGTTAAGGAGGTGTTTTCTTCATAGTAAAATTAGGCATACGCGGTGAGGGTTTTCCGTTTATTGATAATTTAACCTTATTAACTGCAAGAAATGATCAAATTTCTAAGTACGGAACAGCGAATTGTGCGAAAGTCGAGGATTGCCTGTATACGGTAAACAGAAAAGCGGAGCATTAGTCACCACTGTAAATTACTTTTTGGTCGCGACACACACATTACGACTGCTTCAAATCCATTTAACTCATCATAAGTATCGCTTCTTTCATTCGTATAGTATTTCTCAAAAAATCCTTATTGGCGTTGCGGACATACTCGTATTGAAGAGCGTGGCCGAGAAACAATATTGTCTTCAGACCCATTAATTGAACTTTCCGGTTTTAATACCACTGGAATAGGCACGAAAATCGCAGCTCGTCATTGGATGTGAATGTCCAAACTACCGCAAGTGATGAGACAACAAAACTCGCAACCGTCTAGCGCGAGCGAGTATTGTTACCAGACGAACCCTTTTACCAGACTAAGACCCTTTTTTTCGAACACCATCGAAAATCGACTCCGGAACAAGAGTCTTACCAACGGAGTTCGTCAAATATAAACAGACAAAATATATCTAAGACATGTTAAAATTCCGACTTTCACACGATTGAACAAAATTGAACAAATCACACGATTCAACCATATTTTATACAAATAAGAAAAAATATAGGAGAGAGAAAACGTATGTCGCTCGCAATCAGGTTATCAACGCATAGCAAAGTAATAATTTCATCCCGTTTTAAATACAGCAATTGAAATCCCAAATAAGAGTACATACTCGTATGTCCAACCGAACAAATTCTTATATAATACATGTTTCATACAAATTCAGTAGTTTCACACTATCTCTTGACACTACTAGAAACATGAGCCTTTTTATTAACAAACAAATAATTTAATTTCCAAATTATTCAAAATCACCACTATTAGCATACTCAGATAAAAAAAATCGTATCTTTATGTATTTTTTACTCAAAATATAATTTTACTGGCATTTACATACATTTTTTGCCACTTATGTCCTCTTGTTAGATACGTCTTCAACTCATTCGATTTATATTTGATCATATATCCTAACGCAAATGACGGCAGAAGAAGGAAAAAATGTTTATTTGGCAACCACTACACGGGTCCCACTTTCCTAAAAAGGTCACTAGGCTTAGTACGAGTACATGTTTATCTTATTTGTATCCTTGGTGGAATGGTGGAGTGTAGGCAGAGTTTTTGGGCAAGGAATGGCCCGCGTGGGAAGGACGACCCGCGCGGAGAGTTGAGTGGATAATTGGTCAAATATTACATTTAGATGCTGAAAAACAACGTTCAGATTTGGATATTGTTCTTCAGTAGGTATCCGCTTGGCAACTAGATGATTACAAGTAATTATAGCTTATAAAATTTCAAGATCAGAAAAATACTTAATAAGTATTCCGCTGTAATGTTTACTTTTTAGATCAGCAATATTGTTTATACCATTAATCGTTTTTTGCCTCTATTTTATACTGAAAGACAGAATATTTTAAATTAACAAATAAAGGTTTATTGTTAGCAACATGGTATGTATATATATATTCTGAAATCACACATATACGAGGGTCGTCTAGAAAGTAAGGTTACAAGGGCTCCTGAGGCATAGGGATTTTTTTTGTTTCGAAGTTGGCGCACCTAGCGTGTAGGGGGGATCCTAACGGTCAGTTTTTCGATCCTTCATAAATGTTGTAACCTTACTTTCTGGATGACCCTCTTACATATGTTAAGATAGTGGAAAAGATAATATATTTTAGAGAAAAGCTATCAAACGGTCTGGGCTCGTCTTATAACAGTCTTTCAATCCAGATACACCTCCACCAATTAATTGGAGGGCAAACTCGGTCACGAAGAAGTTAGATGTTTAAGTATGACATGTACATGATTGTTAATAAAAATTTGTATAGTATTATACTTAAGTTTTATAAAAAATGTGCGTTCTGGTGGAAATGGAACCCACAACCCTCGGGATGGAACACTGAAAACCTCCGTGACCTATTTGGAATGGTCTTACCAACTAGGCCACGGAGGTTGTCATCAGCCCAGTAAGATGCAAGTGCGATGACATTGGGGCTTTTCTTTTGCAGGTCTTCTTCTTCCGAACAGCTAACGGGCATGTAATGATTTGAAACTTTGACGTGCTGTTAGCTCTACCTACCCTAACAGGAAAATCACGTGACAGTATGTATGGTATTATGTGATTAAAAAGATAGAACTTTTTAGATGTTTTGATTCAGGTTAGCTACAGGGTCAATTTTTTAATGAAATTGGTCTAGAAACTCACAAACAAATTTTTATTTTCAAAATGGTGTCTTAAATTCAGAAAAATCGTATGTACTAAGGCACGGTCAAAAACTTCTCGAATCGGTAAAACGAAATTGAAGTGCCATGATTTTGAATTCAAAGCTCTCGGCTTTTAACGACCAGAGCACGAGTCTGAAGGCATTAAGAGATTGTCTTAATGGCGATGTATAAAAAAATCACAGGATTCTTCATCATTATATCCGGCTGGAGGTAATTTAAAAATAATTAGTCTTTCAGCGAAACTCATAGAAGTCCATTATGATTGTATCGTCACGGTACGGTTATGTACTAAGGCACGGAAGCAACAGAGACGCTTCAAGTGTAGTAGAGAAGTGTGGCAATTGGTGGAAAGTCTTTTGTAGGAACGCAAAACATTGGGGGCATGACTTGTAATTATGAGAGAATCACCTTTTTTAAGTTCTCCACGGTCCACCCAGATATACATTGTGAACGAATCGAGTTATCATTCAGTGCAATTAACACTTGATATTCTTTTAAAGACAATTTACGACATCGAAACAACTAAAGTATCTTAATTTTTGGTCAAGTAAATTGTTGTAATGTATTACGTTTTTAGTATACAGTACAACCTGGCGGATGTATTGCCAAGAGGCTCAACCAGAAAGATGTTCATGGTGCCTGAAGTGAAAACCAGACTAATACCATTTCTATTATCCATAAATAATTCTCCGGTACATTACACGGAAGTTTGTCAATTTGTATATGTATAAACAAGTGATGATGATGGTATGACTGTTTGAAGGCGACATATTGCCTGAGAACGGTCCTTATAATAATTATATAAAGGCTGAAGGAAACAGATCCTTGCATTGGAGGCACAAGGGTTGAGAATCGTTCCTCTCCCGCCTAAGAGCAAAACGTTTCGCTCCGCTGATGGTGCTACAGAGATCAAGGCGGATAAAATAGAGTGCGCCACGCGAAACGCAATGCATTTGAGGACGTTCAAGGTCTAGTCTCATTCTTGGCCGATTTATAATTGCGAATTAATTATTATAAACGATGCACTCAGATTACTTGGTTAATTAAAACTTTTAATTTCTTGCTAAGGAAAAATAATTGAAGACAATGAATTAAAGGATAATTATAAGAACAATGCACGCATTTAATAAAATATATATATACCAAGCATCACGCCGTTCCTCTGTTGGGGTAGGCAGAGAGAACAGAGAGCGATAATTTCCTATTTCTACACAAATACATATTTCGCATCTTCCACATCCATACACATATTCTCATAGTTCCTCCGATTTCTCCGGTTTAACGTTTATTTCTTTTGAATACCATTCACTTGATTCAACCATACTTTCCTTGGTCTTCCTCTACCACGCCTTCCACTCACATTTGCGCTGTATATTTGTTTAGTTAGCATTTCTTCATTGATTCGTTACACGTGCCCAAATCATTTCAGACTGCTCTTCGTCATCTTACTTAACACGTTAGCCTGAAGTTGAAATTCATTCCTAATCCCTTCATTCCGTATTCTGTCATACAATACATAGTCACCCTATATATATTCTTCTCAGTGCACACATTTGTACACAATTTATTCGACTCCTTTTAGTTTTTCTACGTCCACGTAACACAAATATTATTTTATTTATTAAATTTAAGAAACTGAAATGGGCACGGGTCAATCAGAATAAATTGCTTTAAACCAATAAATCCGCCAGACGTATTTACATAAAAGTGTTAAATAAATAACACAATCACAATTACATCACAAATTCATCAACCTGAACCAATGATATGTCGATATTACCCCTCATTACACGTTCAACATTCGTGCCGGATATTTACTTTCTCTTCCTATGGAAGAGGTATTTAATTGTATATTCTTTTACAATTTAAGGTGCGACGTCTCTATCAGAAATGAATTTAAGATTTTTTTGTAAAACTAGCTGCAAATTCCTTCTAAATGATTTTGTTTAGTTGCATTACTTTTGTTCTAAGAAATCAAATAAAAGAGTTTAAAGGAATTCACAGGATCCCCTTAAATCATATTAAAGTGAACAAAACCTGATATTTCAAATAACTGATGAATCAAATAATATTAAAATATTCAAATAACATTAC
Source organism: Odontocerum albicorne (assembly GCA_949825065.1). Lineage (NCBI taxonomy): Eukaryota > Metazoa > Arthropoda > Insecta > Trichoptera > Odontoceridae > Odontocerum > Odontocerum albicorne. The sequence continues at coordinate 15,005,808 of OX463857.1, forward strand.
AAGCGGTCTCATATACCTCCATTTTGATTCTCCGTCATGGTGCGGTTGTTTTCTGCGCTATGCAATTATCAAATGCCTGCGCGGCGAATTAGTTTCCATGAAAGATGTCCGAGGTTCGAGTTTCGTTCGCCACACGCACCTTGACTCGAGGTCTCGCTTCGTTGGTCATGGTAAAGAGATTGAAAAAGATAAAGCGGAAGCACGAAAACCATGGGAAGCATGAAGACTATGCACACACTAGATTTTCAAATTAGAACCGTTAAAAAATCGGTGGAACAGATGGACAAATTTCTAAGTTATTTATTTCTCTGCCAATTAGACCAATTTCCCAACTAGACCAACTTGAGCTTTACATTCATGAACTTTTTTAAGAACTCATTTATTTTGTTTGACTTTTTCAAGTCATCATACTACTAAGATATCATCACGCCGTGTCCTTTGCGGGGTAGGCAGAGATAACAGATCTCCACTTTTCGATCCATGCACACAACTTTCGCCTTCTCCACATTTATACATCTCGTCTTGCACAATTTTTTTATTATCGTCATAGTTTATAAAATACTAAGTATCTTATTAGTATTGATAAAGAGACAACTCCTTTTCTAAGAAATGCGTTTGGCGATTCGGTCATCTAAAAATGTGCATACATTAACACGTTCACTGCGTATAAAATGTCATCCAGAGATGCTGAAAATTCGCGAATTTTTGAAAACCCATAACTTTGTTAAAAATGAAATTCTACTTTCTATTGAAACATCATATACAAGTGTATTCCTTCGTGTCTTCAAAACACATGAAACCGGCGACGAATCCTTATCGGGAGACGTTTATGAGTGCACTCAACATTCAAGGCTATTTTGTATGGACACGGGAGCCGTGTTCGACGCAGTGAACGTGTTAATGTAGAGGTGTGTCGCGGTATGAAAATCTGGCGCTCTGTTCTCTCCGCCTATTCCAACAAGGAAATAACGTGATGCAAAACGTGGGTTGGATCCTTTATGCATATCAATCATTATCATCACCATCACGCCATCGGGTAGGTAATATCTCGATACCTTTCTATGCATGCACATAACTCTCGTCTAGTCCACATTCAAACATTTCGTTAAACGTGCTCTCTTGTTTCTCAACATCCTTTCTCACAGTTTAAAATTTTCCAGTTTTTTCTTCGCTAAATTTATTTCTCGCTCTCCTCGAAAATATGAAGAAATAAAACGATTTTTCAAGAATCGTCTGCGTTAGCGCAAGTTTGTAAGCACATCTTCTGGGACAAAAAGTTTCTAATGGTGTGGAAATGTCGGACAGAAATTCCAGCCGAATTAAAATGCTTCAAAATGTAACGAAAATTTGAATTAGAAAAAAATCAGGAACTTCTTTAGTTTCTACTGAATACGAAACCTCTAAATGACAAAAGGATCAATCCACGAAAATGCATATGGTATAAAAATTATATACAGTGAAATCGGACGGTTAGTAAACGTGAACTAGTATTTCACAAATTAGACAAATTTATACACTTTTTTCCGATAACGGCGGAAAGAGTCGAAATATGCTAAATTGAATAAATTCGCTAAGCCAATATTTTCGACGTTGACATCTAATGGATAAAAGATTCTTTTTGTTAAATCTGCAAAACTGAATTTATTAACCTTTTCAGCAGACGCATACGCCTCCATTTTGATTTCATCGTCACGGAGCGATAGTTTCTACGCCATGCGATTGCATCGGCTGCAATGAACACTAGTTTCTATATACGAGTCCTCAAGTTCTCGTTTGGCCTCCCCCTTCTTGTCTTCGTGTACGGTTCCGCATCGACGGTCATGGCATCAAGATTGAGAAGGATAATGTTTAAAACTATGGGAACCAAGAACATTTGCGAAGGTAAAAATACTGGTAGACCACATTTACCAGGTGGCGATGGTGTAAAAGTAGACGCAGGTGTAGGGAATAATCGCTAAGCAAGGGAGGTAAGGAAAACCATACTGCTCACTAAGGTCAATGTTACCCCTTGTTCATTCTGTTATCGTATTAGAGTATAACGTTTATTTCAAGTATATGTTATGTGTACGAGTTTATTCAGAAAGAACATCACTATTTATTTTATTCGAATAAACAGTTGTACATACACAACATCACGCCATCTCCCTGCCTGTCGGGGTAGGCAGAAGACAGAACGCCAGACTTTCCTATCTCGACATACATCTTAGCCTCTTCCACATCCATACAACGTTTACAATTTCTCTAATTTTCTACATTTCCTTCTTTCAGAATATTATTCACTTGATCCAACCATACTCTCCTTGGTCTTCCTCTCACAAGTCTTCCACTCACATTTGTGCTATATAAATGTTTTGTTAGTCTTTTTTCATTAATTCGTTTCACATTCCCAAACCATCTTAGCGTGCTCTTCTTCATCTTACTCAAAATACCAAACTTAAGTTCACGCTTATCCCTAATCACTTCATTCCTTATTCTGTCATACATTATCACTCCACGTAGGTATTCGTCTCAAAGTGCGCATTTCTAGAGCATTTATTCGGCTCCTAAACGGGTGACATTTTAAATTTACTACAGTACATGGGATGTCGTGTTTTAACACAAATGGTTTGAATCAATTTATAAGAGTATGCACTCAAAGGACTATTCAATATAAGTTTCGTAAAAACTCATTGGAAATTTTCAACAATAAAACTTCGCTGAATGCTTAAAATGTGTAAAATTAAATGGAAAACGTGTAGGAGCAGAAGGAATTGAAATGATTTTAATATAAGTCGTGACTGCTTCTTGATCTTTCAAATAAAAAAAAACTACAATTACAAGTACTTTTTGCAAATCCGTCGGCACTAATATGAATAGACGAATAACAACGATTGTATAAACCGATGAATGCATGCATAGATCTGTCGTGTAGCTCATGACTGAGCATTGTGTCTCTCATAATAGCCCTTGACGACTCTTCTTCATCCATTTCTGCATTCCGGAGTTCGAAGGGCAGTTGTTAAGGGTAGTCCTGGTATGTCTCTCACCTGGTCAGTACAACGTATTGGAACTCTTCCTCTTGTGCGTCATCCTTCCACACTTTTTGTGACCACAAACCTCTCCAAACTGTCACATTGGCCACGAGCAATGTGCCCAAAGAATCGAAGACATATTATCGACAATCTATCGGTGATCCTCAGTTCTTCGAAAATGGAGGCATTAGTTCGTCTTGCTGTCCATTGAATTTGTAACATCCGTCTCCAGCACCACGGCTCTCGTTTGTTCTCAGAGTCCAAGTCTCCGCGCCATACATAAATATTGTGAAGACGTGAGACTTAACGTATTTTCATCATAATGGCGATAGTTCTGCTTTTCCATATATTTTCCAGCTTTGACATCGCACATAAATGTTACGTAAGTCTTGTAATGTTATCTTAAAAGGTGGATTAATACTTCCCTGAACCTTGATTTGCTTCATTAGTAATGATGTCACCCTGCAATTACTTCTAAGGTGAAGTAATTTGGAATATTGTAGTCTGTATCACAATAATTTCTCACTGCGTGGATGTCAATGAATTTACTAATATTGACATCAGTTAGAGTTCTACTCAAAATAATTTTATGAATAGAATACTAAAACTTATATTTTATATAAAAAGAAGAGGCAATGAGAACTGAGTAGAACTTCTAAAAATGATGTTTCCAGAACCTATCTACTTTTTCAATCTTACAATGGTAATCAGCAAAAAACACTACGAGTGTATATTATACATATACAGAGTGTGATAATGTAACCATACTGGAAAATGAATTGTGGCAAGAAGTCGGGAATTTTCAACGTATCGTCGTTTTAAGACAAAACCAACGTCGATACAAGTAAGTTCCGCGTCTTTATGTTTGGACAAATAAACTCTTTGAAACGATGCGTGTTTTTTAAACTAAGTTCTTATGGAAGTGCTGACATTTCCATAAGTTGGGAATATTATATCTACTCGTATATAAAAATACCAAGGCTTTATTGGTTGTTTTTTTATTAGATGCACGCGATATAAACGATGGTTCAAGCGAGGAAAGTAAGGCCCATATTTGAGAAAAAAGTAAATGAAAGCGAAACAATACTTTTTATATTAAGATAAAAACAGTTTACACAAAATAAATTGTAGGAGAAAGCTGAATAAATAAAGATCTAATCTTACTACATATTCTCAGAAGTACCACTGACAATCATTAAAAGGAAGGAAGGGTTCTTCTTAAAAGGAAACTTATAGATTAAGTGTTTAATTTTTGGAATTTGAAGAATATGTTACAAGAGATATGTTAAGGGCATATACTCGTACAGACGGCGCTCGTGAGCAACACCTATTAAGAAACGAAGTGCTATTAACTAACATCATAGAAAGAAAATACAGGAAACTGAAGTCATCAAAGTGCTCATTATCATCATTTTGGGTACTATGATTCATTGTGTATCCTGGTCTTTTCCATTAACTACGGTTATGGGCAGCTTGTGGAAAGTTCCCCATTCCATGAGTGGACACGTCTTTAGATCCATCCACAAGATTTATTAGATAAGTGTGGGTTTTGTGGTTACTTTTATATGATTTTGACCATTTACAAGAATAAAATGAAGTTCTTTCTGGGATGAATTAAGTAAATTATATGGGTTTGCTTTATTATTGTCATCGTCTTGTAATTGTTTTTTTTTATTGTATAATTAATGGTCTTCTGACAATTAAAATAAATAAATAAACAAGTAAAACGCTAAATAAAATAAAGAGGAATGAAAAAAAAAACGTAAGGTTTGATAAAAAAATCTTATTCATTGCGTGCTCAATGTTGAGCTTCGTGGTCTTCCGTTATATCTCGAACTTGGTGCACCACTTGTCTCCACTCTTCCCGGTCTTGGGCCATGTTGAATGCAGCGTTTAAAGAGGACCCTGTTAATTCCTTTATTTAGTCCGTCCATCTTATAAGATACCTTCCTCTTGCCCATTTTCTATCATCCAGTTTCTCCAGACTTTTGCTATTCTTTCTGGTAACATGCCCAAGTACTTTAGGATTATATTCCTCCACGTTGTCGCGTATTTTAAGGTAATCTCTTATTCTTGAATAAGAGACGTTGGTTCGTTGATACAAGCATCCAATTATTTGATTATGTTTAAGACAATCACTGTATATGTAACATATTCTTCTTCTTGTAGAGTCTTTTTGCTATTGTAAAGTCGATTTCCAACGATTCTTACTGTATGATAGTTTAAGAGTTGTCCGAGCAGTACAAAGTTGGAAAATTCTGATCCTTCCAGCTCCCTTCACGTATATCCCAAAACATTTCTACAACACTCCTGCTCCCACTTAACATTCACAAGTGCACATTTCATCTGGGGCCTAGTACTATACCTCAAAATACTGTGTGTTGGCAGCAAGGTTCACAATATATACAACATGTATACAATTCCTATAACATCTACTGCGGTGTGGAAGGCAATGAGAACCACCGCATTATTTTTTCCCAGAAAACCACACGAATATGATCAACAATTTGAGGGTAACGTTCCTCAGCATTGAGGTCACAACGAAGAAGAATACGAGTTTAAATTAATATTTTTTTGTAAAATCCGAGATGGATTGAAATAACTTGACGTATCAAATAAATTTCTGTAGAGCAATAATTCTGCCAGATGCACCATGTAAATAAAATAAATAAATAAATTATTATAATTATTATATTTTACATCAATCAAGTAAATAGTATTGGATATATTTCTAATCGTCTCCCTATCAATTCATTTTTCAAAGGATCATTCCATGGGAAAATGTAGATCAATATGATTTATAAGTCTGTGTAAAAAAACTTAAAAGAAAACAAATATGAATGGGCATTGTTACCATTGTTTCTCTATCACTACAATTTTTCAAGTTGTGTGACAATCACCTTCGAGGAATTTATGGTTTTACAACATATTCAGACTTTTACGGCTACTTTTCAATTTAAAGTAAAACAGTCACTTTTGTCCGGCTGTACGCAAACATAATGAGGGATTGAGGGTTTTATTGTACTTTCTTTTGTTTGGACAAAGAATTTCCGGGCCGGCCGGCATTTGCTGTGATAAAGTATGTCGTAAACTCGGTGGAATTCTGTATTACCTGTGCTCATTGCGAGATACCGTCGAAGAAAAAAATACAAATACAAAAGAGAATGGCCAAATAGTGATTATTTTATGAGGTTTATCACTCATTATTGAAAAGAGCTTAGAGATATGGACATCTAAGTATTTATCATATACAAAAAAGAATCAATCAATAAAATCTATTTTTTATTTAAAGTATTAAAAAAAACGTACCAAAAAGTATTAAAAAACGTACATAAATGAATTATGTAATGTACAGAAATACCAAGTCGTATAAATGTATAATATGGCAATTGCTGTAAGCTTAAAAAAATATTTCTTCATAAAATTTTCTTTATTCATAAAATCGAAAATACAAGTGTATTCATCAAAATCGATATGGTCCCCTTCAAAGTACTTACTCCCCATCGACTGCAACGCACTTACGCCAGCGCTTGATCCAATCCTCGAAACACCGCTGGTACTCAATTTTCGGTATGTCCATTAAAGCCGTCTTCGATTTTTTCATGACATCCTCTCGGGAGCTGTAACGCGTTCCGCGAAGCGGTTTTTTAAGTAGGTTGAACAGGAAAAAGTCGCAGGGAGCCAGATCCGGTGAATTCGAAGGCTGCTGGATAGTAATCGTGTTGTTTTTGGTCAAAAACTCATGGAAATCATGTCTTTCGCGATTTCAACGCGGTTCTTTTTTTGCATGAAATTGAGGTGTTTCGGCACCAGTTTTGCAGCGACACGTCTGAGGCCCAAATCACTAACCAAAATGTCTTGAGCGGATCCATAAGCGATGTTCAAGTCCTCTGCCAGCTCTCTAATGGTCAATTTGCGGTTTTCGGCCAACATTTCTTTGATTTTATCGATGTTTTCATCGGTTTTCGACTGCCACTGCGTTCGTCATCCTCGACCGACTCACTACCACTTCTGAAGCGTTCGAGCTACCGAAAAACACTTCTCCAACATTTCCAAGGTCTGCGGACCGTTAAATCCGTTTTTCACACAAAATTTAATACAAACTCGTTGATGCACAGTTGATGCAATTTTCAAACTTGTAAAAAATCGAAAACACGCACAAAGGTAGATGAACTCAGTACAGCGTAACTTTTACAAATATCAAGCTATGACATGCTGAAATTTGGAGGGAAGTGTCAATGATAGATGTGGTAACCTAACAAAAAGAATTCCAATTGGGTGACTGACAGCGCCACACGGTGGTCGGTCCTAAAACTTTTTGATCAAGGTATTATGTACATGAGTATTACGGATACAATTATTAATTTTTATTATATTTTCATTTATCTGGCCGACATAAACGTAATGAATGACTGATTGGCTTTATTTTCTTTTCGAAAAGGATTTTCGGACTTCGGGGCATGTCCTGAGATAAGGAACGTCGGGGTTTCGTTTGATTTCCTGTAGTTAAACATAAATTTTATTGAAGAGCGTGTGAAAGATTTCTTATTGACTGCATACATAAAAAGAAACCAATCTACAAAACACATATCTTAATTTGAAATATTTGACGACCTCTGTGACCTAGTTGGTAAGACGCCTGTCTTCCGACCCGGATGTTGCAGGTTAGATTCCCGTTGGAACCTAAGTTTAAAAAAAAAATCAGTCTGTTTTAGATTTAAGGTCTCATAAACATTTTTCTAGATGTTTGAAGGATATTGTCACATGGTTATAAGCCTATAAAGTTGTAATGTATACAAAGAAAGTGTTATACGTGATTCGTTCGGGCGCTGCTTTAGTTGGCAGATATGATTTGTTTAATATTAGTGGGTTTGAGTACCGAGTTAGAGCGCCCTTGAGGACAGGTTGCTCTGTAAACAGCACTATATAAAGTTGAACATAAATCAATTATATATGTGCAAAGAATATAATGTCATATAAATGAGTAAATCGTGGTTGACTTCTATTTTAAATAAACTGTTCCTTACACGCTCTTAGAAAGCAGCTGGATGATTCCTCATTATCTCAGAAAAGGAACAGGAAAGTATGGTTGAATCAAGTACTTGATGCTTTTTTAACTACAGCAAAATAAAAAAAAATGCAACATAAATAAATAAATAACACTTCTACAGTGTATGGCGACGATGCAGAAAGCGATCGTGTGTCCAATGAGGTTTAAAAGAAACGTAATGGAGTTACGACATGCGAAAATAGTTTCCGCTCTCTGGAAGGCCGATTACAACTGATGGCGATCAAATTAAGGTTTTGATCGAGAATAACTATCGTTCTACGTCAATCGATTGCTGATACTGAAAACATGAAAACCACCTCCCACGAGCATCTGGTGCAATTTTGCGTTTGAGTTTTGACTTTAAAATACGAAGTTTCTTTCCGAACAACTCGATAGTACGCAGTTGAGATGCGGGTACGGATATTAGTGATAAAATGCATTGCAAAAGTTATCAAATGGCCTCAAGTATAATGGCTTCCCTTACCTGTCGCTTCCGTTCTCCGCCCTTACCGTGGGAACTCGATTGCGTCTCATATCAAGGAGGGTTTAATTTACTAATTCTGTACAACATTTGGATTGAGGTTGACCAATTTATTATTTGTCAAGAAAACTTTATATATCTATTGTCTAAGTATCCGTATTTATATATCTATTTATACTAAAAAAACAACTATCAAGAAATATTCAACCTATCAAGAGTTAGTTGAATATAACTCTTCTTTTTTATTTTCTTGATAGATACATAGTTCTATAGCATGTTATGTCTTTATGAATTTCCCTATGTCCTTGACATACACTCTCAATTGTTTTTTTTTCGGACATCGATAATTTTATCTCGTCGACTGTAAGAAATGGATAGTTAAATGTACAAAACTCAACGAGTCACAAGTAAATGTATAAGTACTAAAGTCGAGGACTGCCTTTATTCCTAAATATACATATAGGTAGATATTCCTGAAGGAGAGTAGTGATTTTTTTTAAGTCGCACCTTCAAATTTATAAAAGGTAACAAAGTGGCTCTTTGACAGGAGGAGAGCGAGAGATGAGAAGTTTTCGGAGGTCACAGGCGTGTGAGTGAATGAATGACTGACGCGAATATAGTGCATGATGAGGAGTTATTGAGTATGATTTTGATGTGATTGTGGTGCGGGGAAATTGTGTGTATGGGATTTAAGTGTGTGTAAGGATATGCATGTTTCAGTTGAGTTATTTAGTTTTTAGAACAAATATATTACATTTGAGATTAAGAAATGAAACCACTTCGACATAGGCGTCTTGTGAAATCTATAAATTGATGGTTTTAAGCATTATGTACTTGTATCGAATATTAACCTTTCTTTCAAAATGTATAATTTTAATAGTGTACTGTGGATAGAAAAATATTTAAAACAAAAAACACATACAATTTTTTAGTTTATATCACATACGAAATATGTGAGAATAAATGTTGCGAAATCTGAAGTCCCGGCGATAGAAAAGCGCGAAAGGAAATGCTATATACATGGGCGAGTAATGAAAGGTCAAAGCAAGTTGAGGATTTCAGCTATTTAATTAGTTTTTTCAGATATAATGGAAGAGTTACAAGGGATATTGAACTACGTGTAGCGATAGGAAACAAAGTCCCATATTGGGTTCTAAAACATATTTACTCGAACCGAACAGAATCGAATTCTGTAATTACCATCAAATGACCGCCAGCGTTTGAATGCATGGCAATGGACGAAAATATTTTTACACAATTGGAAAATATGTTAATACCCAGATAAATGCATGGAACGAGTTTCAATTTTTAAATCGAAATATTTTAGAAACACTAAAATGTATTGTAAGTTATCAATTTGAGGCAGAACCCGGCGATATAGCGAGTAGAAAATTATCATAACAAATTTGGCAGTCCCCAATGTTTAAATTAGTTTGCTTAGAAAAATTAAAAAAACTTTGGACAAAATTCAAATTTTTTTAATTATCATATGTCGAAAAGAACCTATATACCTGACTTAATTTGACTGTTTTATTGAAAAATTATATTTAATCAAGATTTAAAAAAAGAACATTAGAAATCAAAATGTGCAGACATCATTAAATTTGAGAATCGTCTTTTTATCACGAAATATACACACATATGGGCTCGCTTTTACTTTTATTAACGACCTATTCGATCAAAATCAATAAATGAGATCTGCATTTATAATTGAAAACATAATCCATATGGGTACATATATCAAAACACAAACCTTATGAGTACACATATATCAAAACCTTATGAGTGCATATATCATAATCCATATGAGTACATATATCAAAACACAAAAAATATGAAATCAAAATGGGAATACGAACAAATGTATAACGTGGTTTGAATGAAAGTAGATTATAAAAAAAAATTATACAACTAACCTGTAACATGAGACTGTCTCGCTTTCCTCAGGTGCTTTTCAGTGGACATCTTCAGCGATTTCTTCTTATTCGAATCTCCTAGTTTACTTTTCTTCATACTCTTCTTTACATCTTCTAATTCTACCGCCGTTGTCCTCTCATTTTGGCTAACATTCAATGTAGACAAATCAATATTTTCTTTGTCCTCTTTCAAAACCTTTTGATTCTTCTTGCTTTTAACTTCCGACTTTGAAACAGTTATATTAGAATTGGAAATTAGCTTTTCTGCGAATAAATCGAACCCCCACCTTTCTATAACTCTTTGTCGTTCACTATCGAATAAATCTGATATCATTTTTGCTGTTTCTGCTGGATCTGGCTTTCCAAATAGACAAATGCGACTGCTTGAAAATCTGTCAATATTTTCAACGGATCTCAAGACAGACATCGAAGCCGGTGAAAGAAATTGCTTATCTTCAGGCATTTTGCCACCAAATATCATATCACAGTACTGTTGAATGATTGTTATTTCAAACAATAGGACGCTTAATACCCGTATAAGAAACAATTAAGTTAATTCAATTTAAATTATTTCACAAAAGTAGAGTAGTACGCAACTAAATACTTTATGGACTCGTGTTCGGATAAAATAACCTCTCTGTAAACTGTCAAATACCGGCTTAGAATTGTCACAAATTTAGTAAAAATTGAATATAATGTTTCGTATAAAATTTTAAATAAACATCAGATTAAATTTATAAACTTAATAAATATATATTGCACACTACATTAAACGAGCACTTTCAATCAACAGACGCTAAAATGCAGCTGACGGTTTCCCGCCATTCGTCGCAATGAGAAGCGTCAACACAAAACACTAGTTGGTAACTAACTAAGCGCCAAAAGTATCTACGGCGAACGCTGGCGTGTCGCTTGGACGCCAGAGCGAGAAAGACTTTTTGTGATTAACGGTAGAGAGCGAGAAAGAAAAATATTCTAGAGGTGGCTGATGTTCCTCATTTAAAAAAATAATTTCAGTGGGCATCGTGTTCGCTTCTTAAAATTACAGAAATAGACAAAAATAGATACTTTTACCGCCAATATATCTGAGTATTATCGCCAAACAATTGTATAATGAACAATAATAATATATTATTATTGTCACCAATGTATTGTGTAATAAAATAATATAATCAATTTTTTTATATGATTAACCACAATAAATATTGATAAAAATACTAAAACGTAAGTAAACGTATTATCATCACATATAGATAACTCAATAAAATATACTTATTCCTCGTATCGTAACTTCAATTAAAACCCGAATGTAAAATTGATTGTTGAGTAATGCAATATTTTGTTTAGTTTTCCTTCTTAAAATATTTAGTTTTGAACACTTAAACTGCGCAAACAATTTAATCTAGATTAACTCCATTTTCAAATTTGATAGATTTTTATAACTAAACAAAAAGTTTATAAAATTACAATTTTCTCAAATGTTACTAATGCATATTTGTATCCACTAAGGTTAGTAAAAATCTATAGAGGAATTAATAAATGTTAAAATTACATACACATATGGTTAACATAAAGTAATTTTGAATCACGATTTCTGGTAATATTCTTGCAGAGGAAAAAGAAAATTACCAAAAATTAAAGTACATTTGGACGTACCATATATATGCAAAAAGGGACCATCCCACATTTTACCTGTTCTGAGATAGTTAATGAAATGTATTCATTCATTCGTATGTGGCCCTCAACGTATAGCCGGGAGCGTGGCCGGGAGATAACATTGTCTCCGCCCCGGTTAATCGAGCCTTCGGATTTAGAACCGTTGGAGTAAGCCTAGATTCGTTGTTCGTCATCGCACGTGTTGGTCATGCTACAGCACGTTAAGAGTCAATAACTCGCGTACACGTCTAGCGTGCGAGTATTGTCATCAGACGAACATACTCGTATTTACCAGACGAGGACCTTTTATTTTTTCGGATAGCATCAGAAATCGATCCCGAAACCCCCGGGTGGGAGTCAACCCACATAGAACACGGAGGTCGTCATTGTCATATATATTTATATACCCGCTTTGTATGGAACAAAAAAAAAGAAATGTTTTAAAACATTATATCGAACTTGCTATTTTTGTATATATATATATATGTAGATATAGATTTTGTATATACATATAGCTTACTATTTTTGTAAATAGATATATTTTATTTTGATATTTTAATGAAACCAAAAAAACTGTGTTTTATGTCCTTTTTGCATAATTACATCCATCCATCCAAGTGTAAGCATGATATCAAAATGTTATTTGCATATTTCGGGAAATTTATACTATGTACACTTACATATATATCATGCTGTGTCCCTTACAGAATAGGCAGACATGCCAGACCTCCATACTTTTCTATCTGAGCAAACAATTTTCGCCTCCTCCATATTCATACGTCTCGTCATGTACAATCGTCTATTATTCACACTTCTCACTTTATTCATACATTTTTTCAAAATCAGACCCTCTTGATCCAGCCACGTTCTCGTCGGTCTACTTTTTTCACGCGCATCTTGCACCTCTGACTTTTAAAATCGCTTTGTAATTAATTCATTATTCATTCTCTTCACATGTCCAAACTATTTCAGCATATTGTTTTCGTTTTACTTAAACTTAAGCAAGAATGTTTTATGTCACCCTGATTGTTTAATATTAACATAGATTCGTGTGTGAAGGAACTACAGAGGCCAATGGGTGACATACAAATGACGAATGGCAATGTATGCGGATTGCTGTATGTTGATGACGTAGTGAGAATGATTATGCGTTTGATAAGTACATTGTATGAGATATGTAACTAGAAAGATCTGAGAATGAATGTTGTGAAATCCAAAGTCATGATGATAGAAAAGTGTGAAAGGAAAATTATATCCAAAGATGTGGTGATAGAAAAGAAAAGTAAATGCGATATACGAATATGGGTGAGTAATTAAAGATTAGAGGAAATTGAAGAATTCTGCTATTTAGGTGGTATATTCTCAGACGATGGAAGAGGCACGTGGGATCTCGAACGGTGTGTAGCGATAAGAAAGAAAGTCGACGGGGCACTAAAACATATACCATATACTCAAACCGGACATTATCAAAATCTTATACGATTATATCGTGGTTGTTCTGCGAAAAGCATTTAAGTCCATTTTTTATTAAAATGACTTTTTGATGCCATTTTACTTAAAATAAAAATATCTACACATGGAAAAAACATTTATCAATCCGGGCTATGTCCAGGGCAACTGCCCCTCTAGCCCACCCATTGTCCCGCCCCTGAGCGGAGGTAAGTCTCGCGATCTTTTCGAATGACCCCAGTAAGGATTCGACGTGATAGTTTAAATGTATTATGTTAATAATAATAAAAAAATAATGATTTACATATTACTGATGAATTGAACTTAAACTCGCTGAATTTTCAATTCAAACTTAAAGGTAAGTAAAATGATGTATCTTGTCTATAATCAACTTGTGTTTGAAATTCGCGTTGCATTCATATCACGTTTTGATTCAGGAGCTATTCATCTTTAACCTTTCCCTTCCTGCGGTAAAAAAATCTGCGAGTTCCGGTGCTGTGTATTGAATACACATGTAAAAATGAGTTATTTAAAATCGGAAAAATAAGAATATTCATAGCCAATCGCTTAAATTAATTAAATTTGAAGTCAAAGTGGTAATAATTTTAATTTAATTGTTGAAAACATGAAAAAAACATCGGCCGACGTTCACACAACGGGCGAAGAGACCACCTCAAATGGTTGTCCGAGAGCTACTGAAGCGAGCGAATTGAGATTCTATTTCTTGCGTTCCCGAAGCAGAGTGAGAGTGAGACGCGAATAGCGTCGCTTCCTCACCCATAGCGGTTTTTTTAAATGAATATACCTACATCACACACTGGCACACTTTTGATTGTATTAGTGAATTTATTCCCGATTTTCACAAAATATCTCTGATGTGGCCGATACGTGCTAATTATTATTAATATTATTTTTTTCATTCAATGCGTAAATGGAGGAATACCTAAAATCTGAACCCAGTATTTATTATATTTATAGAGATATTTAAGTTTTTAGAAGCAATGTGTACTAGTTACACATCACATGGAAAGAAGGGTTAATATAAAATTTAAAAAAAATATATATATTAATTTTCCTTTACGTTTATCATAAATTTGACGCCCCTTGAAAATGTCGCCCTAAGCATTGCCTTACGTACCTTTTGATTAGGAGTCCTGGGTATAGCTGGTTTGATTATGGTGATGTATATAAAACCTTAGCTTTGATTTCCTAGAGAGAAGCTTGAATTTTAAGACCATCTTCAAGGAAGGTACGGTTCGCCGACCCTTTTGTATACGGTTTTTTAATTTCGAACTACGTTTAATTTCCTTGATTGATAATAGTGTCTACGTAGGGTAATTAGTTAAGCCTTTCGATTGCATCAGTACAATAAAATTAATTCGAAAGTTTGTGATATTTCAATTGGAATAAATTCTGACTGGAATTGTACACGTGGGACTATTGTTTTCCATTTCCCACAATATTCCAAATAGATGATCAGAATTGATTTTGAATTATTTTAGGAATCTCTTTGGAATTTATATTTCGTCATCACTTTCACGCCATGTCGCCATTGTGCTAGGTAGATCTCCACTCCATTCTATTCTTTCGCACATCATTCGTTTCTGATTCGTTCACACACCTCACTATGCATACTTTCCTATTATAAAGACTCTTGATTCTTCCCTCTTTCAGAATTTGATAAAGAATAAGGATTATTTATTTTTATAAGTAAACAGTACAATGTACCTTATAACAAAAATAATAAAAAATAAAAGAGCCAGTAATGAGTGCTCAACACATTAAGATTAGCGGAATATAAAATGTAATTGACACAATTACATCACAAAAATCAATTAAAAAGCAGTTCAAAAAAGTTCTTCAAAAGACAAACGGGACCCCATTTTATATTGTATATTTTCGTATATCTAGTGTTTTGAAAATCTTTGTTTACTGAAATATTTACAACGGCTCTGGTGTTTGGTTTAACCTGTTTTCAGAACTTTAATATATGAATCGTTGAATAAGATTTAAATTTTATACAAATGAATTATAATTTTCCGTGCTAAAAATTACGGAATCTGGATTTTTTCAATTGGTTTCAATTATCCGATTCGTTACGACTTCCATCTACTTAATTTATAACCATTCATATTTAAATTCGACATTTTAATGCTTATTATATTTATACAATACATTATATATTGGAATAACCGATGATACTTCATAAACTTGTTAGATGTATAAAGTGCTTTTAAGAATAAATTACGAATGAGTTGGTAAAGACTTGCTATGAATAGAGAGCGAGGGCGACCTTCGTGACCTGGTCGGTATAGCTACGGTTTCCTAAGAAAACGGTGCCATTACGTAGCGGCCGTAACATGACGTGATGCAGCGGACGTAAGAAAACGACCGAACCAGATATGTAAACTTAAAAAAAGACGGAAACGGTAAGTGAGCGTATTGTGGTGGAGAACGGACGTGTACGCAAGTGGTCTGCGTCGCATCCGCCTGCCGCGCCACCAGATGGCAGAAATGAGAACCAACAACTGTCAGTTGCAAACGTCAAAACTGACAGCTCCGTGAACGAATTTATGAAGTATTAGTTTAACTTTTACTTTTTAAAGGAATATTTAACATAAGGTTCTTTTAAATTTGGTTAGAATAATTAATCATATAAACCCCCAGCAAGGCACGAATACAACCTTATCAATTTACAATATACATACATTCCTGATTTTTCAAGTTTGGTTCCGATATTATTTCACACATTTTATTTCAACTGGGCTATAGTCTTTGCTCTTCACATTATATAAAGCTTCATTATTTCTTACAAAATCAATCAATATTTCGTCATCTTCGCTGGTCCAAATTACGTTTGCATTCATTTTTTATTTTAAAATGGTCACTGCTACACGGGAAAAAACGTTCCACGACTGTTTGTTCCGCTATAACGGCTGTCATGCAAATGGCGGCATCGCTATTTGACGTTACGCTTAAAACCAACGCTCTCTAGGAAACCAACGCCATTGGTTTGCATAGACAATGTTTTGTTACGGCCGCTACATAACGGCACCGCTTTCTTAGGAAACTGTAGCTTAAGACGTTAGTCTTCTTGTTCGAGTTTAATTCCCGAAAGTATCCATAAAATTAAAAAAATGTTCCAGCCTGGTTAAAGAGTTCGTCTGGCAATAATACAGGGTCTTTCAATAGGGACGCTCAAAATTTGTTACGTTATAGCGGCCATGTTGTTAAAGCAACATCTGTCAAATTTATTGTGAATTGTTCAGTAGTGTATGGCAAATCACCATGGAAGGTTATAGCGTTGAACAACGTGTGCAAATCATCAAATTTTATTTTCAAAATCAGTGCTCCGTTCGAGAAACATTCCGCACATTACGTGATTTTTATCCTCGCCACAACCGTCCTGCCGAGTCGACTATTCGACGTTTGGTGGCCCAATTTGAGTCAAATGGTTCGATAAATAATCAGTCAATACCCGTATGTTACCGAAACGCAAGGTCTGCTGAAAACATCGCTGCTGTGCCTGAGAGTGTACGGGAAAACCCGAGGCAGTCAATTTCTCGTCGTTCACAAGAACTTGGCCTTTCTGCGACTTCAACTTGGCGAATTTTGCGTCGGAATTTGGGTCTGCACCCGTATAAAATCCAACCGACCCAGGAACTTAAGGTAAACGACCATAGACAACGCCGTGTGATCGCTGATTGGGCTCTGGAGCAATTGGAAGTTGACCCAAATTTCGCCAAAAAAATCATCTTTAGCGACGAGGTCCATTTTTGGATGAATGTATGTGTGAACAAGCAAAATTGTTGGATTTGGGACGATACCAATCTACATGAGATACACCAGCACCAAATGCATCCCGAGAAAGTCATTGTTTGGTGCGGATTTTGGTCTGTCGGAATCATCGGTCCGTAATTCTTCCAAAACGAAACTGGCATTGCCATAACCGTCAACGGCTAGCACTACAGATCGATGATAAGCAACTTCTTGTAGCCTAAACTGGATGATATGGATACCGACGA
The DNA here is from genome assembly GCA_949825065.1 of Odontocerum albicorne. Taxonomy (NCBI): domain Eukaryota; kingdom Metazoa; phylum Arthropoda; class Insecta; order Trichoptera; family Odontoceridae; genus Odontocerum; species Odontocerum albicorne. The sequence goes on from OX463857.1 coordinate 15,023,396, forward strand.
CATGTGCTTCAACAGAACGGCGCTACATGCCACACAGCGCATGCCACGATGGACATTCTGCACGAGCGATTTGAGAGCATGGTTATCTCGCGCGGTGGCGACGTGAACTGGTCACCGAGATCGTGCGATTTGACGCCTTTAGACTTCTTCCTTTGGGGCTATCTTAAATCGCAGGTCTATGCGTATAAACCGCAAACAATTGATGGCCTCAAAGTTAACGTAACGAACGCCATCCAGCAAATTCAGCCAGATTTATGCGACAATGTCATCGAAAATTGGACCTCCCGAATACGTGCCACCAAGCAAAACCACGGCAGATATTTGAACGACGTTATATTTCATACTTAATGCCATAAAATATTATTTTAAATAAGAAAATAAATTTTGTGTATATCTCACACACAACTTGTTTTATTTGCATTGAAAAATCGAGCGTCCTTATTGAAAGACCCTGTACTTGCACGCGCTAGATGTTTATGAGTGTTGTTGCCTATCCACGTGCGGTAGTATTTATTTATTAACGCAATAAACGACACTTGAGTATTCCTTACATAACACAGTTAAATCAAAATGTCAAGTATTAAAAATTTCTAAAAATCTTACAATTTGTAACACGTATATGTTTAAACATATGATGCTTAAACATACCAATGCAAAACAAAGTTTATCAACAATACAAGACTCATAAAATATAACTTAAAAAAATGAAACTAGAATTTGTCTAAAGGGATATTGTAGAACGAATTGTAAAGAAAAAATTATACTGCTTAAACATGCCACAATGTACAAAAAAATTTATCGACGATACCACACCTATAAAATATGACTTAAAAAATTGAAACTAGAATCTGTCGAACGGGATATTGAAGGACAAATTGTAAAGGAAAAAATTATGCTGCTTAAACATACTAATGCACAACAAAATTTATCAATAATACAAGACATAAAATATAACTTAAAAAATTGAAACTAGAATCTGTTTTAAGGTATTGTAAGGCAATTTTTTAAGAAAAAAATATGCTTAGATTAAAAATAGAATAGACTTTAGAAAATGCTAGTCAAGGACCTTCTGAACTTTACGATTCCGAACTCCAGCATCTATTTTTAAAATATCCATACAACCAGACATGGAGTTACCCCATTGTTGTTTTCTAACGATCGATGAATTACAACTTGCAACTGTGTAATATGAAAGTATGCATGAGCAGGAATATTTAGTCTTTGTAATAGGAGAGTATGCATTATGAGGTGTATGGACGTGGCAGAGGCGAAAGATGTGTCAGGACGGAATTAAGTGGAGATCTGTTCTGTTTGCTTGCTCTAATAAAGACATGGCGTGATGATGCTAATAACAATGACGTTCCTGACTTATAATTATATGAATATTTTTGATTTCTTTATGGGATTCCGTAGTATTTATATTATTTTTTTCATTGGATTTAAATAATCATCATCCTGTCGTGTAGCTCATGACTGAGCATCGTGACTCCCATGATAACCTCCGACGACTCCTCTCCACCTATCCCTGCCCTCCGCGGCTCGAAGGGAGTTGTTAAAGGTAGTCCAGTTGCGTCTCTTACTTGGTAAGTCTAACGCATTGGGATTCTTTCTTTTATGCGTCGTCCTTCCACGTCTCCAGTAACCACAAACCTTTAGAGCCTCTTATGACCTCTATGTAATCGCATGTAAAATAACATTTTTAGAGAACGCCAATGAATTAAATATCTTAATAAAGACCTCAAAATTCATTCATTTCTGTGTCCGAACTATCAATTACGCTACGTGTTTCTAATGAGAGGTAACAGAGATCGCCCTACCATTCACACCAATCAGGTCCTACCCATAGCATGTGTGGGTCAATCAGCATGTCTTGTGAGCCTTGTACGAGTATATCCCTACAATCTCATTTTACGTTACTCGTACTTTCGTTGACGAAACCCCATCTCTGCATATTCACCTTGCATCTAGCCGCCCCTACTCGGATACTATTTAGTGTTCTCCAAGAAGGCCAAGGCAGTTGGTCCCAAAGTGCCATCTTTTCCGAGTGTTCCATCCAGTCGTCAGGTTTTTCTTTCTACTTCAGAAAATGCGCTTTATTCGGAAGAATCGTCAGTTCTTGCGCTATCCTTAGTGAAAATATTCCTGGGTTTCAATCTCGGTATTGCTGGTGACCATATAAGGGTCTTGGGTCGTGAGTTTGTTTTATTTATGTCAGTTGCATTACTTCTACGGATAGAGGTGTATGGCCGCACGGTAACGCACTAGATTTCCTTGAGAAAAGTCGTCGGTTCGAACCCCGCGCTGTCCTACTCCCCTCGAATGACACAGGCATTTTCCCGCCTAGTATTCGGGGGTATAAGGATACCTATGACTTCGGTCATATCTATTCTTTCAAAATGAGAAGAAAAAAACATTCATGTGTGCTCCGATCGATTCTCTTCGGTATGGCGTCGGATTCAGTACAGCGGTGTTGGTCGGTGAGTTTGCTAGTGTGCAAAGGCTATCTCACTTAAAAAAACTCCACGGCACAGCTTCGTTTACCAACTGAATTGACGTTGGAATTGTGAGGGGATCCTTGACTAGGAGGCCCAGCAACGATCGATCGACGGACAACAGGTGAGACGATACCGATAAATTGGTATGTACTTTTTTTGTTTTGCTTTTAAGCATTCTGTTATTATCCTCCCGGTTTCGTTCATGGCGACGTCAACTTGTCCAGCATGTGAGAAGCCACTCCAAACTGGAGTGCCATATTCCGCTGCTGACCAGTAAAATGTAAAAGCGGACATTCTTAATGTGTATGTATGGTTGTGCTCTCCAAAGAATGTTATTTATTATATTGAGTTTCCGAAGAATGTTATTTCTAGCACTGGCTTGATTGATCTAAAACTGTTGTGAATACGTTATTAAAAAATCGTTATTTTGACACGTGCAATCATTGCAGTTGGCAGTTGATTGTTTATGATCCTTATGTCCATAGATGCGTGACGTCCCGCTTCCCTTTGAACCATAGAATTAATAATACGAAACCATAGAGTACGCGCGCCTGGCGGGGGCAATTACACTATTGGAAATCAGTTGCGGAACCTATACTGTTATTAAATTAATTTCCTATTGAAACTGTTTATATCATTATTGCATTAGTTTGGTTCACCTGGCTTACAGGGGAGGATTCGTTTTATATCGAATGTAAATTCTACAATAGTAGGTATTGGATCAAAAGAAGTTGACATTTTGATTTTAATAAATACACACATACCATCACGGCTTTCCTTGTCTGAATATGCAGAGGAGAGAGCTATAGACTTTACTACCGCGTCACACATCTTTGTGTGGTGTGCAATGACGAACCGCGAGTAGCGTACCTACTCCAGTGGTTCTAAACCCGAAGGCTCGATTACTGGTTCTGAAGAATATATTGTTCTCCGAACAAGCTCTTAAATACGTCCGAATCATCAATACGGATATGTTGTACAAGCTTAATTACAATCAATAATAAAGGGACAATTTATATATCAGAGAGTACAATCTTCTGAAGGGCACTCTAATTTCGCATTTAAACCTATTTTTATTAACATATCAAAAATATTACATAATACCATAAATATATATAAATTGAGTTTTAGGATAGAAATGTGCTGATTAGGAACTTCTCTGCATCTGCATATGTTTAGAAAAAAAAACATTTGATAAGAAAACCGCAGAACACTTACCAAGGTAAATACAAACTACAAAGAAACCTTTGTAGAACTTACGAAATGTGATACAAACACATTAGTCATTGTATCACATTCGGTTTTAGGTGTGGTGTAGTGTATGTGTGTATTGTTTGTATATAATCATGACTTTTGATAAGACCTCTCAAAAAGGGTTGTCTTCTAGTATTTCCTAAAGCAACACACGCCCCTCATATACCTAATACTAAGAGGCAGGATTGCATTGTATCGATTCGACAATCAATTTATTCGATAAAAAAGAAATCGACCTCTGAAGTTCTACTCCTCTTTGAAGGACCATCTCGTAGACACAGATTCGATAGATAAAATGAAGACAACCCATTAAGGGACTTTAATACCCAATTATTGGTGATATGGAGGTAAATTAATTGCTATTTGCGGACAGCGTGGTGAAACTGACATCCAGTAAAGAAATGTTGCAGATTAGCCTGAATCGTTTTAAAAAGAAACAAATGAAACTGAAATGATGATCATCGCAACATTAGTGATGGCGATCGGACGTGTGCCATCTGATTGGAACGTGCAGTTAATGGAGAACCTTCACTCGGGAGCTCAGTTTACACAAAATGAGCATCAATACGTGCAATGTTGTTATTGGTCGCATATATTTTACATAATATATACGAGTATAATACATATACGGTTTGATAAGAATATAAAAAGAATTTGTATATGTATCAAAAAGTATTTACATATTTAATCATTAATATTAATATTATCATCTTCAAAATAGTCTCTATATGATAAAATACACTTTTGCTTAAGTTTTTTCCAATTCGCAAAACGTTTGTGCAACGCACTTTTTGGGATAGCCTTTAGCTCACCCGACGATTTTGCCTTTACCTCATTTACGGTCGCAAAAAGTTGTATTTTCAATGCATTTATTCAAGAACATGAAAAAGCCGCAGCGGGTCATATCTGGTGAATACGGTGGCTGAGGCATCACGATGGTATTGGTTTTGGCCAAAATTTCACGAATTAGTAGTGAAGTGTAAGCTGGTGCATTATTGTGGTGCGAAATCCAGCAGTTGTAACATTTGGATATGACTGACACATGGCTCATCACAACTGAGTCAAGTTTTTGAAAATCTAATTTTGATATTGAATTTTGCATCATAGTCAATTTATTATTTTCAATTTACTATTTAGTAGTTGGTGATCCTCTATAGTAGAAAACCTCTTGCGATCCCCTGGGGTCACGATTCATAGGCTGGAAATCTGTGTTATATGCAATAGCAACAAAATCTGGAATGGACCTGGAACGTGGGAACTTGAAAGTATTATTTTTTATTTATTTTATGCACGACGCAATTGTCTTTTAAAGAACATGATAAACACCTAAGAAAAGTCCGATTAAATACTTAAATTTATTGATATAAGTAAAAAAAAATTTACATTACAAGGACACGAAAATACAATAAAAACTTGAGTTGTAATAAAGGCTCGAGAATTCAGTTGAAAGAATGGATCAAATATTTAAATAATGGAGCTAGAGACAGACCATTCCACACCACAGAACCAGCAACGGCCAAAGCTCTATTGTAATTCCCTGCCCTATTGGATCGATTCGGAACAGCTAATTTATTAGAAGAAGACGCAATTGAACTCAAAGTTCTACTCCTCTCCAAAGGAACATTTCTCAGACACATATTCGAAAGATACGATGGGGTCATCCCATTAAGAGACTTGAATACAATGATACAAATTTCAAAATCAATCCGTTCGCGACACTTGAGCCTATGTATACTTTTAGAAGATGACTATCATGAAATTTACCAAATTTGTATGGAAATTTTACGTTTAACCTCTTCAGACCTGGCGTCTGTTATAATGGACACAACGTTCATATGCACTTTGTATACAATTTTGAGGTAAACACATATTTATGTTTTCTAATAACAAATGAAGTGTAGGATAATGTACAATATTTATCTACTGAACGTTTTAGGCGCCTTGCATCTAAATTAATACGACATAATGTTGCATTTAGTGTAAAAAGTACATTCACAAGCAAGAATATTTTTTTTAAAACCTTAGAATTAATTCATGTCTAAAGAGATTAAAACTGTTCGCAGTACCACCCTGTTTTTATAAAAGTAACCACCATTTTATTTAGTTTCGGGGTAATTATATTGCAATGATAATATAAATTTCTCTGCCAGTCCGTGCTGTATTGAATATTTTATGAATTTATTGGTTACGCAGAAGGCAATTCATATTGGAATTATGGCGTTTAATTGTCCGTACTCCCGCAGGAAGAAGGAAGGAGCAAGACCTAATTATACTCGTATACTCTAATATTGCGGTTAAACACAATTGCCATTAATTGAAATTTCCGATAAACTTCCGAAAGTCTTTCACAGCTGTCACGCGCACGTAATTTAATTTTTACGTGTGGTATTATTACCGCACCTTTATTTTATTTATCAGAATTACTCGTATCATATACTATTCAGAAAATATCAGCTAAAATGTATTTCGAAAACATGCCGATTTGCACATTTTAAGAAAAAATATACATAATGAACTACTTGCCAAAAAATTTAAAAAAATATATTTATGGTGTACTCCATAGATACAAACTGTAAACTAAAATTCAAGAAATTCTAAAGCTGTAAAGGTGATAGTGTGTGTTAAATTGATATTATTATTATTTATTTATTATATGGAATAATTCGTTAATGATATTACCTCTATGCCATCGTTTCTCAACCTGCAGGTTAAGATCCCCCTCTGATAAACACACTTTCTGAGAAAAACGAACACATTTAGTTAAAAAAAGATACAGTTCAAGTCATTATACATTGTTTACTCCAATGGTTACCTCTGTATGATGTATCTATTATAATACATATCTAGTGAAATTGTGTAGAACTCGTAGGTAGCGTAAGTGATGTAATCATGATCAAACATATATATACTCGCGGTAAGTTCAAACTGTTAATGATGTAAAACAGTAGATGTCCTTACCTGGCTGGCTATCGTCTTTGTGCAAGTACAACATGTGTGCGGCCACGTGCTCACGCATCAACAAGAAATTAAGTTTTTGCAATGGGGTCGTGAAGTCTTAATTTAATTTTTATATCTTTTGAGTATCGCAAGGCTATAAAAAGGTAGAGTAACAATGCTTTATGCTATCAGCCACTGGTCATCCTGGTCTAAATAGAGTGGAGTCGTATGACTTCTGACTTAGATCTGTGGATGAAATGGCGGTGTTGTGGATTTATTTATTTACATATCATAAGAAACTTGACTGTTTAATTTGATGTTTGGGGTGGATCCTTGAGGAGGATCATTTTGGAGAATTTGTGAGTATGCAGGGCTGTTATATCATAGTCAGTTAGTGGGTTAATAGAGGGCTGTAGTGAGTGGGTATGTTTCCATAAAAATGCTCCGATTGGCAGATTATGAACTCTGTTATCATTAAAATACCTGCTTCGCTTCTTTTTATTCTCAGTGTCATGTCAGGTCCCCCCAACGTTGAATATCACTTGAGAGTAGACATCTTTGTCCCCGGCAACCCGAAAAAGATCTCATACGCCCCTTATGCCAGTCCAATCACGTATATTGCGGAGCCAGGAGATTTGCCTCCTGCCAACACCTCTTCGGCCTTCTATTTTGCCTTGGATGATCAGGTGCAGTAATTTGTACTTTGTTCTTCTAAGTACATGACCCAAGTAGGACAACTTTCGGATTTTAATATTGGTCAGCAGCTCTCTATCAATGTTGGCTCTTTGAAGAGCCCCTGTGTTGCTGACCATATCCGTCCAGGGTATCCGTAGCATTCTCCGGTGCATCCACATTTCGAATGCTTCCAGTCGATTCATACTACAATACTTACTTTGAGGGTCCATGATTCCACTCATGCGTCGCTATGGAACAGTTTTGGTCCATGGCGGCGAGCCTAGAGCAAGTTTAAGGATCTTGTTTTGCAGTATTTGCATTATTCTGATATATTTTTGCCACCGTTCCCCAAATGGGTGCGGCGTACGTCATGACGGGACAAATGATCGCTTTGTAAATCAATAATTTGTCGTCATGCTGAGAGTGTTATCAACTTATTATTTTATATTCTTACCGACCTGATTTGTTTTCTCAGTTTTTCTGGCCTCATTCATTCAATATGTACATATATCATCACGTCATCTCCCTGTTCGGGTAGGCAGCGAGGACAGTGCACCAGACATTCCCATCGCGACACATACACACATCTTTCGCCTCTTCTAAATATACGAGTATACACTCTCGTACAATCGATTTATCTTACTTCTTACATTTCCTTATTTTAAAACACTTGATCCAACTATACTTTTCTTTAGCACGCCTTCCATTTTCGTTCGTACTGTGTATTCTTTTTGTTAGTCTTTCTTTATTCATTCCTTCCACGTGCCTAAACCGTCTCAGAGATCTCTTATACATATTATTCAACGCATCCGCCTTAAGTTCTCATCCATTCCGTATTCTGTCATATATTTGTCACACCATGTATTATTGAATATGCACGCATTTTAACATTCGGATCTTTCTCTTCCATAGTTGGCACTAAAATACTCTTGTGAACTTATCTTAGCACATTTTGGTAATGTTCGGTTAGATAATATATATTTTGGTACCTTTTAATTTTTTCCTTTTCGGTACACCTCGTAAATGTTGTTAATACGAGTACTTAAATGTAATTCAATATGAAAATGTTGTAAATACGTAAATGTAATTTAATATGTAAATGTTGTAAATACGTAAATGTAATTCAATATGTAAATATTGCAAATATCATAGTCTGACTAATTTAGTCATTTTCTAAAATAAAAACATTCAAAACCGAAATCATCTTAAAAAAACATTAAAATTAATTAACAAGATTATCGTCTTTGGGTGATAATTTTTTTTCTAACAATTACTCAACGAAACCGATTAGTCACGCTTATATTTGTTAGTTTTATTAAATGAAAACAAAATGTGATTTATAAATAGCAATGAGTCAAACATTATTTGTACCTGTCGTGCCCAGTCTCCGGTTTCCAGTCTCCAGTGTCCAGTACTCTTGAATGATGTCAGCAGGTTGAAGGAAGAATGCTGTCTTTTGAACGTAGAAAATACAACCAAAAATAACAATGTTAATGGACCAATCCGTCACTTCATTGGTTTTTAAACTTTTTCGTTTCATGATGCCCTTAGTATATGACCGATGGATGATGAAAAGGAAGGGAAGAAACATGATAAAAGTCTTCGTGATGTGGTGCTGAAACCAGATGCTTCGTATGGACCGCAAAGCGCACCAATGATTCCAAGGGACTAGCCAACGAAATAGATTATGAAGAGGTCAACGAATTTGTCTACATATGTTAGGTGTTCTTATTTTGAGAAAAGGATGATTTGAAGCAGAGATCTGAAGACGAATTGGAATGACAAAATCAGATATGACAAATCCGACCAATATATAGACTAGCCGGTCTATACTCAGAAGAACACAAATCCATCTAGTTAAGTTTCTGGTATTCTCTATAGCACTGTATGGAGTAGAAACATGGACGATGAGAAAGAAGGAAAGAAACATGATTCCTTCGAGAATGGAGGTGGATATTCTGTATCCCATGGACTGCAAGGCACACCAAACGTCTCCATCTTCCTAGAATTGTAGATTGCCGAAAGTCTTGCGACACCATGAAGAAAAAGAATTCTTGCGTACTTTTTTTTTTTAACCTGGCGAGTTTATTGCCATGTTGCAATCTCTTCCAACCAACCAGAAAAATGTTTTTATAGGTCCTAAGTGAAAACCAGACAGGAATCCTATTTTTAAAAAATCTGGGTTCCAGCGGGGATCAAACCCGCAACCTCCGGATCGGCAGACAAGTGTCTTACCACCAGGCCACGGAAGTAAGATTATTATTATCATTACTTTTGGCATGTTAGAAAAAAACAATGAAAGTTTGGAGAAGCTGATGATCACGGAGACAATTAAAGGAAAGTGCCCCGTGAGATGTACGGATTAAATAAAAAAAGTTAACAGTATTATCTTTTAGCGCTGCATTCAGCATACCCCAGGAACGGGAGGGATGGTAACAGGTAGTGCGCCGAGTTTAAGATATAGCAGAGGACCACAACTCTAAGTATTGACCAGGCAATGAAAAATAATAAATGTGTGACCTTCTTGGCCTAGATGATAAGATGTCTGTCTTCTAGCTTGGTGGTTACGCGTTCGATGCCGTTGGTACTCATATTTTTTAAAAAGGGTTCCAGTCTAATTTCAATTATAGCTCGTTGAACATTTTTCTGGTTGGTTAGTTGGCTAACGCTATTGGAACGGTAAAGTTCAATATGGATTAATGAACAGAATTATCGCGATTTGTCAGTTAGATGTCGCATTACTGTGACCGTGCATCAAAATTAAGAGTGTCTGGAATAATATTTTTTTCACATATCAGGGTTGCGAAGCCCACACTTTGAAAACTTCTGCTCCTCGTGATATTTTTTGTTGTTAATAAATTTTGTTTGGTCGCGTGCTCTTTGGCAAAGTAATAAATTAAATTTCAGAGTTTTAAATAATTCGTTGCGGCTTGATTGGTTAACGTATGGTTGGAATTTAAAAAGAATATCTAATGATCATAATAGTAAATATTATATTGACCTTAGAATTAATACCCAAAAACACGATGTTTTTTTGTTCTGAGAAGAAATCAAGTTTCTAATGCGAGAGTGAAAATATGTTGATATATGTTAGGTGGACAGTATCATTAGGCGAATCATTTTACGTACTAAGGTGTTATAATTATAATATTTTTTTATTTATATATTTAACAATGTATTTTACATAACATGAAAGCAGCACGCGAGACAAGTTATTTTAAATATCTATTCATTTAAATTGTTAACAAAATGACATCAAATTTATCTGTAATTAGTGTGAAGATACAATACATTTTAGGAATAATTACAATGTAATTGTTTGAAATAATGTTATATTTATAAATTAAGTCGATCGATCGATATTGATGTTGATGGGCCTCGAAGTCGAGGATCCCCTCGTTATTCCAATGTCATGTATCTCTCTACTGCCAGCACATGTTAATCTTATATTCTTATATCATTCACCCTCAATATATTATGCATGTACCACTTATCTAAGAACCTATAAATATCATTATTTGTAACATGGATAATCACCAAAACCAATGTTATCTTATCCACATTCAAATAAATATTATAAGTTATATTATACCCTTGTCAAGCTTACGATACTAACCATGTTCTAAATCCTATAAATATTAGCGCTATCATATTAGTGTCAATTTAACTTCAATGCATTATATTTAAGTTATCTTCTCGTCTGCCCAAAATCAATGGGTAAGCTGCGACGAGATAAATCACAGATATCGACTTGACCTTAAAGGGCAAACATAACATGCCAATGCATTCTTTCTTAATCTATTGATAGTTATCTTTGCTTTAAATAAGACGTCATATCTGAGGCAGAATTATTATTCTTAAAGCCGCCAAGATATTAACATCATCCTTATTATATAATACTGTTAATATTATACTTCAAATGTAATTCAACTTTTATACAAATAAAACTACACGTTGAAATTCTAAAAGTGTTTTCGTTGCAAAAGGCCATAACACCAACGTCAATCCAATTGAAAAGCGAAGCTATGTCGTGGGGTTCGTATTTTTTTAAAATGAGTGAGCCGTTGCACACCAGCAAATTCACCGGCCACACCGCTGTACTGGTTCCGATGGTATACCAAAATGAGACGATCGGAGCCCACCGCCATGTTCCCCCCTCCCCTCTTTTTGAAAGAATAGATATGACAGAAGTCATAGGTATCCTTATAACCCGAACCCGAATACTAGGCGGAAAAAATGTGTCATTCGACGGTGTAATGTATCTCTACCAATGTTAATATGCTTATTTTATCGTATACAATAAATATTAAGTAATCACCAAAACCGATGTTATCTTATCGATGTCCTTATCCACATTCAAATAAATATTATAAGTTATCGTGCAAACCAATGTCAAGCTTATCGACGTCGTAATGTATCCCTACCATATCTCTGTACTATGTAATCTAGAACCTATAAATATTAGTGTTATCACATGTATGTCAACCTAACTCAATGTATTATGTTTAAATTTATTATCTTGTTGGCATTTATCTATCCAAATTCAATAAAGATTTGGTATCACTAAATGGAAGGAAACTGCGAACGAGATAAATCGCCTGATATCGATTTGACCTTAAGGGCAAAGATAACATACCCGAAACATTCCTCTCTAATCTATCAAGGGTCGCGCGTATGGTTATCTTTGCTTTAAATAGGACGTCATATCTGAGGCAGAATCATTATTCTTAAAGCCACTAAGATATTAACATCATCGTTATTATAATACTGTTAATATTATACTTCAATGTAATTCAACCTTCATACAAATAAAACTACACAGTTGAAATTCTAAAAGTGTTTTCGTTGCAAAAGGCCATAACAACGGGAGTAGCACAGCGCGAGGTTCGAATCGGCAACCTTCCGCAGGAAAGTCTAGTGTGTTACCGCGTGGCCATGCACCTCAAACGACCATGGTCATGACGAAGATATAGATTAATTGGTATATACTCAAAAGAATAAGCCTTTTCGTCGATGAAAATAACTCTTCTTCTTAATCATGTGGTCAATGCTAAGGTCGTGTCTCGAACTCGGTGCACCACGTGTCTCCATCTCTCCAGGCCCTGGACTATGTTAAATTCAGCGCTTAAAGAGGATCCTGTTAACTCCTATATTTGATCCTCCCATCTCATAGAACACCTCCCTCTTGCTGACCTTCCCTCAACTGTCCCTGTGACCACACTCTTCTCCAGACTTTCATGATTCTTTTTATTATGCTTAAATTACGTTAGTATTCTTTTTCTGCATGTTGTTGAAAGGTCCTCTGTTATGTCTCGAGCTCGGTGCACCGCGCGTCTCCATTCCTCCAGGCCCTGCAACATGTTAATTGCAGCGCTTAAAGAGGATCCTGTTAACTCCTTTATTTGATCCTCCCATCTCATAGGACATCCTTCCATCTCATAGACATCCCTTCCTCTTGCTCGCTATTCCTCAACTGTAATCACCAATTTCTCCAGATTTTCAGCATTCTTTCTAGCAGTATACTTAAAGTACGTTATTATTCTTTTTCGGCAAGTCTTGAAAGCCTAATCTCCAAAATCTTCTCACCCTTGCAACAACTTAATTAAAGCTTCCTATTAGTACGATAATTTGACTATAGAAAAATATTTTTTGTTTAGATTCAGTCAAATAATAAAATTGTCAAACGTTATGTTATGGTTTTATTTATTTTTAAAACATTCCGGTAAGGATATTATACTGAGTGGCTAACTTAAGCTATTTTCATTTGGTAAAATGGTCCTCGGTCGAAAATTCTCGCGTACCTACTTCTGTTCCTGATGATCGTCTATATTATGACATATCATAAACGATGCAAGGTGCAGCATGTGCGATACCACACCTTGATTATATTATATTGTACAAAATACGTTACAAATGACAAAATCAGGTGTGACAGCCACACAGCCGCCCGCATTCAGTCATTTTATAATGAGGTTACAGGTGATGGCTGAATGACTTGTTGGACTATGATTGCACCACAGTATAGCACATGCCACAACTTGACGCGTGATTGGGAACACCTGCCAATAACTGCAATACGAGTATTATTACCTGTTGAAAATTACAAATTATTTTATAAGTGTTTTGAGCTATTAATTTTATGGTTGTTGGCTTAATATTTTTTCATACAAATCGAGCAAAACGCTAATTTAAAGGACAATGCAAAATTAATTTTATCAAATCATATTTATTTATTTCTACCTGATAGTAAAAGTATTGGTTATTATCTAATATAATCCTATATAAGAAAGTGAAGGATGACATGACGAGACTCGGACTATTCCCGAGTTACTTGAAAGATCGAGAGAGATGGAGGGAAAAGGTCCAGCAGCCGTCCCCAAATAGGGGGGATAAGGCAAGGGAAAAGAAGAAAAAATATTTTTTATTTCTATTAGATTTTCAAATACATATTTTGATTTTTGACATTGTTTTATTTAAACATAAAATCACTTAATATACAATATTAATTCCAAAACCTGATTGGAAATTATTTTATATAAAAAGTTATTTTAATGGACAAATTGTCAAACAAGAATCTTATTGGTCTATTAAAAATCTATTAAAAAAGAATCAGAAAAAAACCTAGATATTTTCAGCATAAAATTATATTTTTGTGTACAAATATTCGTATATAGGATTGATCTATGTTCATATAAACCAAAACATGTTTCGAGTTTGGGTCATTTCCGCATGTAACTTATACTTCCGCATATATGTTATACATCCATATGATTGATACGTTCTTATTGTATATTCAAATAAATGAAATTGCATCTGTGGAACTAACAATGATGATTTATGTAATCAACAATGAAATTGAAACTGTTAAAACTATAAATTGTATGGAATATAGTATCATGTTCAACAGGCACAGATCTCATACAATAATCCCACCCCTTGTAATTGATACATATAGTATGGTACATACATAGCATCACGCCTTCTCCCTGTCGGGATAAGCAGAGAGGACAGAATGCCAAACTTTCCTATCTCGACACACATCCTTTGACTCTCATAAAACTATGTGTAACATACACACGTAGAATACACCTTCTAACACAACTACGATTTTCCCAAGTTTTTACATTTCCTCTTTTAAAATATCAATCACTTGATCCAACTATACTTTTCTTGGTCTTCCTCTACCACGCCTTCCACTCACATTTGGACTGTATATATGTTTTGTTAGTCTTTCTTCAGTCATTCGTTTTACATGCCTAAACCATTTCAACTTACTCTTCTTCATCTTACTTAACACATCAGCCTTAAGTTCACATTCATCCCTAATAAATTCATTCTGTCATACATAGTTATTCCATATATTGTTCTAAGTGCTCGCATTGCTAGAGCAATTATTAGGCTTCTTTCACTGTTTTTCCACGTCCACGTTTCATTTTCATATATAAAAGTTAGTACTAAATTACTATTATAGACTATCGTAGCAGATTTTGATACTATCCGGTTGGAATATACACATGTATATGTTTTAGTGCCCAATTAACTTTGTTTCGTATCGCTACACACCGTTCGATATCTCTTGTAATTTTTTCGTCAACTGAGAAAATACTACCCAAACAGCTGAATACCTCAACTGAGAAAATACTACCCAAACAGTTGAATTCCTCAACTTATTCCAATCTTTCATTCCTCACTTATATTCGTATATCGCACTTTTCTTTTCTATCACCACATCTTTCGATTTCGCAACATTCATTCTCAGATATTTCTCGTTGTACTTCTCATACAATTGACTTATCAAACTGTGTACTCGTAATTCATCCTCATTTCAAGCTAACACTTCCATGTCATCAGTAACTCTCTCAGAGCAACTTTAAAATTACATAAATTGGTAATACATTGTACTGGTAATACATAACTCTCCCATTCCCTCTTACACTTAAAAGTTAGTATTCCTTAATTCCTAGAAGAAACATTACGGGTGGCCAACTATATATATATTGATAAAAAAAATAGAAATTAAATAGAAATACAAGAATACACCGATTAAATTTTATATAATGATTAAAGTTTATTAAAGTTTATCATCGTGCATGTTTCAATTGATGATTGTTTTAGCCTAGTACGTCGATCGTTAACAATTAAATTGTACGTACTAAAAAACCGTTCTGCGTCAACGCTATTTGCAGGACACCAAATTGATTGAAGGACAGCATTGCCGAATTCTTCATGTTTCATATTTGTTGCAAGTAAAAGTTGAAGAATATCCATTTTTATCCCACTTTTAATATTACATGATAAATTATTAAAAAAATGTGAATACCCCTCTTAACATTGAGTGGTTGTTAATGTTGTAAACAAAGGTAAGTTTCTTATTACCGATATCGTTTCATGAATTTGGAAATTACATCTACTTCCAGCTACATGGGGATTGAACAGATGATTTAAAGCTTCATAAAACACATTCGTTTCATTTTTATTTAAATGTGACTCAAGTTTTAATAAACTTTTACAGGAAACCGACTTAAGAATGTCTATTAATTCTAGTTTGGTATGTTCATCTGTTTCAAGAAGTAGCTTCTGGGTTTCCATAGGCAAAATGCCACCTATGTTATAACCGAGAGAATTTTTTATTCCCATAATTTCATCCCACAATAAATGGGAAAAAGGGTACGAAGATCCTTCTAATTTATCAATTAAATTAATAAATTTATCGCATATCTCGCTAACAAATTTACATTGAATTTTTAATGTATTTGTATCAGATTCATACAGCTCTATAATTCTTCCCTTTGCTACACTTTTTATATCTGAGCTTTTAAAAAAATCTATCAATGGCTCAAAGTATGTGTCTAAATATTTGACGGATTTGAACCACGATTTCCAACGGGTTATAATTGGACTCGAATATAATGCTGCCAGGAGATGAGGATATGAATTCAACAAGAATGCAACATAAGTTGATTTCAGTTTACGCGAATGTAAAAATGCCATTTTGAGTTTACTAATGTATTCATTTAGCACTTTCAGCTCTTTCATAAAAACATTTCCAACCAAACTAATTTTGTGTGCCCAGCACTGGAAATGTAGCATTTTATTTCCAATTAAAACGCTAAGACTTTTATAGCAAGCAATCATATAAGGAGCTGAGTCTGAAACAAATCCTATTATATTTGAATATGAAATTTCATAGCCTTTGAGAGTATCTACTATTGTTTGTAAGCATGTAGTAGCATTTGCCGAATCCAAAAAATTACATGACGCTAAGTAGACATTTTGCTCACTGGCAGGTAACACTGTTCTGAATAAAATGGCAAACACGCAGCGTCCCATCTTGTCTGAAGTTTCATCGACCACTATTACAAGAAGCTTGTTTTTAACATTTTCCAGAATTTCTCTCTTCATGTCGGCTCCACATATTGGAACATATGTTCTCCGTAGCTGATCTGCACATGGCAATTCACTAGATCCCTGCACATATTCACGAAAATATTCTTTCACCGCAGGATGATTTAACTTTTCCAGAGGTATATTAGCTTTTAGGCACATGCTGACGGTTTTTTTTATAAATGTAGATTTCTCATGTCTTTTATCCATGATTTTTGGTATTGTCGATTGACTAGTAGTACTTGTAGCAGATGTTGAAACTTTTTTCTTGTGTCCATTTTATTCTATATGTTTGGTTAAATTATCTTTCTTTTTCCAATCTAGCTGACAATTTCAATGCCTGCATATCAAAATATTTTTTTCGTTTATATAAAATCCTTCTGCTTTGTAAGCTGTAGCTCTCTCTTTAATACTGATATATGTTCGACCCATGTTCTTGGGGCTAAAAACATATATTTTTTTATTTAATAAACGAGGAAAAAAATTTAAAACGTGAGATTTTTAAAATTGTAAAAAAACTCACCAAGTGGATACTTTAACACTGTTTTGTTTAAACGCATTTGTTAACGCCACAACCATTTGAATGACACAAAACAAGTACCAACCTAAGTATGTGGCATCATAGACAATAGACAAGAGTTGACCATAGACTCTGGAAGGTTTCTCTTTAGTCATTCTTAACAAAATCAATATATTAAAAATTTCGCATCTATTCGAAATTTTCGAAATTTCGCAATTATATCGCATTTATCGCTTCTATCGCTTCTATGTCGCATTTATCGCAAAATGCGATAATCACGTATCTCTAGTTATGACGCCTATTTTAAAATAATAAGTAGGCGCAAGGATGCAATGCGCCACTTGTAATTATCCAATGCGTCACGGTTTGTCCACCCCTGGGGTAGAGCCACGGGTAGAAACCACACTCCCGCAATTATAGATATCACAAAAAGTTCTTTTCGTTTTTCTCCACCATTTTAGAGTAACTAATCTCCCGCAGGCTCTACAGTAATGCCCCATACTCTAATTTGCTACGTATCAGCGCACTGTTGAAGGATTAGAAAACCTCACTCCCTTTAAATTATTTAAATACTTGTTTTCTCGAAACTCGACTTTTTATACTTTTAGCCCTAGCCCGAGGGCAACTGACTGTTATGATTTAAACCATTCATTTAACAAAAATCCCTAAAAATATATTATTGTGTAATATATAGATTAACAATGCAAATAATGGTTATTTTGTCGGACCACTTCAAAATATAATAACGAATGTATGACATCGAAAACAATAATGCAAATAGAGGGTTTTTAACATAGGGGTTCCTGCTCTTAGAAATTCGATACAATCTGCCTACATGTATCAACTTAAGTAATGAAGATAAAAGGATATAGTGTCACACCTGTCCCGCATAGCCCTGTTTGCAGGAGTCTAGAACCAAAACGTATCATCGTGCTGTTTTCCTTTCGGGATAGGCAGAGAAGACAGAGCATCTGACATTTTATCACATCATATGCTTTTCGCCTACTCAATATATTAATTAACTTAGTGACTTCCATTGTAAGACATCTTTACTACATTTAAAAAAAAAATTTTAGTCTGGGTTTCACTTGATGCTTGTTTAACATATTTTTCGTTGGTAGGAAGATATTTCCATATGCCCATAAACCACGCCAGGTATAGAATGAAAGTGTAATCCAATATGTATGCATCTTTTCGTAATAATTTTCATTCACTTGATAGGCTGTATATTTTATTTGTCAGCTTTTCATAACTCATTCTTTCTACATGCCCAAACTATCTCAAAGTGCTTTCTTTTTTCTGATTATTACACCTGTCTCTAATATATGTGTACATACATCCTCAATCGCTTCATTCCGTATTCTGTCACACATTATTCTCAGTGCACGCATTTATTCGGATCCTAATCATTATTTTTCAACGTCCATGTTTCACTCCCATACTTGTACATCAAAGTTGCCACTAATATACTGCTTTTCACATTTTGTCTTCGTAATTTTTATGTACTTTGAAATTTCGATTATTTATTTAGTGTAATGTATAGTATTTTTTCGACGGTTAAAAATAGTTACAATTGTAACAAAGCGAGTTAGAATTTAGAATGTGCGTGAAATACAAAATCGAGGTGTTACAAAAAGTATGAACATAAATACATTAAAATGACTCATATACAAAAAATCTAGGCTCAGGCAATCAAAGGCCCTAACACAAAAAGAAAGAAAAAAATATGCGTATCAGAAAGAAAAAAATAATCTAATAAAAATATGCGCACAATCAATCCACTCCAATACAAAAATATGCATATTCACAATTAATCCACTCCAACACAAAAAAGCACATCGAAACTTCAACATATTTACAGATATCTCGAAAAGTTTGACAGAAAAAAATCAACGATAATTTAGAAAATATCTCCCGAAAACCTTGTCTAAAAATTCTTCGTGAAACTGTACTCGATACACATTTCACAAATTTTAGAGAAATACTATTATTCCGATTGGGAAAAATCGATTTATTTAATGGAAATGAAAGCGATCTCTACACACCATACACGTATTCTTCCTCTCAGAAGTAACATGTGCACAGTTCTGAAATTAACAATGGAGACATCCCATCAAAAGCGTCAATAAGTAATTTATCAATTTATTATTTAAGCGTAATTTACTGAGAAGTAGTTAAGTTGGAAAATAATTCAAGCCAATGTCACTGGTTGTAAGCCCCTGCTGCAGGGCAAAATGCAGTTCTCACCAGGAAGTGAACTATGATCCTTTTATCAAATCGCTGCCTGGTTACGCTCTGTGGGTACGACAGTTATACGAGTATATTACATTATACCAGAGGTTTACAAAATGTGCGCCTTGACGTCTTGGAGCGCCGAGGGGTATTCGATTTTTTTTAATATATATACTCGTACATACCGTCACGCCATTTCCCTATCGCACTAGACAGAGAAGATAATAAAAATAATTTCCATGGTCTTCTTCTATCACGCCTTATAGTATACTAACATTTACACTATACTATACATACAAGGGGTGATAAGAAAAATTTCACTTTTGTCATAAAGTAATTATTTTATCATTAATATCAATATTATCCTCTTCAAAGTAGTCCACATGGGATAAAATACATTTTTGCCGACGTTTTTTCCAATCCGCAAAACATTTGTGTAACGCACTTTTTGAGGTAGCCTTTAGCTCACCCAGCGATTTTGCCTTTGTCTCCTCTATGGTCGCTAAACGTTGTCCTTTCAATGCCCTCTTCATATTTGGGAATAGATAAAAGTTGCAGGGTGGCATATCTGGTGAATATGGGGGCTGCGGTATCACGACGGTGTGGGGACCATATTTGGTGAATACGGTGACTGCGGCATCATGATGGTGTTGGTTTTGACTAAAAATTCATGAATTCTTAGTGAAGTATGAGTCGGCGTATTATTTTGGGGAAAAATCCAGAGGTGTCTGCCCACAATTCTAATAGTTTTCTTCGGAATGCCTCACGCAAACGGCGTAAAACCTCAAGATAATATTCCTTATTGGTCCTAGTGGTAAGAATTCATAGTGGACTATGCCGTTGTGATCGAAGAAAGCAGTAAGGAGAACCTTGACATTTGATCGAACTTGGCATGCTTTTTTCGGTATTGGCTCTTCAGGAAGCTTTCATTGGGACGATTGGACCTTTGTTTCGATGTCATAGCCATACACCCACGTTTCTTCACCTGTTATGATGCGTTGGAGTAATTCTGGGCCGTCAGCGACTTAAACCAACAGTTGCTCAGCGATGTTTTTGCGATTTTGCTTTGGTTCAATAATTTTGGACCAAATTTAGCTGCCACTCGTTTCATGCCCAAAACGTTGGTAAAAATTGCTTCGCATATACCCTATGAGATACCAACTTCCTCAGCAGCCTCCCTTATTTGGTGATTACAAGGACTCCTTAGTATTACAATATCCTTAGTTTTTTCCACATTTTCATCGGTGGTTGATGTGCTAGGACGCCCATACCTCTTATCATCTTCATGTCCCTCTTGAGAACGTTTGTAACTTTCATAAATCCTTGGTTTCGACATAGCATCCTCACCAAAAGCCTTCTCCAAAATTTGCACCACTTCACTGTACTTTATTCCATTTTTAACGCAAATTCTTTAACCAGTCATTTTAAAAATAAAAAAATTGCAAACGTGCCAAAATGCGCTGTAAATACTTGCCTGTCTAATACAAATTGCCCATCCAATATGCCTGAAAATTGAATTGTAGATCACAAACAGTATCACCAACGCAAGGAAAAAGATGGGCTTAGTCAAAAACAGTCGCCGAAATTAAAAAAAATCTCGTTATTCGCATATCTTTATTTATTTACCAATTTCTATAATAAATCCTCATTTTCCGCCATAACTACCAAGATTCCATGTTCCGAGAAACGGTGTGGAGAAAAACAGCCTCACTAAATCCACTAATTTGTAAGTTTTTTAAGGTTGCTACGAAAAAATATTTATGCTTTAAGGGCGCCGTGAAACGAATAAGTTTGAGAACAACTGGATTTTATGTTTCTAGAGCCCGTCAACTGTGAAGGAGAGAGTTAATTTCAAATATACGTGATATACGAGTAGATAAGATGTCAGTGTAATTTCTAGTAATATAGCTGTCTCACGTATTTTATTGTAAAAAGAAATGGACTCAAGTATCATATACAAAAAAATCTTTTAATTTTTACGATATTCTTTAGTTTACTGCCTTACTTTTGTAAACACATACATACTCGTACCATCACGCCATTTCTCTATTGGGGTAGGCAGAGATAAGACAGCGCCATACTTTCCTAACTCACCACACATCCTTAGCTTCTTCCACATCCATACACCTTTTCATACGACTATCTACGTTTCCTTCTTTCAGGATATATTTCACTTGATCCGGCCATACTTATCTTTGTCTTCCTCTCACATCTCCATTTTATTATGTAACATATATCTGTTTTGTTAGTCTTTCTTCATTCATTCGTTCTACATGCCCAAACCATATCAACATACTTTTCTTCATCTTACTCAACACATCAGCCTTAAGTTCACATTCAACCTTTAGATTTCATTTCGTATTTTGTCATACATTGTCACTCCATATATTCTTTTTTCAATGCAGGCAAAAGTTTGTAATTACCAAAAATCCTTATACAATATGTACTCGTATACATCCCTCGTTTAACGCGGATAATTGGTTTCTGAAAACAAGTGTAAATGGATCCTTTGAAAGCTATATAAAATAGGTGATCTTTTACATATTTCTAAATATTCCATTCTGATTTAGTTACAAAAGTTTTAGTTTTTAATTTTGTTTTCATTCGTACATTATTCAGACATATTAAATAGTGTGGCAGGGACACAGTGTTCTCTACAGCCCTAAATAGTGTGGCAGGGACACAGTGTTCTCTACAGCCCTTAATAGTGTGGCAAGGACACAGTGTTCTTTACAGTCCTAAATAGTGTGGCAGGGACACAGTGTTCTCTACAGCTCTAAAAATTGAGTCTACAGATTCAGAACCATTGGAGTAGGCACAGAAGTGAACGTTCATCATAACACGGGTTGCCAATACTACCTCGCACATGAGGATACAACACTTGCTTGAGTGTCAAGTATAGCGCATGAGCAACAAGTCTAGTGCTTTGATGCCTGATGAACTATTTTACCAGAATAGGACTCCTTTTTTATTTATTTTTTTCATATATGTTACCACCTTGAATCAAACCCGAACTCCCTGGCTGGAAGTCAAGTTTTTTCGTATGATACTCATGGAATTTCTATTTATGCAATTAATAATGCCCCACATTTTGCAGAGTAGGGTGCATGAAAATAAAAAATAAATTCTAATCTTTTCCAGGAAAAAGCAGTGATAACAAAATACAGTAGAGCGCCGATTATCCGTGGTGATTTGAGGACACTTGAGCATGGATAATTGAAAAATATGGTTAGTCTAAATTAAGTTTTTATTGAGTTTAAGAGTTGAAATGTTAGATAAATTTTGTTACGCAAGATAAGTACATGAACAAGCTCTCTCAATGTTTGACAGATATAACCACTAAAGGCCGGGAAGCCCCGGCTTTACATATTTTCGTGCTGGAGGGGCCGTGGGGAAACATCGCCAACTTATTAGCTTTAGTTAATTAGTATAATATAAACCATAGATTTTATAAAAGTTAAGGTCCATGCCTTGCAATTTAAAAATGTGGACGTTTTTTAAGTTATTTTTCTGGATTAATAAGAAAAATATGTACTTCAGAGGACCACGATTAATCCAATTCATGGATAATTGAGCCCTGGATAATCGGGGTTTTATGGTGTATTTAAGTAAAACCTATTTTATTATATATGGTATATTCATATACAAAAAAATATTTAATAGTTGTTCTTGCTTATAATAAGTCACACAATGTAATACAAAAATTAAAAAATATTTATTTTATCAAATTTTTTTCTGATAAGCACAAATTTGAAGTTTTGCATTTGGTTGTGCAATACTTCCATTTACAGTACCAATTACAACTGTGAATCAGAAATAAATTCTCTTTTACTTAAAATATTATTGTATTTATTTCTGTGATTTGAAAACTTACTGTCTTTTGAGTTTCTTGGTGACTTGAACAGAGCAGCACTGGCAGGTAGACAAAGTAGGGTCTTGGTTCCTATTGTTCAGCACTGGCAGATAGACATTTCTTTATTTCACTCTAGTCTCATTCATGAAATCAATAACAAATGTAATATTTCTAGAATTTATTAACACTAGAAATTCATGTTTATTCAAATATATAATAATAGAAAATTAAAACACTGTTTAATCGACTTTAAAAAATATATTTAACCCAACTAGTTTCAAGTCATATGCGACTCATCTTCAGGGGTATTTCGAACAAACTCTATGACTTGAATTTAGTAGACTCAAATATATATTAACATATGTGACTTGAAACTAGTTGGGTCCATGTATTTTCAAATGGATTAAACAGTGTTTCAATTTTTAATTATGTTTGAATCATAAATGTAGTGATTGTTGTGGTTTTGCACATTGCATATACATCAATGATTTTAATATGTAGTACAGTTAGTAAAACAAGCAGATGACATGTTTTGATTTCAGTTTCAACATTTTTCCCTTTATTTACAAACACATAGTTTATTGAGCCAATATGTATTTTCTTTGGCTCAAGAT
This sequence comes from Odontocerum albicorne, assembly GCA_949825065.1. Taxonomy (NCBI): domain Eukaryota; kingdom Metazoa; phylum Arthropoda; class Insecta; order Trichoptera; family Odontoceridae; genus Odontocerum; species Odontocerum albicorne. Next base: position 15,047,360 of record OX463857.1, read on the forward strand.
GTTCTTTCCTCGGTCTAAAAAACACTGTTATTAGTCCAAGATTCAGTAGGTTTGGTCTAAAAATATATTGTCAATGGTCGGAAACGGAAGACAGTACTTTTTATTTAAAAAATCTTAGATACATGCTACAAATAATTATAATTATTAGTGGACTGGAACTTTGCTTTTGCTGCTTGGCTGTGTATACTTAATATAGAAAGAATTATTTAATTGAGAATTTCAATGAAAAATAATTGTTTTTTGATTTTTTAAATAATACTTAAAAACGTTTTCAAGAAAAACTGTCACAAACATCTGTTAAAGAATAGGTCAACTATTTCACATTTAAATTATAAATTACACACATTGTTCATAGATGACACTGCTGTACAATATCATTTTAATGAATGCTTAAAATAATAATAATTCCTTCATGAAGAAACTGAGAATTTCATTTAAAACATAATGGATCGAGTTTGCAATTCCATTTCAAATATAATAGATCGAGTTGCAAGGTCGAGGGACAAATATTATCATCCCATAATAGTAAAAGATCAATCTCAAGTGATTCAAACTTGATACCAAATAAGTCAGTTTGCATCATTCAAAGACGTTTGCTAATCCACATTTTATTGAGCCACACTTTGTGATGGGATCAAAGGGTGAGGCAGAGGGAGAATAGTCCCCCGGGCGCAGGACTATATGGAGCGCAAAGTCAAGGACCAAAACTAATATTTTTTTAAAGCTTTTTTAAAATTTTACCAGGTCCTGTCCGCATAAACCTTCACAGTGTTAATGCCTTGACTATAAATAAAATATAAATAATTGCTTTTTTTACTATAATTCATAGTCTAACACATTCATTCTGTTATATTTATACAACATATGTAAACCAATTCCAATTCTTCACTATATCTTTGAAAAATTTACCAAAAAAAAGTCTTATTTTGGTCAAATATTATTTTTTCCCAAATACACAATAATAAAAATACTCATAAAATTACCAAAAAAACTTTAAATAAATGATTTTTTCAAAATGTGGCACTCGAGCAAAATGATTTCTGGTTAATTGGAAGATACAGCTACATGGCAATAAACCAGCCAAATTGTGTTGTGAAAGTATTATACAATATAATAAAAAAACAATATAGATTTTAAAATGTTAAATATGTCTTTTAAAAATAAAACAAATTAGTTTTGGATGAATATTAATATATTTCCAGACAATGACAATGACAATGACTAGGGCAGACTAGATGATTTTTAGTCTGTAATATTGACATTACAGTTCTCACAGTTTTTCTGTTTATACTTAACAATACATATTTTGTAAAATTTCATACATTTATTAACATTCAACGACTAACAATATCAGTTTTTGTAACATATTTATTTTTACATGTTTTACAGCTCAAGAAAGATTTGAATATTAAGTATAATAAAAATATGTATAAAACCAAGCTTCAATAAGGAAGGATTCAGACTGTTATGAAAGTTAGCTTTGTATTTCTTTTATAATCCTATCACTGTTGTGCTTTGCATTTCAAACTATATTGATTCCAAGGTTTTTACATTATATACTGATGCGAATTATTGATTACTTTGTCTTTAGTTTGATTCTTGTACTAAGTAATTCTTTTAGATCGCTATTTGTTTTGTTTAGTTTCTAGAAAAATAAGTATAGTTTCCCATATCACGAGTTGACTGCTGATTGAATATAACTAAATGTTGTAGGAAAGGGTGCATTTTTTTTAACATGGTATAAAGTTTGATTATTAGGTTGCATGTCTGCAGCTTGTTTAACCATTGATTGTTGTGAAGTCTACGGAAACAAGCTCATTGTATGACCATGGTCAAATGGAATAGTTTCTTTTTTGTACTCTTTCAATGCTGGATCCCAGCCTTACAGGTTCCCTTTCCTACCAATTCATATTTTTTGGTAAATATAAACAAAATAGATATGTTTCAAATTTTTACAACTGTTTTTCACAAGTTTAAAATGTTTTTAGGAATTGTTGCCATATTGAGTTAAATGATGGCCGACACTTCATATTGGTTAATGTTTTTATGGTAATATTCAATAATACCTTCAAAATGCCAACAACTCCGAATTTTTTTATAACTATATTTAAAATATTTGATAATTTAGGTAAAAATAATATTTAAGATCAAGAAAATTATTTCTGAAGCAATTTCTCATAAATATTATTATTCTTCTTAGCTCAGGGATGTCATCTTCAGGTATGTTAGAAAACCATAACCAATATCTTGGAACGAATTACAAATAGTTCAATTTATGGCACATTTTTAAACATCAAAAATTACAATCAAATAGGTAAAATTACATTATGGTCTCAAGCTAAAATTAAAAAAAGTAAGCATTTCAGTTGAACTCAAAAGGCTAAATAAATTCAAAATATATGACAGTTTTAAAATTTTGAATCGGAAAGTTTTTCTAAGTTGTGATATTGATATTTTCCTGGTTTGTTATATTCTTCAAGAGAAAAAATGTGATTTTCAGGCATTTTGTGTTTTCCAAATCTCTCTTGTGTTACAAAAATTAAGGCTATATAATTTTGAACACAATCATTGGTATAGAATGCACTATATACAAAGTAATTTTTTTTATAGTCTCGTGATAAGTTTTTGAAGATTTTTCAATGAAATGAAATTACAGGACAGGTGAACAAAGACTTTGCAATATCTGGATGTCTCAAAGATACTATATAAACAAATAAGACGTGGCACAGAAAGTCAAGTGAGGATCTATAAAATACATGTTAGACCTGTAATAATAGATGCTATTGAAACTAGAGTTGATCCCACATGAACTAAGGCACTCCTTACAATATCAAAAGTGAAGGTCTAGTGATGTATGATAAAATATTCAGAGACAGAGTAAGAAATACAGAAATAAGAAGAATGTGTAAAAACAAAGATATCATAAGATGGGGGATTAGCGGGATCACATTCAAAGAATTCAATGAAGGATGAGACACGGATTTCCCGTATAGTTTCTCATGGTTACCCCATAGGAAGCCAACTACGAACCAAACCTTCAAAGAGATGGAGGGATAGCAGTCCACATCTCAGAAATATATTGCAAAAGACAGATCAAGAATCCGAAAAAATATTTTTTTTAAAGAATTTTAAAGGAAAGTTTTCTTTTAATTTTTCTGAGCAAATTAGTTTCATTGTATATTTAATATTTTTTTATATTTGAGTTAAAATTAACTACAATTATATCAACTGTAAAAATAAGGAAACCTCTGATCTCAGTACATTTTTCATATTGCTATGTTCGTAGCTAAGCTCTAATGTATGGTGTAGATCAAATCGCTATAATTTATGATACACGTTCAGTAAGATTTGCTTGTCCGTTATTTAATTGGTCCAAACTCTTGTTTTCTCCTTTTTTTGTATGATACAGAGACCTGGACAATTAAGGCATGTAATAGAAAAAATAATTGACACCTTACAGATGTGAACCTAGAAGAAGACACCTCATTATATGAATATCTTAATAGAGTTACAAGAGTTCCCTTTGAAAAATTCATAAGAATAAAATTTTTGTCAATTGTGTTCTATATATAGTAAGAAAAATCTTCAAAAAACAAAGTTTTCAAATTTATTATCAGCCATTAATTAAGTTGATTTGATGTCTTAATTGATATGTTTAATGTTGATTGTGTTTGAATTATAACAATTGAAGCTTATGTTCTTAAATTTATATTTACAGAATTATACTACAATTAATTGTTTACAAATGTGAATATTTAAAAGCATAAGTTTTTTTCACAGCTATAATTTAAATTAATCTCTTTGGCATTGTAAAAAAACAATATTTTTTCTGTCATTAAATTATCAAATTTTTACAATATGTATCTTATACAAAGTTTAGTGACTGAAAATGGGAGTTGAAAATTTTGAGATTTATCAATGATTTTAGAAGTATATTTGGTAATTTTGAGAGTTGACAATGATTTTGAAGTATATTTGATAATCTTTAGAGTTGACGATGATTTTGAAATACATTTGATAATCTTGAGTTGACTATGATTTTGAATTATATTTGATAATCTTGAGAGTTGACAACGATGTAGGAATTTAAGATTGAAAATTTTTAAATGTTAGAAAAATCAGACTGAAAATGATGGTAATATTAAAAAACATATCTATAAATTTCTTTATTTCATATCATGAAAATTTTCCTTAACACTTGCCTTACTGTGCTAAAAAAATCATCCAGCCACGGTGCTGGACGCTAAGCGACCAATGAACAATGTATATTTTAAATTAAAATTATGCAAAATCCGCTAGATTATTTTTTGTAATTAGCTATAAAAATCATTTTATCATGTATTAAAACGTCGAATAACCAAATAAAATATAAGTCCTGGTCACTCACTATCCATCACAGGGTGGCAAGTGTTAACTGATTTATCATTAATTTTATTGTTTGTTTTAGTTTTCCAATGGAATATAATATTTTATCTTCTTGATATGGATATTTTGGATTAAAGTATAGCAGAGCTAGGACAAGGTGGAGCCACTAGGCCACTAGCCTCAGGTGCAATATATGAAAGGAGTCAAAATCGGTTCAATATTGATATTGCACTCTGTATATCTTTGTCCATGACCATGACCATGATCACAGTATCATGTGAAAGAAGTTTTAGTAAATTAGAAATAATCAAAACTCATTTAAGATTTAAACATGGACAAAAAAGATTTCTAATATAGTCAAAATATGGATATTCTCTTTATTGAATATTTGATTTCCAAAAAAATTAATTTTAGTTAATGATTTTGCCACCTTTAAAGTTCGAAAAATAAAGTTATAAATGTTTGATATTTTTTAATTTTCATTCATATTATTGATATAGTGACGGTACATTCTCAATTTACATTTTTTTTAAGATTGAGGAGTGATTTAAAAAATCTCCCATTTTAAAACAATGAAAAATATTATATCAATTTTACCCATTTCTGAAAGTCTAACCACTTTTGAAAGAATTTTCACCCTATTAGAAGGCGCACATTTCGAATGGCTACCTCAGACGCTAAAATAGCTCATCCCGGCTTTGAGTTAGTGTGACCCTCGGAAACCGTAAAATATTGTTATGTAAAATAATTTTATAAATCATTTGGGCTCCAGCAGACCAAGTTACTGTGATTGGTTCTTTGAAGTGGCCAGCCACGTGATATTACATGGAATACACTTCTTCTAATGTGTCCGAAAGACACTATTTCAATGATGCTGAAATGTGTCAAGGGAGTTTCTGGAGTGATTTTATTCAATTAACAGTGTCATAGAATTAAAAATTGTGTTATCAATTTGAGAAATCAACTTTATTTTATATCTTAAATTGAAGATAATTTAGAAATATAAATGGAAGTTTTTATGTAAAGAAGACCCGATCAACAAAATACATGTTTATTTGAAATAACCAAAAACATAAAGAGCCGTAAGAATGGCCAGGGACAGTATCCCCCAAGCAAGCAGACCTCCAGGACGACCTCCCAAAAGATGGAAAGACAGCTGGCAGTCGACGTCACAAGAGGGAAACAATGATGTAGGACCATAACAGGCCAACAGGCCTAAAATAAGAAGAAGATAGATAGATTAATCCTTTATATTCAAAATTATCAATTTCGCAAAATTATCAAAGTTTCGGCTTTAACTTAGTGGAACCCCATCTTAGAATATGTAACAATACACTTCTTTGTTATTCCACTAATTACATGGCTAGACTAGGTATCAATGTTTTTATTATATACAAACCCATACAAAGTAGTGAGATATATCCTCAATTATCTCAAAACAGGTAAAATGTGGGGAGGTGGTCCTTTTTGTATGATTAACTCCAAATATAAATTATAAATCAATATATTTTTTTCTTCTAAAAACGCTAATATTGTTATAATATTAAAAATATTGTGAAAAGCAATTTTATTAATTTTTTAATTGATAATTACTCGTACTTCTTTTTATTTTCGGTAAATAAAATGAAAAAAGTAAACAAACAGTATCAAAATTGAATTGAAATATTTCAAGATGAAAAAAATATTATTTGTAATAATCTGTACATCTTAAATTTTTATTCCAAATTAAATTTGATAATGTTGTTAAGTAACTTAAAAAAAGTGGTACACTTTGACCTGAATTCATATCTCAGCCTTAATACTAATTTCTAATCTTAAAATTTAGTGATTTGTATTCAGAAGACTTCATACGCTCCAAACTTTAAAGTGACATAATAAAACCAGGTAAAGTATCCGGCAGTAAGTAATACACATCGCGCTTAAGAAATAGATTGTCGGCCATAATCGGCTAGCTTCGGCTTTGTAGAGCGTCGTCTCTGTCGCTTGACAACAACTAACAAATCGCGACCGAACACGTGTATGAATGACTGAGACGACACTCTACAAAGCCAAAGTTAGCCGATTATGGCCGACAGTCTCTTTCTTAAGCCCGATGTGTATTACTTACCGCCGGGTACTGTAACTCTCTTGTTTAAGGAAACTATGACCAATTTGTACGTAATTTAACTTTAAATACTTATTTCTTCATAAAAGTTAGTTTAGAGTTAGGGTTGGACTATAAATTCGGGCCTTAGTGTTAAGAGTAGCTGTCAAGTAGTGATGTTACTAATGTTTACTTGAGTAGCATGCTACTTTCAATTTAAAAATACAGTAGATAGCCAATTATCCGGGACTCAATTATCAGTGAGTTGGATTAAACGTGATACAGTTTACATTATACCAATTGACTAACGGTAGTACAATAAGTTGGTGGTGTTTCCCCGCGTCCACACCGACACAAAAATATGTAGATCTAGGGCTTCTCCATGTAATTGCCACGGTATGATATAGGCATTTAGCAGTTGTATCTGTTAAACATTGAGAAAGCTTATTTGTGTACCCATTTTGTGTAACAACATTTATCTAGCATTTCAATTCTTAAAATGTTTAACACAATGAAAACTTAATTTGGACTAATCATATTTTTTAATTATCCGGGCTCCAGTGTCCCCCAGTTACCACGGATAATTGGCACTCTACTGTAACTGAAACAGTTACTTTTTCAAAGTTACTTTAACAAAACTGTCATTTAGCTTTCAGCGATTTACTTAACCCTGAGAGATCGGCGCACTGCTATAGCAGTGGAAGAAATTTGTTCTACCCTTGTATTCTAAATGAATATCATTCATCTATATAAATAAAAATGTAAATGTTCGTTAATTGAAGGCAGCTAATCTCCGGAAGTTCTCTACCGATCGCTTTGAAATTTTGAGTAAAGTTAATATTCGTCAACGGAAATGTTATTTGATTTTTATTTATATTTAGAATACAAAGGTACATATTCTAAAATATATTTATGTTGTAAAAATATATTTTTTTTGTTTTTTTGTTGTTTAAAATAAATATTTATCACGAACGTCCGAATCGTAAATATATCTCAGCACTAGATAGACAATTATATTTTTTTCTCGTAGCGCTCTCAGGGTTAAGTAACATACTAATAATGTTTTTCCTCCTAAGAGTAACTGCATACTGACTTATTAAATTATAAACTTCATTTGGTTCAATATTTCTAACAATTATATTAATCAATAGGCAGTTATGAGTTAAGATACAATTTATTTTCATACTTAAATGAGAAAAAGTAATTGATGAAGACAGGAGTGACAGTGACGAGAGCTGTCATGATGTTTTGCAAAGTGATTTACTATAAATTGTGTTTGACAATAAGAAAATAATTTATTTTTGAAACTACAAAAAAATAGTAATTCGTAATCACAGTATATATTTTGTTAAAAATAAAAATAGTATAATTAGAATTTTAACATTAAAAATCAAAACCGAACAGTAAGTTTTTTAAGGCACTTTTACAGGCAATGTAATATAATACGTGCAACCTTATTATACATTAAAATAAATAATTAAGCTTGAAAAAATCGCACCACATAATTATATAACATTTTTATAATATAAAGTCCATTTATTGATATTTATTAATATTACGATTGTTTATATTTATGGAAGTTTTTCTTATTTTATGTAATTAAGTCTTATTCACTTAACATTAGAGTCAGGAAACTTTTAAATCACTTAAATAATTGTCTTGATATTGAATGATGTCAATCAATAGCAGTGGTTTTTCTCTGATATTTAAAAAAAACTTTATTTAATTGATATGCTTTATTCAAATGATATGTCCTCAGGGTAGCTGTAAAAAAGCGCCATTACTAAGCTGCTCATTTAGCGTACTACTTTAGAATGAAATGTAGCTTTGTGGTATAAAGTGTTGCAATACAAATGAAAGGCTAACTCTAGCTATTTATATACATTAAATGTAGTTTTTGATCGAGTCATAAATTAAAATGTTAACATTAGTTTATACGGAAAGTAATTTAATATTTTTAGGTCAAATTCAAACACAAAATTTTTATATTTAGATGTAACTAGCTCGTTGATGGTGGTTTTCAATAATTTTCAGTATTTCAGCAATCGTTAGTGTCGTAGAATGCTGGTTATTCTGTATCAAAGCCTTGATTTGATAGCAATCATTGGTAATCACACTTCTAGAGCGGACATCATCTTCGAGTGTTGTAAACACCATTATAGAAATTTTCAATCCACATTTGACACATGAGAGCTAAGTGCATTGTTGCCATATACTATATATATCTTTTTTTAACTTATGTCACATTTTTTCCTTTGTGATAGTAAAAAACATCAAGCACTAAAATAAAATATTTATTTTGTTCCATTCTCAAAATGATGACATAAAAAAGTGCTTAAGAAATTTGATTAAACAATGGAGGAAAAATATGCTTAATTATTGCCTTTCATAATTATATAATTCAGCATATTTGGAATGAAGTTAGCGATGAAAATTTTGTGCTATCGACATTTATCTGAGATATACGAAACTATAATGCTTTCCGGAAAACATTAATTTTTAAAATATTAATACATAATTTTTTATGCATCTTTCACCTTCTTGGATTTTATAATGATAATCATAGAAACAAAAAGAAATTATGCTTGACAAGAAAATAGATTTTTATTTCGAGACAAGGATGGATACTCGAAGAGTATAACTTAAAAAAATGCTAATATCAAAACACTGTTAACATTTGAGTAGATTTTGGTATAAGAATCAAGAGATTTCTCTCTTTTCACTAACAACATTTTTACTTGAATATGAATACGAGTACAAGCATTTGTTTTGAAATATTAAAATGAAAGAACACTGCAATTGATTTGCATCATTTAGTAAAAAACAATATCTTAAATGTATCAAAATCCTTAAACAAAAAACACAAATAATTATTTGTTTTTAGTTTGAACGCTCGATATTAATTCTCTTCTCTTGTAAACGGTTGGTGTTCTTGTAGTTGACATGGTTCCACTAACATCTGTCACTTTACCAGAGTCCAAAGTCTCTGCATCAGGTATATGCCGAGTTTGATGTCTCGAATCAGTATATCTTCTTTTCGTATATTTCTTTTTGTCCTCAGCTGTTTGATGTGTCGGCGTTGTCACTGTTTCCTGTTTAATTTGCGCTTTTGGCTGATCTGTTTTACTCAAATGTAACAGTCTTTCAAAATCAGCAGTTTTTGATCTTAACACTGCTCCGCCTATACTTGATATACTCGGAGTGTATTTGCTTTCTTTTTCTTTACTAGTTTGCGATGATCCTGAGAAATCAACTCTTCTTTGTCCTAGCCCTGATGATGATATCGCTACAGACGATGCACTATGACTCTTGGGCAATTCGACTATTTTTGTCGTGGGCTTTTGCCCAACATTCGGTTGCATTTGGTAAGATATTTCTCTTTTGTACGATTCTAGCTTCTTTTGTTGTATTTCTCCTGTTGATGTTATTGTAACCTTTTGAAGGATTGGAGCATCTTTTGGTTGTTGTTTTTGCGGCATGGTTTTAACAGGTACTGACATTCTGGCTGTAAAATGTTCATAGTCTCCGTGTCCAGTAGGACTTGTTGGACTTGTAGGAGGTGTGGAGGCCCAAGAAGGAGGTGATGAGAAGAGGCCTCCGTCACCAGCAGAGCTGCTGGAAGGAGTGAGGTTCCTAGGAGGGCTGGAGAGGGTGGCCGAAGACCCCACAGCGGAGTCGTACCCTGCAGGGATGGAGCTGCCCACATGAGAGAGAGACAGTGTTCCAGTGATCGGCTGCGACGCTATCGAGCTATCACTACCACTTATTGATCTGTAAAGAAAAAAATATAATATGTATATTAAATTCTGTGAATTCATAAACTGCAATTGTAAGAATAACTTATCATATCATCATCACTACACTATGTGTATTGGAGTAGGCAAAGATAACACAATTCTATTTCATTCAATCCTGGTGCATATCTTTCGCTTTTGGCATGATCATATACTTCCTCATGCATATTCTTCTATTATAAAGGACTCTCTTTCCTCATTCAGAATAAAATTTGAGGTGCATGGACGCGCGGTAACGCGCTGGACTTCTGTGCAGAAGGTCGTCAGTTCGAACCCCGCACTGTGCTACTCCCCTCGAGCGACACAGGCACTTTTTCCGCCTAGTGTTCGAGAATTTTAAGGATACCTATGACTTTGGTCATATCTATTTAAAAAAAAAAAACAATTCATTTGGTCATGTCACGTTTTTCTAGGTTTTTCCAAACTTGTATCTTATATATTACTCTTAAAGGTTATTTGTAAATCTTTCATCATTCATTGTTTCTACATGGCCAAACAAACCAAATTACAAAGTTCTAAATGGGATTTTGTAAACAATTTTGAAGTCTTGAAAACAGTTTAAAATGTTTCAAGTTGCAATTTGAAAGATATACATAGATGAAAATAATAATTATTGTATATATCATATTTTTTCCATATAAAAATAGTAGCAATAAATCTATCTTTGCATTATATACTCATACTATATATTGTATGCATACATCTTTGTAATTCAAAGGTAATGAGTTACAGATATATGTTATGTTCACCTCTGTCTTCTTCGTGGTGGTACGGTAGGCTGTCCTACTCCACCTTCTTCGATGTAGGGGATGTCAGGGTCATCCAGGGCCAGGGAGAGAGGGAGTCGGAGGGAGGCTGTGATGACCGGGGCTTCACTAGAAGATGAGCACCTTCGCTGGCTGTAGCCCTGGAATAATTTTATCAAGTTGAACAGGATGAAACCATGTGAAAATATATTTAAAGATTGGGACTTGGACTTTGAAGAACCATTTATATTAGGTGTTAACATATGTTAAATTGTGTCCGTTTTTTTTCAAATTTAAAAATGAGCACCAAAAGTAAAACAAAATGGTAAAGGTTATACGTCATTCGAAAGAAAATTTTCTGCTCTACAAGATATTGTGTTTGCTTTTACGTTACATATATTATTTTATTTGATTACAAGCCTTCAAAATGGAATGTCCAGTAGACGAAAGTGAGCATTTTCAACACCTCCTTCTGTTCGCGTTCAATTGAGGGAATAAAGCTGCCAAAACTGCTCGCGATATTTGCGAAGTGTACGGTGAAGATGCTATGAATGAAAGGACAGCTAGTCGATGATTTTTGCGTTTCAAAGACGGTAATTTCAACCTGAAAGACATGGAGCATTCCGGACTTCGATGAGGACCGCTTAAACCATATTATTCATGGAGATCCCCTTCAAACCCCTGTAGAATTGGCTGAGCAGATGAATTGTAGTCACATGACTGTATACCACCACCTTAAATCAATGAGAAAAGTCCAGAAGTTCGGCGTTTGGGTTCCACATGTTTTGAGTGAAAACAACAAAAATCAACGTTCGACAATTTCTGCTGGTTTTCTCGCGCGTCATCGAGCTACGCATGGCCACAAGCAAAGGTCCCTTTACCGTATCATTACTGGTGATGAAAAATTGTGACTTTATGTGAATATGAAGAAACGGAAAGAATGGGTGAGTTATGATCAACAAGCAACGCCCAGAGCAAAACAAGGTTTGCATCCGCGCAAGACGATGAATTGCATCTGGTGGGATTGGCAAGGTGTCATCCACTACGAGATACTTGAACGCAATCAGACTGTCAATGCAGAGCTATACATTCTGCAAATGCAGCAGCTTTCCTTCAATAATGACGTCAAATTGGGAACATGGTTGGACGAATTCTTCGAGTTAAGACCGGATGGTTTTTATCACACAGGCATTAAAAAACTTGTAGAACGTTGGCAAGTTGTAAATAATGAAGGAACATTATTGACTCATTTGTTGTAAAATAATGAAGGAGAATACATATTGACTAATTTATTGTAATTTTTTTTGTTGTGTCCTCTTGTTCTCTTAATTTGGAAAAAAACGGACACAACTTATGTTAACACCCAATATTTGTGGTGCCATGAGGTGAATTTAAAAACTTAGATATTGCAAGTCATTGCATATAGGTACATACATAATACTCTATTTTTCAGTGATATTTATGAACACTGTGTTTGGTGAAATATTCGATACTTTCATGGCAAGAACTTGAACAGCTTTGCTTAAATTATTGCCTCAACTTTCTTTCACTTGTCACTGTAGGGCTGTAAATTTTTTGCAATTCATAGTGAATTTACGATCTTGCTACTACCTTCCTATCGTTACACTCAACTTAAATATATTTATTTTGTAATATTTTTCATCTGTCAATAATAGTGGGTTCCAGTCCCGAGTTGGAGCGTTCTTGAGGAAAGTTTGCTCTCTAATTGATGCTTTATAAACTGTCCTTTAATTATTATTATCATTGAGAACAGTTAGGCTTCACAATTGGTGGGATTTTTTATTATTGTAAACACACAATACAGCCTCTATGGCCTGGTAAGATTCCTGTCTTACATCCCAGACTACGAGTTAGATTCTCAATGGTAGATCATTTTTTAAAAGAGAGTGTTTCAGTACGGTTTTCAATAAGTCTCTTTAATTTCTTTCTGGTTGTTTGGAAGAGATTGCCACATGGTAATTAAACTGCCAGATTATACCATGAAAAATAAAAATGCAATACAATAACATACATTCCAAGAAAAGGAAAATAACAACACACTGGTTACAAAATGGCAGAAACTATGGCTGTACGGTAGTGTGCTGGACTTCCATGTGGACGGTTACTGGTTCGAATCTCGATTTGAATAATGCAGACATTTTTTCCACAAAGTATTCAGATGTATAAGGATATCTATGTTTTCAATCATATCTATTTAAAAAAAATATTTTTTTGGTGACTAATATTCTTCTTTCAGTATAAAATAAAAAATGGATAAAAAACATAAAAAACTATCACACACATGAGCTTGTATGTTCAAAACTATATGCTGTTAAATTTCATCGAGAGTTGTCACATCATAAGCTAAATCTCACGCAAATGAATGTTTTAATGTGTATTTAATTATTCATATTGATTTTGCTAAAGTTATTACTAATAGAAAAAAATACTATCATGTTTCTAATTTCTGACTTTATTTTTTTTGTAACAAAAAACATGAAATGACTATTATATACAGTTCATAGATGACCGCGATATACTCGTATATCTCTACTTCCCAATGTGACTAGCGCCAAACTGGGTCATACAAGTTACTGTATACGGCTGCTCTCCACACTATACGGCATGGGTGACCGGCCCCTAGTGTACCACCTTACACTATGCAATATGCGTAGTGTACTCGCTAGTGAGTGTCAAAGTCCTCATTTTTAAAGCAACATCAAGAAAAACAATGTAAGAAAAATAATATATTACTAAGTAAACAACTTGGATGATACTGAAATATAAAAAATTTTAACACCACCAAAAAATATTTAAAAAACCAATAAATTCAAGTAGAACAAAGCAACTGTAATTCATATTAATCTGTTAAAATATTAATTTATTTATACAATACCTCCGTGGACTACCTCTGTCTCTGTCTCTGTCGTCTAGTTGATAAGATGACTGTCTTCTAACGTCATTACGGTTTCACTTTTTACTAGCCCTCAATTTTTTTTAAAAACTTCCAATTATTCCTTGATTGGTTTGGTAATTAAGCTGGATAAAACTTAGAATCTGTACAGAATATTGAATACAGGAGTTCTTTTTAATAGTGTTGCCTCTGATTCGAAGATCCATAGAAAGGCATTGAAACTGATCAAAAAATTAACAAATAATATGCTAATCTTCTTCTTATCGTGTTTCAAAGGAGCAAAGTATTTCCGCCTACAATTCTTTTATCTTGACAGCACGGTGTTCCAATCAAGTCCTCTTCAGTTCAAGACACTGGGTTTTTCAGGCATTGCGACAAGTGTCACATGGGCTACTCTTCACCGCATATACAGAGCGTTAATCCATTACGTAAAATTCCCTATTTTGGCACGTTGTCCATGATTTTCTCAATATCTGTTCAGAGCCTGTTAAGAGATTTCCTGGTTCTCCAGAGCAGTTCAGAGCCAGGTAGTGATGCCTCTACAGGCAAATCCAATTCATTGATGGGACTTAGCGTTCCTTTCTACTCGTTCCTCCTAACAACAGCAGGAGGTTGTTCCAGATGTATAGTGGTCTCATTGAAACTGTGCATGGATTTTAACCTAGGGGCTGGAAGATAATAGCTACGCAAAGAATGTCTGGGGTCATCTAGTTGGTTGGAATTTCTCAGCACTGCTTTTAATGACTCTCCTAATTTTTGAAAGACCAATTCCGGTGAAAATGTGAGTGACTTATTTAAAAAAATCAAAAACAAACTCAGAGCTGACTACATTTGACAAATATATATTTTCTTTTCTTATCCGCAAGTTATGCATTTGCAAAATGTTAAACATATAGATTTGGATGAAGCATGAAGCGAAGGCCTGCAGAATCACACATGGACGTCACAACACCACATGTATTGATGATAGAAATGATATGAACCTGAACTTACTTCGTTGGTATCACTTGCACTGTCGACGGAGTCAGACCTCCGGTTGGAGGAGTACTTGGAGGAAGAGTAGACCACGCTGGTGCCTTGATCTTCTTGACTAAGGCTCTGTGCACCACGTAACCTGCTGTAATAAAATAGACATGGTTAATATAAAGTGAATATTCTCAAAGAAACGAAAAACAAACTAAATGCTAAATGCTATAGGCAGTGTTTCATCTGAGCTGCATGTTTATGTGGCTGCTTATTGCATGAAATTTTGCTATGCAGTACACAGAATTCCACACACATCACTCTGACAAAATAAATAAAGACTAGCTCTCTCTACAAATCTCTGAAAGATTTATGATATTTCACAAAAAATAATCTGATCATTTGCAAGAATTTTAAGACTACATTCGTGACACGTTTTATCAGTTCCTTTGTATACTTAATAGGATAATAAAACTATGGCACTATGAAGTGTATTCACCACTAACTTGGTAAGTCATTTTTTAATGAAAGATTGTTTTAAGTTTTAGTGTTACAAAATAGGTACCTATCTATTACAATGTATTTGATTTTTACAAATGATTAACTCATAAAAGAAATGTGAAATTTTGGTCAGTAAATTATCTCGCGGCGTGCGAAAAAATAAACCCAGTTAAAACTAATTTGAAATAATGTTTTTTTTCCGCTAATGCGGGGGTAGGGAAAATAACTCTATGTCATTAAGTTGCCACAGAGTGATGGAGTAGGTAGCAATGTGCATTTGCTGTCAAAAACAACCACAAAAATAATGATAATTTAGACTGCAAGGCATGAATTTTGCCAAATTTTTTAATTAGATAGCTATGATCCTATCCCATCCGTTCACGCAATTAAAATATGGGTTAATAATTTCGAGGAAATTGTTTTAGTATTATTAGTTCGGAAATTCTAAGATGAGTCCTGTGACAGCTCACAAATTTGCCCCAATACAACCTTATGTAATGTATTTACTTAAATAACTAGCTATTTATTAGAATTGAGGCTTATATTAAAGTTGATAAAATGATTAAAATTACTGAACATCATTACAAGGTTGTATTGTGGCAAATTTGTGAGCTGTCACAGGACTCATCCTAGAATTTCCAAACTATAGTAAGACTGGGGACATTTGAAAAATGTGTTATACCAAGATCGTCTACAAGATATTGACACATTTAAGTGCAATCATGCAATCACCAATGTGTCCGAGGATATGTTATCCGTTCTATGTACGACGTATGTCACAAATGCAAAGAGTGTCTGCATATGAATGGAGGTCACTTGCATGATGTTATCTTCAAAACAAAAAATTAAAAAAATTGTTAAATTTTCAAAAGTTAGTAATCATCTATCTATAATTGTCCGTTTGCCTGCATGATCCTGTACTATAGTCACCCTTCTTCTTGTGATGATGATAGTAATTATGTGATAGATGAAGTGAAACGAATCTACTACTGACTTGATGATAGGTTGGAATTTTCCATGTAATATTTTCTAACCATGGCTGACTGTGGTTAATTGAAACCATGGATAAGGGAGAAATATTGTACATTTATTACTCAGTCATTCATCAACACACCATATTCATGGCAACATACACATTTTCATAGTATTTATCCTACTCCATTTATTTCAAGTTTTTATCTATACATCAAAGTTAATAAATACTTTTATGGTGTTCTTAAAAAGTATTTTGGCAGATATTGATAACATTTGGTTTGAGTACATGTTTTCTAGTGCCCCGTTTTATATATTATCTCAACACTGTCCAATATATTTTGTCATGTTCGTTTTTGACCGATTGATTGTGTTACCTGGTTATAATGGTCATGGTGGAAGAGAGGGAGCCACTGCTGCTGTCCTGGCGCTGCTCCTCCCTCCAGCGCTTCTTGCTGCTGGATCTAGGTTCTCTGACTCCTCTCTCCCTCTCTCTTTGTCTGGAAATAACAAATAACGTTGAGGATATGGTTTGAAGAACCACTAATATATATACTTTGGAGCTACGACACCAAACTGTTACCACAACAGTTATATGATCTATTGTTTTTATTAAGTATTTGCCTGTTTTATCCTTGATGTAAATTCACATTATTTTTATGTATTTTACATTAAATTATTCAATTATGTCTTTTGCTGACACAATTAAATGGTAATTTTCCCATTAAGAGGAGCAAACTCAGGCTTTGTTAATATGCCACATACAAATCTGTCCTATTTGATCTCAGCAGATAGTTTCATGAATGAATGAATGAACGAATGTATGATTGAATGAAAGAACTAAACGACAAACGAACAAACAAATGAATGAATGAATAGCTGCAAGTGTACTGAAGCACTATGCCCTATATGCAACAGGATATGCCTATCACAAATTGGCTTACATAGTCATCTCCAGTGGCACCAACGATAAGTAACCTAATCCCCTACTTTGTACAGTGCCTTCTATTATACATGTCATGGGCAATGACCATTCATTCATGTTTTTTTTTCCATTCACTAAATAGTTTTATATATATAAATGAAAGCAAAATTAATATTACCTTATAGTTTGCCCCCAATGTAAATATTATTAAGGCAAGACTTACAGAGAAACAAAAAAGGGACTACGCTTTCTCTTGGAGTCTTGTTCCAACAAGAAGATACGTAACTCCTTAATTGTCCAATTCATTCTTTAAATTATGATCGAAAAGTTAAATGTGAGTACCTGAAGGTCATAGCGACATTAGGTCCTCCCATGGCTGCAGTCTGGTGCAAGCACTCCTCTCGGCTCCACACCCTCCGCTGGGAAGGGGGGCTACTTTGGCTGTCACTGTCTCCTCCCCCTTGACCTGCCTCTATCAAGCTGAAACATTGTTAGTTTATTTATCTACTGCATAAAAGTTGCATCCAGGGTCTTGCACTTAATTTGTGAGCATGGGCGTGGCGAATTTGAGGTCACCAAACTAATCGCTGTTTTCTTTTCTTAAGCCCCAACTGCAGTGACGTCGCCTATGCCATCATCCCATGTAAACTCTCCTAATTTATTCCTAATACCACTGAGTTGTGGTAACATTCAGGAGAATGAAAGGTTAAGAGGAGAAAACCCTGACGGAAAATCGGTATCTAGAGGTGGCAGATAGAGCAATGCTCTGTCTTACCAGCAACTCCAGCAGCCAAGCTGACCCCTGGTATATCGATGCATATCATTCTTTGATTATAGTTGGCGAGGTCAAGAGGGTAGCTCAGATGCCATTGATATGATAAGAAGATGAGAAATATCTTAGTCCGCAATAACAATTCTGTTATTTTATTAAGTAGATAATTTATTAATTATTAAAAAGTCTTACTCGTTATTTCTCATGGAAGTGGCAAGAAGTCTCCCCAACAGAGCATCCAGCACCTGAGGTTGTGTGGCTGCCAGTTGCAGACATGCCTCATGCCTAAGCTCTGCATCAGCACTAAACATGGTGTCCCGCAGTTCGATAAGTGACCTTACAACATTGATCACATCTATCCTTTCCTCAGCACGTTCTGCACTGTAAAATGGAAAATATTATTACACATTTATATTTCCATTTATGTAAATTCACTTTCATGTGGTTTATTCTGTTTGGAATTAGAGGAATGAAAAAGAATAGTCAAGCAGCAGACTCCAGATCGATTATTGTATTAGATGGTTTGGCTTATGATTACAAATGCTCTCTGAAGATGAAAACTGCAACGTTTCGAAAAATTTGGTAGTTTTCATCTTCAGAGAGTGTTTGTTATTATTTTTGTCATAAGTGGTTGGCGCCGGATACTACTTGGCTCATAGCAGAGTTTCAACCATAATGAAAGTGCATGGGTCTGTCCCACTACAGGAGAAAAAGTGTGCAGCTTCCAAAAGTTAAAATTTGATACCTCTACCCTTAGCAGTATGTCAACTAGAGCCAATAGAATACGTGTTGTATCGTTATATACTAAAATAATAAAGATTGAATATCGTGCAGTTGTCAAGTTTCTTTCAAAATAAGGGAAAAGCACAGCAGAAATAAAATGAAGTTAAGATGTTGTGTATGGGGAATTTCTATCATATTCCACAGTGCAAGATTAGACTAAACAGTTTCGTTTAGGCAGAGAATGTATTGAAGATGACCCTTGTCAAGGTAGATTAGCAGAAGCGTTCACTCCAGAAACATCAGAATTTTTTTTTTGCTCTTGAAATATTTATTCACCATTTTAAAAATGTTTTGAACTACAGGGAGACTACATTGAAAAATAAAACAATTTGTTTAATTCTATCACCTTTTTACATTCTTGGGTCAGAGTCATTGGTCTTCTTCTATATGAAGCATAAACTTGGACAATAAAGTATATCCATAGAAGGAGGATTGATATGATCGAGATGTGATGCTGGAGAGAAATGCTGGGAATATCTTGGACGGAAAATAGAATAAATGAGTCCATATAGTGGAACTCTGTATAAATACTCGCATCTCCACAATCTGTCAACAAAGGGTATTGTGTTTCTTCGGGAACATATCGAGACACGATGATACAAGTCACGAAAAGACTGTCATGCTAGGCAATGTTTCTGGTAGAAGATCAAGAGGCCGGACCTTGTATTGAACCGATCATATCAATGACATTACAAACTCCACACTGTAGAAGGCTTAAAATCTAGCCAGAGATAAAAATGGTTGGAGAAATATTGTGCAGACCTCATCATGAAGATTACTACCCTCAGCCATGAGGATGGCGACGAGAGAGAGAGAGAGAGGGGTCAGAACACTTTTGGACCTTACTATGAAGATGTTAAATTTTTGGATGTAGTCAACAAATACTTAAAAATATAAATGCAAGTGTTAATGTTTACCTTATTTCCTTTCCTGTATTTCCTGGTTTGATACAGTGAAGAATGTTTGGTGCAAACACTGTTGCTAAGTTGTTAGTGTCCATTTTGTTACCCGACACATACTCTCCTGAAAACAAATCAAATATTTAACACATTCACTGCGAATAAAATTTATACACGTCGTGCTTAGAAATGTTGTAAAGACACAAACATATAAAAAGAACACGCCTAGCGTGTTATGCACACCACACTGGGTGTATGTTGTATAAAGACATATGAGGCGTATTATCAGGACTGAACGTGTCAATCATATTGCCATAAAATCCTTCCTTTTGGATGCAAAATAAAAGATATATATTTAAAATTTTCACATGGATTTGATATTGATTAGAAATATCTTATCCTACTATCTTCTCTTAACATGTTTAGTGCTTATAGGCATTCATATAAACTTTTGCTAAGTGTTTATAAAAAAATACCGTTCTTTTCCTATTTTTTTGGATGTATTAAAAAAACAAGTGGTCTTACTGTACTGATATGGTTTCTAAGGGTTTATGACAGTAAGTTTTATCCATTTTTATAATTTTTTTTATTACATTACTAATTTCATTCCAAAATATACATTATTGTAAAAGTACAATACTATATAGTTTAGCGCATTTTTTCTGCCATTGTTTAAATAAATTTCTTGATCATGATTTTCAGACGTCATGATGTAATAAAATAAGTTATTTTTTGGTGCTTTTTTATTACTTAAAAAATGTGACATAAACTAAAAATAAGATATGTGCTGTGTATGGCGACGATGCAGTAAGTGATTGCATGACAAATGTGGTTTGGAGATTTCTGAGATACTAAAAATATATAATAGAAAACCACCGCCCACAAGCAAGTTATATCTTAATATAAAAATTGTTTGTTTGAATTTGACCTAAAAAAACTAAATTATTTTAAGAACAACCTAATAGATTATTATTTAGTTTGTACCTGATGATTCTGGTCTGTCTTCACAGTTATCCGCTACTTCCCCGAGAAACATAAGAAGTGCCCTCAGTGTGTCTTGATGAGCTGAAGGAAGTAATAAAACTAATAACTGTAATGCCTCCTGTTGGAGCCGCCTATTTCTTATTCCTGCAAGAAAAAAACAATACATTATAGATTTTTTTTCATATATGATCTAATTGAACACTTATTTGGTCAGGAATAAAGGCGTATCACAAAATGTCTCCATCTAGTTAATTTACAGCCCGCACATACCAAGACTGCCAAACGTTCACTGTAATTTCTCGAGTATAATACGCACAATTTTTACTAATTTTAGCCAGCTAAAATGGGAGTGCGTATTATACTCACGTACAAAAAAAATCATTTTCAATACTATACACGCGCACATACCGAGTAAGTATTTGTGGCTTGGAATGAGTTAGATGTGTGTATAATACACCAAGGTTTCCTCAAATGTTGTATTTCTAATACTCTTAATGGCAGTGAGGATGATATTTTGTGGGAGGACGAACAGGTGTCATCAGACGAAGATGATGATGATGATGTTTATCATGACAGCACCAATAACAATGGCATTTGACAGCACTAGATGAGTTTCTCATTAGTGACAGTAATGACGAGTGTATTTACAAATTCCCAGTAATATTTAGGTGTTAGTATGCTACTCATATGCTAGTTCTAACACATCCTTGAAATGAATTACACACACAGTAACTAGTCTTAATGAAATATTAAGACAAGTTACTGTGTGTAATAATTTAATTTAGTCTCACTTTGTGTTTGAAGGAATGCGTGGTACAGGTCCCGACAGAGCAGCGGGTCTGGCAGGTCTCGGAGAAACTCCTTGAGCAGCGTGGCCACATCGTGGGGGCAGGTCTCTGCGTCCAGGATCGATTCCTTGCCACAGTCCCATTCCTCACGTAACTGAAACAAAAAAGAACCAGTCAACTTTGATGTCGCTCTAAAATGTTATTAATTATGACTGCATAGTAACTAACTAAAACATATAATATGTTTTCTCAGATTTAATGTTCTAAGTAAAATTCCAAGTAAAATAGATTGAAGTAAAATAGTAAGATTGTATACAGTACAACCTGTCAGATTTATTACCAAGCGGAAATTTCTTTCAACCAATCAAAAAAATGTTGAGGAGGCCTTAAGTAGAAAGTGGTCTGGAATAATTTTTAAATAAATTGGATACCAACACAAATTGAACCAGCAAACCTCGGGCTGGAAAACAAGTGTCTTTCCAACTGAGCCACGGAGATCGCCAACTATGTACAAAATATCACATTATAATGATTCTTCTTCTTTCATATGGTACCCTTCAACATATCCAAATTAGTGATTCGAATATATTACAGAGCGTGA
Source organism: Odontocerum albicorne (assembly GCA_949825065.1). Taxonomy (NCBI): domain Eukaryota; kingdom Metazoa; phylum Arthropoda; class Insecta; order Trichoptera; family Odontoceridae; genus Odontocerum; species Odontocerum albicorne. The sequence goes on from OX463857.1 coordinate 15,069,450, forward strand.
CCGGAAGATAATTTTGTCCTTGGATCCAGTAATCGAGCATTCGAGATAAGAGCCAATTTAGTGGGCATATAGCTCGTGGTTCGTCACTGCACATGTTGATAGTACAACCAAACACGAAGGGGCAATAACACTCGTACATATACTTAGCGCGCATAAGTCTTGTTACCAAATAAATCTTATACCTGACTGCTTCTTTTTTTATTACTTTTTTTGAGTACTATTGGGAAACAAATTTGAAACCCCCGGTAGAAATTAAGTATCTTACCAAATAGGTTACAGTGGTTGTCATTATTATATTGTAGTTACTAGACGACTAATCTGTGTTTAAAACGGTGTAAATAAAATGGTATTTATATAGAAAATATTCACGTAGTTAACTACAGTAGAGCATCGATTTTCCAAATACCGATCAACCGAAAGTTCAAATTTGCGGCCGCTAGTATAGAAATTCAATTTTATGAAAACTTATCGTGTTTTATAGTATGTATAGAATTTCAAATTGCTGTGGCGCTGGAGTGTTTTCCCCCTCCCTGCCAACCGGCCTATGTGAGCAACCTCGCGTCGTTAGTGGCGTGTGAGCCTTCACTTGTGACGATCGGTTATCTGAAAAATCAGTTATCTGAATACCCCCAGTCCCGAATTGTTTCGGATAATCAATGCTCTACTGTACTTACTTTCCTTTAAATACATTTTATCAGTTTCCCAAATAAAATACTGCATTAAACACGAAAATACCACCCCGACGCATCATCTGACAGCTGAATGTCAAATTATAAAATCTTCACGCACAACTATTATTTATTCTACAATACATCCGATGTGGATGAAAATAAATTATTTCACTTTTATAATTGAATTATTACAGTGCGCGCCTTATTTTATTTACAAAAGTTAAAAACAATTGTGTAACATTTGTTATTACAAATTAGAAATATTTAAATTGTTATCCACAATAATGTGCTATTTGGGTGACACCAGTCAGTTTAAAATTTTACAATTTTTTTCCACTTCCGATGAACTTCAGAGCGTTCCTGATAGATTTGGATAATTATTATTATAATTTTTTATGTTACACTTGTTTCTCAACTTCACTTATTCCAACAATCATCACTTAAGATTATTTTGAGTTCAGAAAAATGCTAAGCCTGAGAATATATTTTTTATGAAAATAATAAGAATTAAGAATAATCTAGGGTAAAGAAAAATTATAAAAAAAAAAAGAGATAAGTGTGTCCTATCAGTGAATATTTGATATAAATAGTGTGACATCTAATGAGCTTACATTTTAAATATTTTTTCATTTAAAAGTTTTGTATAAAAGCCAGAAAACTCAACCCACGTGAGTAGGCGGGGCTTTATTGAATATGTGACAAGCGTGGATAAACATTCAGAGTATTTGCTGTGTGTTGAGAGAACAGATACCTGGTCACGAGTTACAGATCTAATTGGGATTTTATAAGTTTCTCATATAACAAGTATTAGCGGCATCAAAGTTTCTTTGACTATGTAGCACTGTTATAATTTAAAGTACATTGCTGCTCAAGTATTTTAAGTAAATGTTGCAACGATACAACCTCGTAGTTACTTTTGGATCTTTTATAAGTTTCTCTAATCTCAATGGTGGAGAAAGAAATAAATGAAGTGATAATGTATGGCAGAATACAGAATGAAGTGATTAGGGATGAATATGAATTTAAGGCTGATGTGTCGAGTAAGATGAAGAAAAGCACTCTGAGATGGTTTGGGCATGTAGAACAAATTAATAGAGAAAGACTAGCAAAATAAATATACAGTGCAAAGTGTGGTAGTAGAAGACCGAGGAAAGTATTGTTGGATTACTTAAATGATATTCTGAAAGAAGGAAACATTAAAAGTCAGAGAAATCAAAGAATGTAGAAGAGGCGAAGGATTTGTATCGGTATAGGAAAGTCTAAGGCTCTCATTCCTCTGCGACACTGATAGGGAAATGGTACAATGTATGTATATGTAAAGGATTCACAAATCCACAGGATTAATTGATAATCTTTGATGATCCCGAGAGATTGTTAATCATGTAAATATTATGATGTCTGAGACTTAGGTTCTCTATGGAAGGCACATTCGAAGCCTTGAAATGTTCCACAAACGTTTCCTTCGTCGAATTCTTCGAATCCATTGGAGTGATCATGTCTCGGTCCTGCAACGCTCCAAATGTAAACCTAGAGAGACTCCAACTGTAAACCTGCAGTGGACAGGACATGTGATATGCATGGGTGATCATATGCTTCCAAAACGCGTCTGCGAGAGTCGCTGACTTTTTCAGGGCGCTTGATGACTGGGTACAGGTGGCTCAGGACCTTGGAAGATGAAGAGCCATCTGTTCATAGGCTGATGGTGTTTCAATGTTTAGACGTGTGAGAAACAGTCAGCGTGCTGCGAACATGCGTCAGCACTGCAAGGTGACTCACCAGGATCCACATGTCTGTGACATCTGCGGTAGTGCGCATCTAGGATCGAGCTGTTTTCTCACATGATCGACGTGGAAGACCAGCTCAAGATTGACGTTGGACTGGCGAGGGGATCCTCGACTATGAGGCCCAGTAATGACGATGATTTTACTTTGTACAATTTGTAAAGCTTATACATTGAGCAAAATATTTAAGATTTTCATTACATAAATGATGTATGTTAATAAAGAACTTTTACAATATGGAACGTTGCAATGGGACATGATTAATTAATTTTACTGCTCAAAACTAGCTGCAGTAAGTGATGCATATTACAGATAATCAATCAGTGGCAGCTCGTGAATATTCAAAATAGCTATTTGAATTTATATTTTTTAATACAAAAATAGACTTTTATCAAAGATAAAAAATTTCCTTTTTTAACAAAATGTAGCTGAAAGCGCTACTAAATGTAGCGTCTAAATTTAAGAAACTTTGCAGCAGAGCGTTTTTAAGATTTTGTATTATATTCCACTTTTGTTGTATACAATATAGTACAACCTGATGAGTTTACTGTGGCAATTTCTTCATGCCAATCTATCAGAAAGATAGATGTTAAAGAGAGATTATTCCTGAAGATATCAGAAATGAATGCATGAATAAAATGGATGTCTTAAGTAAGATGAAGGAAGAAGATTCAAGATGGTTTGGACATATTGAGAGAATGAATGATGAAAGAATGATTGAACGAGTCATAAATGCAAGGTGTGCGTAGAAGAGGTAGATCAAGGAAAACGTTGCTGGACCAAATGGACCAGATTTTGAATGAAGATATGGTAAGAAGTAGGAATAAAAGAAGAATCTGCATGGCGGAATGTATGAATATGGAGGAGGCAAAAATTACGCACTTGGATAGAAAAATTTGGAGATCTGTTCTCTTTGTCTACTCCGCAAGGGACACGTCGTGATGATATGTATTATATATATGTATGTATCTGATATGATTGGTATTAAATATAAGTGCTATGGATGATATGATAAATAAGAAGTATAAATCCATCCTCAGGGATGTGCCACCCCTGCATGCAATATTAATTAAGATATGCATATCTACGTCGAGCACGATATGAAAAGGTTTCACGGATGGTATCAGCTCAGGTTGGAAGTTGCCACATCAGCGTCTAATGGAGTGATAAATTATCAAGTTGCAATACACTCGGACCGCACTTATCATTCATTCTTTCTTAAGCAGGGCTAGCCTGTAAAATTGCGAAGATTAATTTATACCTACATCTATGCAAGGGTGGTGTTAGAGATGGATGTTACAAATTCCACGGATAGCAAGGTGAACTAACGCCTCAATTCGCGAAGAATTGAGAATCACCGACAGATTGTCGACAACAACCCTTCAACGAGTTCTCCGATTCTTTCGGCACATTGCTCGTGACCTTAGAGGTTTGTGGTTACTGGAGGCGTGGAAAAATGACGCACTAGAGGAAGAATCCCAATGCGACTGACCAAGTGAAAGACGCTACTGGACTATCCTTCACAACCAACTGCCTCTTGAGCCGCGGTAATAATGGTAATTATTTTAGTCGAGCAGAAAGGACTCGGCATTAGCGCAATTTAATAATAATAAAATAACTACATATTTATAAAGTGCTATTTAGAGAGCAAACTCTTCGCAATGACGCTCCAACTCGAGACTTGAACCCATTATTAATGACAGAAACACTCGAACACAATGACATAACACCACAAAAGCATCAAGTATTTCATAATATATAAAATAAGAATTATTTGAAATAAGCTGGGACCGAATATATTAGCTAAACTAATTTTTTTTATTTATGTCACAACCTAAGCGTGGAGTTATGTGCAGCTACATTCTTTGATCTGCCTCAGGCTGTCCCTGTTCCTTAGTATGGTATTTCTTGTCATTTCATATATGTGTACCGGGAGTAAATACTGACAAAGACCTCGTTAATCCAGCGACTGGAGTAATCACTTAAAACGCTGCCCCCGTTGTAGAATACTACCACACATCAAGAGGAAACAATAATCAACGTTACAGTACCTTGAATAGTAGTCAGGAATATAAAATCATATGTTTTTTTAACATAGTTGGATTAGATGTTGCTCCCGTCAGCACCTTAAAAATAGGAGAGGAGACCCTCACATCCCTCCTCACGTTTAGAAGGTAGTATCCTAACATACCTAGAAGAAACCTTGTAGAACAGAATTACAGGTAGACCGCACTCATGTAAGTAGAGATATCTGAAAAATTCTTTTGAAAAATGCCGAGTTGGTCGTAAATTATTGTTCGGAACAGACGTTTCGTTAGGATGCTCTGTCTGGTAAGCCAGCAACACTGTCTGATGGATTCCACTGTCTGCCGATGTCGGATATAAAGGTTATAGGTTCATATCGCAGATTCCGTCGTAATTTTCCAATTATTTTCAAGCTGAACTGCTGCCAAGAGCTCGCAGGGAACGACACTACACGACATTACAGCTTCTAGCTAGATTGTAATTCCACTATATGCATTCTTATTGCTGTTTTTGTTTATTTCGTTTGGAAGATAGTACTTATATAACATTTAGAAAGATTGGATTTAATGAATACATTTGTCGAAAAATGCTGGGGAAATAAATGCAATGAGAAAAATATATGGGGTGACAATATATGACAGAATATAAAATTAAGTGATTAGATGAATGTGACCTTAAGGCTGATGTAATATGAAGAAGAGCCCTCGAGATGGTTTGGGCATGTGGAACGAATGAATGAAGAAGGACTAATAAAACAAATATATAGTGCAAATGTTAGTGGAATGCGTTAGAGAGAAAGACTAAGAAACGTATGGTTGGATCAAGTGAATTATATTCTGAAAGAAGGAAACGTAGAAAGTCAGAAAAATCGTAGAAGCATGAGAAGGAGTATGGATGTAGAAAAGGCTGAGGATGTAGGCAGAGAGGACAGAGTGCCAGATTTTCCTATCCTATCGAGATAGGAAAATCTGGCGCTCTGTCCTCTGCCTACCTCGGCAGGGAAATGTATGCAATGAAATATATTTTGTGTTGTTGAGAGTTAATTATCCAACCCCGTGACCTAGTTGGTAAGACGCCGATTTTTCAATTCGGGGGGGTTTCGGGTTCGATTCCCGTTGGTACTTGAGATTTTATAAAAATAATTTCAGTTAAGGCATATTTATCATCTCTCTGGTTGGTTGGAAAGATTGCCACATGCAATAAACCCGCTAGGTTGTACTGTATACAACGAAAGTGTAATACAATACAATATTATACAGCTTCAAATCTCTAGATTTGAAATTCACATATACACAAGCATAAATAATACTCTTGAGATTTTACAAATGTATAGTATTACACTTTTATTGTATAAAATATAATCTGGCGTACTTATTGTCATGTGAAATTCTTTTCCACCCAACTAGAGAAATATGTGAGAGGCCTTAAGGGGGTATTCTACTCTAGAAATTTGTTTTTTTTACATATTTTTAAAGTTTAGACCTATAAAAATATTTTCTCAAAAGGAAATTTAAAAATTCTCAATATTTACGAAGTTATACCTATAAATGAGGCAGCAATTACGCCGTACCGGTATTACTCAGACAATAATCTCAAAACTTTAAACGTGTTTTTCTCGAAACTACTTTTTTCGACCTAGTCGACATAAAATCTCAAGTTCTATCTAACCGATTGCCTTCAAATTTGGTATGAAACTTTGATAAGTATTTTTATATCGTTCCTACCTTGAAAATTTTGAAACTATATTTTTAATGTTTAAAAAAAAAATATTTGAAAAAAAGGGTAAAAAAAAAAAAAAAAAATTCAGACAGTTGCCATTTTACAATTTTTTTTCCTCTTTGGTACCAACTATAAAAACATTATTTTTTATCAAGAAACTGTGTATGATTTTTGTTTCTAATTTATAAAAGGGCTTCAATCATGTCGACCAGCTCACCCCCTTTTTTTTACGACAAGATGTGTAACAGCTGATAACATCTTGAATTTAAAATGTTTTTTTTTCAAAAAAAATTTTTGCACATTCTCAAATCATCAATAAGCAAAGTGTAAAAAATGCATGGGAAAAACGTTTTTAGTTTTTTTTATTAAGTCTGAAAAAACGCCCAAAATTCACGCCTCTAGAGTAGAATACTCCCCTTAAGTTTTGAATCCTTTTCTAAAAAAAATATGAGTTCCAGCGGAAATCGAAATTGCAACCTCCGAGTTTGTTAACAGGCGTCTTTCTTACCAACTAGGCTACGAAGGTTGTCAAACCTTACCTTTTAGTAAAAGAGCGTAAATAGCGACTTTTGAGTATTAAATACGATAATAATAGATATATTAATAAGTTAAGCGTTGGCAATCCCGAGTTATGGCGACTGCATTAGCATTAGCATCATTAACACGAATTCAACAATTCTAGGAATGTGTGGAATTGGTAACACCCAAAATAATAAGCATTCAGTTTTCATAAAACCGTTTAAAATCCTTATTCGAGTAAACGAAGCAACAAGTAATCAATGAATTAATTCGATCGTATGATATAGTGAGGTGGAGAAGAAGCAGAAGGCGCTTCTGGAGGGATCATGTGGACCACATGGAGGATATAAGACTGGCAAGAATCGCTAAAACTGAAAACCCTAACAGCAAGAGATTACCAGGAAGGCCGCCGAAAAGGTGGAAGGACAGCTGGACGTCATCATCCCAGGACAGCCCACCGTCACAAACAGGTCATACGACCTAAACCAAGAGGAAGAAGAAGTATGATATACCTCAAATTACGTGGATTGATGATGGGGATATGTTGAAGAATGTGGCCAGGAGACAATGTTGGGAAATAATAAGCATTATAACTCCCTTTAGTGACGTGGCGTTCTTCTTGTTCTCCCGCAATCTTTAATTTCAATATCCCCTTCTATCTCCTAGCCACAGATGAAATAAGGATATTAAAATAGTCAAAAAAATCCGGTCTTGTTTTAATCTTACAATGATGTCCGTTATAATTTTATTTTCTTTGTATAAAGCTCTAATGCAAATATTTCACTCACCACTGGAAACAAAATTGTTAAATTATTTTTGGTTGGTTGGAACAAATTTCCGAGAAACCCGCCAAATAATACATTGTACAGTAAACTGTTTGAATAAATTACAGCCATTGAGTTTCGTACCTTGTAGATTATGCATGTAACTGGCGGTCAACGAACTATGAAAAATACTGGATTTTTAGCTTTTGGTCACCATCTGAATAATAACACGAAACCCCGCTAACTACGACAGGGATAGCTTCGTAATTAATTCGAAATACAGGGGTAGGTAGTATTAGTAATTTTCAACATGGAATCATAAATTGTTAATCGTTATAGAGTAAAAAGCGTCTTTTGAAAAATAGAACTGTGCTTTTGAAAAATGGAACGGAGCTTTTGTTAAATATAATTGTGCTTCTAAAAATAGAACAATATTATTGAAAAATGGAACTGTGCTTTTAAAAATGGAACTAAGCATTTGAAAACCAAAATTGTTCTTCTGAAAAATGGAATTGTGTTTTAGAAAAATGGTCATGTAATTTTGAAAAATAGAATGTGCTTTTGAAAAATGTAATTGTACTTTTTGTAATTTTTGATAAACAAAACGGTGCTTTTGAAAATTGAATTGTGCTTTTGAAAAATAGATTTATAATTTTGAAAAATAAAATTAGATTATTAAATGTTTTTGAAAATGAAAAATAAATCATATTGCGTTAGTCAAAATTACAGGAAAAATGAGATCGAAATTGTGAAAAATGCAATGCAAAAGAATCGAGCAACACTCAATTAAATTTCCAACGATTAATTTCATCAGCGAGCGTGGGTGGTGATAATGCGCGCTCCGTTTGGTTGCCATCTCCAAGGGTCTTCAATTACAAACGAGTGATGAAAACGTAAAATATTGCCTTTTTACATGTTTACCAATGGCGTAACCAGATTTTCACAAGCAATTGAAAATCGAAGTTTAATATTATATTTCTTTATTGAAAGTTACACTAATATGCTTCGGTCCCTCAAATAATTGCTTCAGAATAGCATGAAGCTTGAACATGGTAAATTATTATCAATTAAAACATTATCAATGCGACAGAAGTGAGAGAGTTACGTAGAATATGTAGTAAAGAAATGCATGAGAAATCTTTTTTTATAAAAAAAATCGGGTACCAACGGGAACACAAACCCTGAATTGATATTTTACCAACTAGGATACGAAGGTCGTAATAGGAGCAATTCGACTAAGAGGGAATACCAAGTAAATGGACCTGGTTTGTGAAATTTTATAATTCTGTCATACAAGGAATTAACAAGGACAGTCATACAAGGAATTAACATATATACCATTATGCCATTTACCTGTTGGGGTAGGTAGAGGAAAGAGCGCCATACCTTTATATCTTGACACACATCCTTTGCCTCTTCTACACCCATACAACTTCTACGATTTTTCTAATTTTCTACGTTCCTTTCTTTTATGTTAAAATATGTTTCATTTGATTCAATAATATTTTTTTTGGTTTTCGTCTCTCACGCCTTCCACTCACATTTGCAATATATATTTGTTTTGTTCATTCATTCGTTTAACATGCCATAACCATGTAGACCATAGTTTCCTAAAGTGGTCGCTACCACCTCCCTGTGGGCACTGGAGGGTGTTGCTGACTCCAAGGGTAGTAGGTGGCGTTGAGAAGAAAGTAGGTAATAAGAAGACGCTAAGAGAATTTCGTAGCCTAAATATTTTTAACACTTATCCACTTGACTATAAAGACGAAACTTACAGTTATGTATAGTCACAAGGATCAAAACTATCAACAATCGTAAAGAGATGCTTTATTGTCCATGAAAAAGTTGTTTAATTTCCAAATGAGCTTCGCGAAATTCAAAAATTGCACACAGGTTCATTAACAGCTCGACGAAATAAAAAAAATACAGACACAGCGCTACACTAACAATTTTATTATTAGTTAAGATATAGTTTTTCCGAGGGGACGCTGAAAAAAAATGTCTTTGAAAAGGGGGTGTTGAGCCAATTAAGTTTAGAATACTCTGATCTAGACCAATCAAAATTTGCAAATCACATCTTAGAAATGAATATTATTAATGAACGTGTTTGAGGAGAGATTATAACGTTACGTTTGGTTGAATATGATAAATGTAGAATAATGGGAATGTATCGCGTCCGATAATCTAATGATGCTACTGTGCTGCCGCCTCCCACGCGCGTCGTGGGGCCGCGCTATCTTAATGCTGCATCAATTTAAACATCCCTTTGCCAAATTAAATCGGTTGTAGGTATTAGCAATTAGATTTATATCAATGCAGCAAGGGTGCCAAAATTTATTCACGAACTGAAATGAATACAAACGTGAAATCGATTAGAACGAACGAGAATAATGTGAATTTTTTGGTAAATTTTAACAGCGGACACTTTTTTGCATAAATATTATATGTTGTCAACAAAATAGTTAAGCATTTCTCAGATAGATGCCGTTCCGAAAAAAAGTACGTTAGTAACGTCATTACAAACGTACTGAATGTATAGTATATTATTATGAAAGGTGTGTAGCGATGGGAAGCAAAGTCAATGAGGAAGCTAAAACGTATACACTCGAACCGGACAGTTTCAAAATCGGATAGTCCACGATAGTATTTAAGTACTTATTTTGGTGTATGGGAGAGAATCATTGATTTGGGAAAATATTGAAAAGAGCCAAATAAATGCTGTAAATAATACACGGGGACAATGTCTGACATAATACGTAATGAAGTGAGGGATGAATGTAAAATTAAGGCTGGTGTGCTGAGTAAGATGAAGAAGAGCACACTGATATGGTTTGGGCACGTGGAACGAATGAATGAAGAAATACTAACAAAACCAATATGCATTGTAAATGTAAGAGGAATTCGTGATATATGAAGATCAAAGAAGCTATGGCTGAGAATGATATTTTGGAATTAAGAAATAATAGAAATCGTAGGAGCTGTGTGAAAAGGTGAATGGATGTGGAAGTAGCGAACAAAGGAAAGTCTGGTACTCTATTTTCTCTGCCTACGCTAGGAGGGAAACGTCGTGATGATATGTACGGTATGTATGTAGGAAAGAGTTTAAAGCATTTTTCAATCAATGTTTACTCAAATTTATTAAGCGTCATTTTGAAGATTGAACAAAATAAGTAGGTTTTTTTTGTACTTGATTCTGTTCTACTACCGCAAAGAAAAACTGAGGCACAAAAAATGATAGACACAGTGCATGGCGACACTGCAGTGAGTGATGGTGTGTGTCGAATGTCGTTTAAAATAATTGTAACGATGACATGAAATTATTAGATGAGGTTCGCTCTGGAAGATCGATTACCACTGATGGTGATCATCGTAATTTAGATGTTAATTATATTATTAACTTTTAAGTTTAAATGGAATTTGTGACACTAAATGCCATAAAGTATTGCACAAAGCTTTAAGATTACTGAAATCTCGAAGGATGAGAAGATATTTAGCAGATTAATATAATTTGAAAAAGTTCACTTAAAATTATTTATTTTTTCATATATTTATGTGTGTAAAATAAATAAATATATTTTTTTTATGTTTTAAAAATACGATATATTCTAATAAATGTCATTTGCGTAAATATCTAAAAAGAAATATGACGTGGGTTGGATATTTTTTGCATAATATATACATTTATGGTTCGTCATAAACAAACAATAATTTCACATTTCCCTCTAGTGCTCGGAATAAAATTCTAAGAAAATTAATTTAAATTAAAAACTTATTTTTCTATTCCTTACGAACTAATTATATTTAATGAAACTTCATTTACAAATAATAATAATAACACTTGAAAATCGTCTTCGTAAAACTCGAAAATAAAGTGAAATGACATATCCCGCGCTTTTTTAGCCGCCATTGCGACTTTCGACGCGCCCACGCGGCGTTTTTCCGAACTAAACGGCAGCGCTCGACCCTGAGCGGGTTAAAATAAATTAATAATAATCAAAAATAATAATAAACAACAATAATAAATGTAGAATATATGTATTATATTATTGGATAGGGATGGTGGGTGCTAACGCCGCTAAACATGTGAACTAATGACAAAGTTTATAGATGTATTGCGTCACATAGTCACGGGTTCGTTGGCAACATGGCGCATAAGGGGCCGGCATCAGATAAATATTATTTTTTTCACCGCGTATACGGTTGATTGGTAAAGTATGACATTTACATACTAAAGTGTCATATACTCGTATTGTATTGAATTTTCAAAAACGAAAAAAGATGGATTAATTCGAACAAATCGGCTTACGAACACAATTTCCGAACAAATGTTGACTCGACCTGCGTACAATGCCTCGGTTCACGAATTAGTTGTAACGGCGCATTACGCAATTACGCATTAGTTGTTCTCAGGTGCGCGCGTTGTGAACATTGTTTGGCGTTGCGTTCGTTGTTCTTGATAAATTTTTTTTCTTTTTATACATATAATATACAGTATATAAAAAATATATTTTGCATTAAATTAACCCTCATTATGGCTCCCAAGAAAAATTGTTTCGGTTTCCGAACATTTCGGCTCGCGAACGGAATCAAAGAACGAATTAAGTTCGTTACCCGAGGTACCACTGTATTAAACTTTCGTTGTATAAAGTACAACCTAGCGAACTTATTGCCATGTGATATATTGAGAATACCATTTATGAAGAGACGTTTGTATGTCGACAAGAGATTCCGCCTTTAAGTGCTTCCGAAAGTCGCACACGCTCTCCATATCTCTAACACTTACAGGCAGACCATTCAACGCCACAGGACCAGCAACGGTAAAAGTTCTATCATAATACCCTGCTCTATTGGATCAATTCGGAACAATTGCTACTCTTATAAATCTGCTATTCACCAAAATATTACCTACATATTATTTCTCTCTTGAAACTTCAGGATTTTTTGGGCTGACTATATATATCATGCCAAAAAGATGGCATCGCTTACATACATTATTTGTAGGGTGTCAAATCAGATTATCAGGTCCTTCTGAGATTCAATTTTGACCATTGGTTGATCGAAGTGAAGTTGGCGCAAATTTATAGCGATTTAACTGCGTTCAAGTGGGAATCTAGACTGACTCCTACGATCTTACATATTACGATGATTAAAAAAACACGCATTCTCAGTTAACTATACAGAGAGGGCTTCGTAAATTACAGCACCGCTTCTGCAATAGTCTTTTTATAAACGAATCAAAAAGTCGAGGCGAGAGACAACGCGTGCGGTGTGTATAGCCAACGAGATGCGATTATAGACAAATTGAGTGTTTCTTTGATGATATTGGCACTTTACGACCTCAGGGTCATCAGCACACGGACTTTGAACATGGGAAAATCGTAAAAAATGTTAAAAATAAACTTAAATGGGAAAATCGTAAAAAAGGTTAAAAATAAACATTTTTAGGTATAGTGTGTTTTGTAGCCAGACGATAAAATTATATCGATCCTATTTCTGTACAAGTCGATTTTTTAGTGATATTGATATTTTATTGATTTGGGGGTCTTAAACGTTTGGTGTTCATATCTAGTGAAAAGCAGATTTGATTTAATATGTTAATTTACAACACTTTCTTTTCGGCTGTGAATAAATTCCAAGATTTTTTATGTCGAAATTATAGTTCAGTCCAAAACTCAAAGGAAGATATCTAGTGGGAAAATCTAGATATTGAATAAGAAGATAACATGAATTTTCACACTCACAGAAGTTCCCACCATCCACCCATTTTGATAATAGAAACGAATCGAGTTCGATCAACACTTGAATATTTTTTAAGACATGGAATAGACTTTAAAATATCTATTTACTGCTGAAGTCACACTGAAGTGAGAATAGAAGGATCACTGAAAAAAAATGGGACTAGAAAATGTTTATGAAAAAGGAATTAAGCTGTTCGTTTAACTTTTTGTAATAAGCTTAAGTTTTTAGATTCTCGCAAAATAGTACGAATGTTGCAAAGTCATCCCTTAATGTCACAAAATATCAGAACATCCCATTGAGCCTCATTGACAAATTGAGGGACTGATCTAAGACCACAACTTCATCTGATTTAGAAAACCGTTCCTAAGTTGGCACCGCACAGACTGGTATGGAGGAGAACCTGACAATGATCCCAAATGATAAGTGGAAGTTAAGAAAGTCGACACAAAATGGAACCATGAGCCTGCTTCGATCCTCGAGATGATAATCGATTTATTTGGTACAACGCGTGGTATTTTTTTGACCATTGAAATTATTTCAATAGTAAAAAAACAAATTAGAATTTCGAGTATGCATGAATACAAACAACATCAACGTATTACAAAAGGTATAAAAAAACACTAAAAAGGAGTACGGACATGCATAATTCCTACCATACATACAATGCAAGCATGCGACAGGCCATCGATTAGGAGGCTCAGTGCCATGAAATATAAAAAATATATATCAAAGAAAACAATCGTATAATTCATCTCAATACACATCAAAAACACACATCGAAATTTCTAAATATTTATATAGAGCTTGAAAAATTTGAGAGAAAAAATCAACGAGTAGAAAAAGAAAATAAACTAGAGTCACGCTGTAGCACCGGATTTATAATTCAAATAAACAAAAACTCTCCTTAGGAGAACTTTTAAAGACATTGAAACTGTCTACTTGTACAAATATGTCCGAGATTGCAGCATACTCATACTCATTACCTAATCGATGTAATCTGGATGTGGGATTCGAGTATTAATTAGTTCTGCTACTTCACATCGGAATGTATCCTACAAACCATTGCAAAATCACTTAGAAATACGGCTAGAAACTCTTACACTCGACAGGTCTGCAATACAGACGACATAGTCAAATGGAGCAGGAAGAGAAGGTGGCACTATTGTGACCATGAGGATAGAATGGGAAGTGAAAGAATTACATACATAGCAGTACACAAGATCCCCTCCCCGCAGGACAACATGTCAGTAAGGCCACCTGAGTGCTCAGTTGACGCTTTACCTCCAAGGAATGATTTACGCAACAAAATAGATCCAAGATCAAGAAGAAAAAGAGTGATGATGTAAACAACCTCTCAGAAAACAAACAAAACAAAAAACAAAACTCTGTTACCTGTCTCACTCTCTTCTTTGACGTGGAGACCCTGAATAGTCCGAGGGTCCTCAGGCCGTGGCGGCGCAGGTGCTGCAGACAGCAGGAGACGATGGGTGGTACCCGGGCGGCGCCCACGCCTCCTCCCATCACGTCCTCCGGGCTCTCAAGTTCGGACTCAGAGCTGGCTAAACGGTCTCTGGAGGCCAGACTTTCGCAGGAGCCACTCTGGAAATGAGAACAAAATATAAAATGAAATTATTTATACAAGGTTACAAACCAAATATGTTTTTTTAAACATATACAGATGCAGGGAAGTACCCAAACTAATGGCCGCAGCTGCCAACTTCTTATTATCATCTAATACATTGATTGTTTCAAATCGATCCAATAAAGTGGGGTATTATGATAGAGCTTATGCTGTTGCTGGTTCTGTGACGTGAATAATCTACCTCATAGTGTAGAGTGTGCAGCTTTAGAAAGCTAAGTTAGAGAGTTGGTGGAGTTAAGCTTAGTTAGAGATATGAGTGCAAAAGCTTGAGGAAGCATTTGAAGATTCTTCTTTCTGAGGAGGTCTTTATTTAACATGAACACTACACGCATACTCTACACGCATACACTACACGCATACACTACACGCATACACTACGCGCATACACTACGCGCATACACTACAAGCACACACTACACACATATGGTACACTACGCGCATACACTACACTACACTTAAAGCCGGATGTGTTACTCACATTGGAAGATCTACAGAGGTTTTCTTACCAAATATGTTTTTCTGAAAATATGTAGGTGCGGGGAAGTACCTAATTTGATGATCGCATTCACTACCTTCCTATCATGATACTCAGGTAAAATATTTATTTTGTAATATTTTTAATCTGTCAATAATAGTGGGTTCGAGTCAACAGTTTGATTTCTTCAAAGGAGAGTTTGCTCTCTAAACGGCGCTATATAAATTGTCCTTTTATTGTTATATTATTATTATTATACTCAACTTATTCTGTTTTTTAATATTTATGATATTTTAATAACAGTGGGTTCGATTCTTGAGTAAGCGCGCTTTTATGGAGTCTGCTTCCTAAACGGGGCTATATAAATTGTCCTTTTCGTACTTTATTAAGCAAGAAATTAATTTGTTGATCCATTGTTTAATTTTTTATTATATATTTATTTACATGCACTTTCATGTAAATATACATTTGGCAGATTTATTACTTTGTGAAAATTCGTACGTCCATATGTTCTGGTTTATTTGTGATGGTTGAATAGATACCAGAAATAAATAGCAGCGAGCCTATAAATCAGTAACGAGACCACCAATTTATCGGATAATCGAACTTTAACATGCATAAAGGACCCAACCCACATTTTACCCAAATGATTGAGAAAACATTACACTGCTTTGTATGAGAAAACATTACGCTGCTTTGTATGAGAAAACATTACGCTGCTTTGTATGCGAAAACATTACGCTGCTTTGTATGAGAGAAAACATTACGCTGTATTGTATTTAATCTTTCGGATTTTTGTTTGAGAGTTGTTGCTTCGGAGAGGACCAGAAGATGTCGATCTCATCTACATTGAATCAATTAATTGTTCTGAATCGATCAAATAGTGTAGGTTATTATTATAACAGGGCTTTTGCAATTGTTGGTCCTGTAGCGTGAACTGGCCTGCCTCTAAGATATACACGTGGCGTGTGCAGCTTTAGGAAGCGCTTGAAGACAATCATTAGGTTTTATCAAAATTTATGATTAGATTAAATACTACATTCCACCTAAAGTAGCACTTGTTACAATCGCATATCGGAAAATCTATAAAGGTTTCTTTGTAGGTCGTCCTTCCATGGTAAGACGACCTTCGTGGTCTAGTTTGTAAGACGCTCGTCTCCCGACCCGGAGCTTGCGGGTTTGATTCCCGTTGGAAATCAGATTTTTTTAAACGGTTTTCAGTCTGGTTTTTACTTATGGCCTCTTTAACATCTTTCTGGTTGGTTGGAAGATATTGCCACATGGCAATAAGCCCGCCAGGTTGTACTGTATACAACGAAAGTGTAACACAATACAATAAGTTTACTGAGGTCTTCTTAATATTATAAATATGTTTTCTAAACATATGCAGATGCAGGGAAGCACCCAAACTAAACTGGCCACAGCCATGCCCTTCCTATAATTCTATTCAACTTATTTTATTGTGTAATATTTTTATTGCCCGGTCATGATTCAGTATTGTTTGTGCTCCCCTGATGTATAAGTAAAAACCTTGAAACCGGTAGGGTCACCCTTATCATTATGGGGAAAAACAGTGTTTTAGTAAATCAATTACAATTATTTGAGTTTTATTGCTCATGATAATGTTTAGTCGAGATCTTCAATTAAGTGAAATAGTGTGTTTTGTGAGTTGAATCCTTTTTACATATATACGTCTATTTAGTGCATCAGAAATAGAAGCACTCCGAACCGATGAACCGATGACGTCACTGCCCTGCAGAGTGACGCTTGGATGACGTCAAAAGGCCACTTTTATCCCTTTGAAATTATCTCAGTTGCAACAGAACTGGTTAAAACGAGAAAACTGGAACAGCGTCTTGGATTTCGTGGCCTGAAACAGAATGGTTACCGTTCAGTCATTTCAGCGCTAACCGGTGCTGTGGCGGTGGCTGGTGGCTGGTTTAAGGAAATGGGGTTTGACTGATACATCTACTTAATGGATTTCCTCTTTCAATGCTTTCATCTGAAATTCAATGCGTTCTCTTTCTGTAAAATGTGTCGTCGAAGTATATTTTGTTACTTAAAAAAAAAAATGTAATTCTGTTACATCTGTCTTCTTACGTAAGTTAAAATAAAATGATTCAAGCATAAAATTTCATATAAGGAAATGTCGACTGTTAAAAGCAACGGTACGCAAACTATGGTAAGCGTACCACTAGTGATACGTGAGTCCCAGTCTAGTGGTACACGAACAAGAAAACTTCAAAATACTGAAATTCCATGGTTAAGGCTGGCTTGAGACAGTTATACAGTCGCTTTTTAAAATATGCCAGTGAGGGAGCAAGTTTAAAATTAGTTTGTTACTGGTTCCTGAGTCTCACTGCATGTACAGTAATGGACCTCACTGTCCATTACTGTACATGCAGTGAGACTCAGTGTTCATGCATTTGTTATAGCAGATAACGTATTTTAGGCATCCGGAGACGGTAGTTGCTTTATTTACTTGGCCTCTTATTTCTGCATGGAGACCATTGTAGCTGAAGAAATTGAAACTTAGATGTTTTGTCTGCCATAGCTCTGAGAGTTGTCATTTAATATTTTCTGAGCATACTTTTTGTTTTTGTTGTATCTGCTCTAGACTTTATTCCACAAGTCATGATTGACCTCACAGACGCCTGTCTATTCTCATGTATTTGTTCTTCCTGACCACATATTTTAGGTATTCCATTTTGTATGGAGATCGTTGCAGCTGAGGAAATTGACAAATTTACACAAGTGTTTTACCTGGAATGGTTCTGAGAGTTTTAATTTAATTTGTTTGTTCGTTAGGAGATATTATTTTTTAAATTTTAGTCTTTCGTGATACAAGTAAAATAAACCATCCTCTTTACGCGCAATTAGTCCAAGAATTTTTAAAAAATGGCACAAACTGGATGTGTGTTTATTTATTTTGGACTGTTATATATTTTTATATAAAACGTTTGTGCGTCTTGCCATTCAGTCTGGATTATCTTCTCAGTCTTACGTCAAGTATGACACTGAACTATTAAATCGATTAAAGAATTGCCAACATCAACAGTTGACCGATGATATCCCAGACTAACCAACACACACCGTGTACGAAGATCTCGAAATGTTTAGGCTATAAATAAAAGTTTTCAACATCAAATTTAATTGCAATATAATTCGTAATCAGCTCCTGTGCCACGTGTCCCAGTGACGAATCTGAAATGGGCCCCCAATGATGAAACCGGCATAATGATGACGTCAATGACGCACCTCGTTCAGCGCCATTATGCGTCTGGCGATAGATAGCTGGTTTCAAAGATAGAAATATAGATTTTGTAGTAAAGCTTTCGGAATCTGTTTGTCATAGTTTACGGAAGATGCTGGAATATTCGAGTTGTTGATTTTAAAACTACCGGCTCTATGCGGACGATCTCCGTAGTCCAGTTGTTAAGACGAGCTCAGTCGTCCAATCCGGAGGTTGCAGGTTCGATTCCCGATGGTAGCGATTTTTTTTGAAAATTTTTATCAGTCATGTTTTCATGTAAGGTATTTTAAACATCTTCGTGGATGGTTGCAATGGCTGCCAGATTTGATTTTTTTTCTGTTTGAATTTTAAAGTATGAGTATATTGCGTTTTTTTACTGTTTGGATATTCCTAAAGCTGTGCACAATACGAATATTCCTCGAGGAGAGTTTGTTCTCTAAACGACGATATGTAAATTGTTCTTTATTGGAAAATATTACAACATGGAAATTATGAAACGCAAAATGAATGCGATTGTTATTGCCTCTCCATGTATTGCCAACATTTGTATGATAACTTTTTTCGATAACCATTACTTTTGACTTCTTTAAATACAAAACGACAATTTACTATCCTTTACATATCACTGTAATAATAATTATAAAATAAAATATAACACATCGACACCATAAAAAATATCCATAACAATTCAGGATGCATATATCTTCCAAAATATGATGCATGATAATAATCAACATGTATATAAAGTGCAACACAGAGAGTAAAAAAAATATTAAATACAATTAATTAAATCAATCAGTTACTATATATGTTTTTTATGGGTAACGAGAATAGAAAATTATAGGACAAATTACAAAAAAAAAAACTTTAGACTCCCAGTTTCCCAGTCAATACCTAAGATTAAGGAAAGGCCGGAGAACGACTCTCTTGAACACAACGACTTGTACTTGGAAAATATTCACCAAACCAGACATGCAACTAACGATTTGTTGCATTCTCACGATTAATGGAAGACAACGTGCAATTGTAGTTAGCAAATTGCTATTGACGCATTGAATTGTTAAAGCTTTCGTATGTTACTAGCAGGGGCGTGGAAACAAATTTATCAAATATATTACATTTATCAATAATTAGTCTTGTGCTCCCCTGATGATGAGGTGAAAACCTTGAAACCGGTAAGGTTATACCATTACATAAAGTGGAATAAACAGTGTTTTATAAAACAAATTACAAATATACTATAATGATTATTCTCTTTGTGTAACAGGAGAAATTCGTGCAAAGTGGATAAGAAAAAATATTGTGAATAACAGTGTACAGAAATATCAAATTGAATATAACCCTTCTCCCCAAATTAAGGCGGGTGTTTCATTAAGAGACCGTAGTCAAGCATGTCAAATGGAATGCCGATATACGAGTAAATATAAATTCACTATCAAATTTTTTCCCGAACACTTTTTATACATTCGGCTTAATTAAAAAGCGTATTGATTTTATCAAAAAACGTATAACTGATGCTTTTCAACAATTCTCATAGTTTTTAAGTAGCACAAAAATAGCGCTATATAAAACTTGAACGAAACGCTGCAGCAGATTGAACTTTCGATCTTCTTGACGTCAGAAATTTGAGTTTGATCTGTCAAGACTGTGTGTTTGCTGAAGTGCAACAGCTTGCATGCATACACTAATATAGCCCCTGGTGTATTTCATCCACAAGATAGCTGACAATCATATTCGATTTAAATTGTAATTGAAACATTCCGATATGTTAATTACTACTAAAATGTCTTGTAGCGGAATATTGAGTTGGGCACTATTGTGCGGATAGATGTAATTAATGTGATAAATTCTCTCAAGAATGTGACGGACAATGCGACATATTCGAGAAATGTTGCATTACCTATGTTGCTGAAGTGCAACAGTTTGCATACAATAAACCAATACAAGCACAGGCGTCTTCCAACCACAGGATGATTGGCAATCATACTTGATTACGGGGTTGTCTATATTCTTTATTAAAAAACTGTGACTTCGTTAAAAAAAACAACCCTTATTAACTGCCCAGACAAACTTTCGAAAGCTTATCTTGCAAATGGTCATGACAGTTCCAAGGTATAAATAGGTCCGAAATCATAATCTATTTAATTGCAACGTAATTCGCGATACCTAATTCAATCGCACGACGTTGTCGTCAGAGTGTTTTCAATGACGAATTCGAAATGGGGTTCACAGTGATGAAATAGCTCTAATGTTTGACGTCAAAGACCCACCTCGGCATCGGTCTAGCTCTGATTGCATTCCACACAAGTCTGGTGATAGCGGCAAACAATGTGACGGAAGGTGGTGGATGTCGGGCGCTATGTAAGCGCTATGTAAGCGGCTATTTCGGTCACTCTTAATGTCAAAATCAGCGGATTCTTATTTGTACTGATAAAAGTGTCGACGTGGTGCCAACGGCAGTTGTTCATTCTAGAGATTTTCTCTGTCCGTTGGGTTATTTATTTGGTTCAGGTCGGTTTTAACTATTTGTTGGCCTCAGTATTAAATATACATAAATAAATATAGGTTTATTGATAGCAACACATTATGTACAATACATACATTCCGAAATCGCACATATATCTCAAGATAAATAGCAGAAAATACATTTAAGACAGAAGCCATCATAAGTATCTCGGGTCGGAAGACAGGCGTTATACCAATTAGGCCATGGATATCGTATCACTGTATAAGTCAAGGAAGGCGTATATAATTTAAGACTCATTTCATCACTTGGGCACAGTAAAGTATGTACATATTTCGTCTCTTCTACATTCATACAGCTTCTACTATTTCTCTGACTTTTTACGTTTCCTTCTTTCAAAATATAATTCACTTGATCCAATTACTCCTTCCTTGGTCTTCCTTTATCACGTCTTCCACTCACATTTGCACTAATAATTTTTTTGCTAGGCTTTATTCATTCATTCGTTCTACATGCCCAAACCATCTCGGAGTGTTCTTCATCTTACTTAACACATCAGCCTAAAGATCACATTCAACTTTAATCACTTCATTCCGTATTCTGTCTTACATTGTCACGCCATGTAATCTGCTCAGTGCTCACATTTCGATAAAACTTATTAGGCTCCTTTTATTCGTTTTCCACGTCAACGTTTCACTGTCATATATCAAAGTTGGTACTAAAATACTGTTGGGAATCTTAGTAGATTTTGAAGGTCTCCGGTTCGAGTATTTATGTTTTAGCGCCTCATTGACTTTGTTTCCTATCGCTAAACGTTCTTCGATATCCCTATTAACTTCCATCATCTGAGAACATACTATCCAAATACCAGAATTTCTCATCCTGCTCCAATTTATCATTGTTCACCCATATATCGCGTTTACTTTTCCATTCATACTTTTCTATCCCCATAACTTGGAAAGTCGAAACATTCATTGTCAGATGTTTCTCTTCGTATCTCTCATACAATTTACTAATCAAACTCTGTAATACTCGTACATCTTTAATCTTTACTAACACGGTAATGTCAACAGCAAATATCAGTCAACATACATTTCCATTCGACATTCTTATGCCACCTCTGTAGTTTATTCATACACCAATCTACGTACATATTAAACAAGCAGGGTGATATAATGCATCCTTGCTTTATTCCTTTTGAAATATTAAACCACTCAGTCAAGCCATCATTCATTCTATAAATATTTAGTAATAATTCACTTTGGTATTCCACTTATTACATAAATCCCCGCGACATAGGTTTCTACCTCCTATTTCGAGACTTTGTTCAGGTGGAATGTTATTAATCTTATGATCAAAGCTTCGAGGTTATCTTCTTTAGGTGGAATGCTTTTAATCTTATGGTGAAAGCTTTGAAGTTATTCTCAATGGAGTGACAATTCCATTCAACAAGTTCTGCGACATAGAATGTTGTGACGGAAAACTTCAATGTTGTTGATTAAAAGCATTATTACATGAAAAATTATGAATGACTCGTACCTCATCCCCCCGATCCCTGTCCAGCAGACTGGAGAAGCTGCTCCTGGAGCCACGGGCGCTCTCCCTGCGCAGTGTTCCTTGCGCCAGGGGTTCTGCGCACTGCGACAACGGTACGCCGAACACCATCCCGCCGCCGGAATCTGAAGATAGAAGACAATGTTAGTCGAATGAAAAAAAAACTGTGACATAACCTAAGTTATTCCTCTCGTATCATATTGGTTCTCCGGTTCATTCATTCACCCGTAGTCCGATGGATGAATGCACCAGGAATGAAAATCATCGACATGGGTGGAGATTTACAAATGAAAATGAAATATTTGATTTGGCATTCGAGGATAAATTTAATGACATATCTACTTTGCCTGTATGTAAAATAGTTCGATCGGTAACAATTGAGCTGCATGGCTGCGCAGTAACGCACTGGAATTCCGCACGGACGGTCGCTAGTTCGAACCCCGTGCTGTGTTATTCGACACACGGCACAGGATATCTTTGACTTTAGTCTTAAAAAAAAGCTGGTGGGTTTCGATCGTCTCACTTCAGTGTGCCATCGGACCCAGTACAGAGGTGCGGCCGGTGAGTTTGCTGATGTGCAACGGCCCACTTACTTAATAGGAAACAAAAATACTCCACGGTAAAGCTTCACTTTCCAACTGCCAATGCAGATGGAATGACGAGGGGATCTTCCACTGCGAGGCCTATGAACTACGATACACGCGATAATATAGAGATCAAGCAACAAGATGTAAAACTGTCGCCAGTTATCAGGAATCCAAAAGAAAAAGTAGACAAAGACAAGCTGCTTATATTAAAGACATATGCTCTTTATACAGCGCACTATTAATATCACGAATCGCCTTATATAGACATCTCCGGTGGCACCAACGACAAGTACTCTAATCCCTTACTTTGTATTGTGTCTTTTATTACGCTCGTCACGGGCAATGTGTATTCATTCAATCATTCATACACACGCTAGACGTGTGCGAGTGTCGATGCTTATTTATTTATTAAGACTTCATTGTAAAAAAATTACGATCTGGTGGGCGGCAATTTCTTCCGATCAACCAGACAAAAGTAAATAAAGCAAGTTACATGGTCGCAAAAAATATTTTAATGAATATTGATTTAAAAGTAAAAGTTAGATATTATCAATCAAAGGATAAAGGAAGGAATTGAGGAGAGGGAAGAAAAATTAGAATTAAAAATCGTTATATTACTGACTAGTAATTCAGATTTTTTCAGTCGTTTCTTAAAGTATGCCAAGGACGGAGCGAGTCTAACATTGGTTTGTAACTGGTTTCGGTGTCTCACTGTATGGACAGTAAAGGACGACGTAAAAAAATAAAAGCGACGAACCCCTAGGGTAGGCCAATAAATAATAATAACACATGGGGTAGTATTCCAAATGCGTGTGATGACGAGCCACTAGTTTCATCCCTACTCTAGGGGTCAAAACCCCGAAGGCTCGATTAATGAGGCCGAAGACAATAGTATCTCTCGATCACGCTCTTTAATATGCCCAAATTTGGATATGTTCAAGGGAAACTACACAATTAAATGAGTATTCTATTCGATTGAAAATCACGTTCGAAACAACCGACTGGAAAAAACCAAGTACGTGGCATCACGTCGAGAACCATTTTCGCAAGTTCTTTAACCTTTTAAGAAAAAAAAACTGTCTTTTTTAGAATATGTATATTTCGTTTCGCAATTATTCATTGCCACCAAGACCGGCCTCGTATTTCAAATACCTAAATAGAAAGGGACATTATTTGTAAAAAAAGAAAGTTGTTTATATAATTTGAGCGCAAAAATCACGCGGGGGATATTGGAAAAAGCGTCTAAATCGGTTCTGACGTTCCACCTCGAATGGGCGGTGTCGGGTTCGAATCGAGAAAAACAGAGTAACTCGTAAGAGCCGGTTGGGAGTGGAATTATGAAAAGGATTGCCGCCAAATATTTTGGTGTCGTGTTTCTGTTAAGACGTGCATTGCCAGATTTCTAATACGTTTTGCTTTAGGTTTTTCATTCATTCATTCATCATTTACCGAATATTCCAAGTCGAGTCTTATCGACTACAATAATTCCCTCACAACTTTTTTTTCTCGTCCAGTTTAATCTCCTAGCCATCCAGTTATTCTTTATAACACCACTATCACAAGCATGTTCTTTTTCCTACCGATAGATCTACGACCATCGAGTATACGATCACACTGTCAATGAAACTGATTCGTTCCTAAAGGAAAGGGGACCACGTATCTCTCCCTTTTTCTTTTTAAATTTACTTGGGATAAAGACTTCTTCTAAGGAAACATCAGATTGTTCTATCCCGGCGAATTGACTTTCCGTAGATCCCTGTCAATGAATGACCGGGTAGCCTGCATTCTTTCTCATATCCTTCTGAAAGTAAATATATCCAATGCTTTCTCTTACACTATGGTCTACTTAAAGATAAATGTTAGCATAGGAGTTTGTTTACTTACGATCTATTATTACTAACACTGGAAGTTCCACAGTTGAAATAAAGCACAGAGTGGGCACGCTAAAAAACCCAATGATGAGCTTAATCAATCTATGAAAGTATCGCGGTATATCCACCAACACTAAGATATGACTTGTGAGAGCACTTATTTTCTCCATCTATCTCTACGGAGTTGAAACATATAACATACTACAAAGTCATGTTTCAATTCCGTAGATGAAGTCATAAATCGATTCCACAGGAACGAGGTATTATGAGACAGCAATGCCGTTGTTGGTCTCGTGGCATGGAATGGTCTGCCTCTTAGTGTTGAAGATATGGATGGCGTGCGTAGCTTTAGCAAGCACTTGAAGACAGCCCTTTTTATCGAAATTCATAATAATATATGAACATTACACATATACGTGTATACTACACTACACTTTAAGTCAAATGTTTTACTATCACACATCGGAAGATCCATAAAGGTTTCTTTGTAGTTCGTCTTCTTTTGGTAAGTTTTTTGCGGTTTTCTTACCAAATATGTTTTTCTAAACATATGAAGATCCATGATACTACCAAATATAATGCCCCCCTCCAGTAACCTCATTCCTATCCTTACATTTACCTTGTTATTTTGTAATATTTTTAATCTCAATAATACTGGGCTAGAATCCAGAGATCTAGTACTCTTGAGGAGAGTTCGCTCGCTAAACAACGTTATATATTGTAGATTGTCCTCGTTTTATCATTATTAATAATAATAGAGGCATTTGATATGTGGTGTTGGATGAGAATGCTCCGCTTATCTTCCACACAGCGGATAACAAATAAGTCAATATTGCGGGAGCTTCATGTAGATACTCGCCTCTAAATTATGTCAGTAAGGCGCCAAGAGACAAGCTTGGAAATAACTGTGACGATATAAAGAGTACATGTCACAAGACCAAAAGGCTGTTCACAGTTGAGCTAGTGCGATCAAACTAGTTCCCCTTTGTACGAGGCATCTCACCTGGCCAGGGTCATGGAGGAAACGGATACACGCAGCCAATGAGAATCACGACCCTCAGATACTTGAACGACAGTAAAGGTACAGCAGAGATGGTCATCATTTTGTCGCATTACGTATCCATATCATCTCGACCTGGTTCCCTTAGCTTACCCCTGACTAGTTAATTCCGTATCCTATCCAATATTGTCACTCAGCCAACCTTATATTTTATTAGCTAGAGTTTGTTTTTGCTAATACGAGTATTTTATTTGTACCATTTTTACTATCAAGCACTCAGCACTATACAATAAATTAGGCCGCACAACCGATATTTTTTACAGACTTTCCTTTCGGACGGGTGGAACGAATGAATGAAGAACGGTTAACAAAACAAATATACAGTGCAAATGTGAGTGGTAGAGGAATACAAAGGAAAGTATTATTGGATCAAATGTATATTTTAAAATTATGAAATGTAAAAATTCATATGAAGCGTATGAATTGTATGACAAGGAGTATTTGTTTATTCATTTACCCCTTCATTGAAAAATAATCTGGCGGGCTTATTTTAATTTTATTTTATTTAACACTTTTATCGCAAATACAATCTGGCGGGATTATTGCCAGGCGGCAATCTCTTCCAACCAACCAGACAAAAGTAAATGAAGCAAGTAACATGGTTGCATAAATCATTAAAATGATTATCCATACCCACGAAATCCATAAACACATACGTGAGCATATGCCCACGAGCCCCACAATGACGGACAATCACCCGAACATTATTTTTCATATAAAGTGAGATATCATCAATCAAAAGAAAGGTGGAGAGGAAAGGAAAAATCTGGAATGAAACACGTTATTTCACTGACTAGAAATTAAGAGTTTTTTCAGTCGCTTTTTATAGCATGCTAAGGACGGAGTCTTATATTGGTTTGTAACTGATTCCAGAGTCTCATTGCATGTACAGAAAAGGACGACTTATTGCCAGGCTGCAATCTCTTTTAACCAACCACACAAAAGGAAGTTACATGATCGCAAAAGATATTTAAATAATTAACCTATACAAAATTCATAAATAGTAAAAATAAAAGTAAGATATCATCAATCAATGGAAAAGGAAGGGACGGTGTAGGGGAAAGGAAGGGATGGTGTAGAGGAAAGGAAGGGATAGTGGAGAGGAAAGGAAGGGGTGGTGGAGAGGAAAGAATAATCAGGAATGAAACACGATATATATCTTACGTGTATGGATGTTGAAGAGGAGAAAGATATATGTTGCGATAGGAATGTCTGGCGCTCTCTCCTCTATGTATGCTTTCGTTTTGGCTTTTATGGGCGTTTAGAAGATCCGTAATTCTGAGTTTCGCAATACTCTCTCAATCCCTGTGTGTTAGGAGATTTACTTTTAAATTTATATATTAGTTATTTATATCATTAATAAATAATTATACATATATTTATATCTGTTCTTGGATCAACACTCTTTATTATGTCTGTGTTCCTCTTAATTGGTCGTATTGTTTACCGAATATTGGCAATTGTGCCAAAGATGGAGTACGAATTACGACGGGACAGTGGTAAATCAAACAGCCGTATTAATTACTCGTACTTGTCTTGTGATTCTGTTATTTTGTTTATTAATCACGAGGAAAAAGAATGCGATGCTAAAATAAAATGTGTAATCGTACATTTGCTTCAATCAATAATGTAATCGTACATTTGTTTCAATCAATAATGTAATCGTACATTTGTTTCAATCAATAATGTAATCGTACATTTGTTTCAATCAATAATGTAATCGTACATTTGTTTTAATCAATAATGTAATCGTACATTTGTTTCAATCAAAACTTTTATTTCGCCCGTTTGGTACAGTGCGGACTGTTCGCCTTTAGACGGTCCCGTGTTGTGTAAGTGACTATTTATATTGTGAAATTTTATGAGAGTTTTGATGTGTGCACTTGTATACTTATAGTTGTTATTTTTCTCTAATTATTGTTTCTTTAAATTTATTTTCAATGTAAAAAGTTTTTTTAAACATTCTTTGTTTTGTAATAAATGAAATACTGTCTATTTTTTTCAATGTTTACAAGTATTACACTGTACCGTTGATTTATAAATAAGTAAGTAACAGTTGGAAAATACCTGATCTAAAATAAAGAATAATAATAACATTTCAGCTATAAAATATGCGAAAAGAACAAGAGTAAGCGGGTCAGTGCTTGTTCAAGAAATGTTAGCGCCATGCGCCGACAGACACTGACCAGAATATAAACCCAAGTCTCCTCTGTTTATTTTTTCGCGAGATGTCGATTGAGATGCTGCAAGAATAATGTATTCGATGGTGGAAAAAATAATGGGATCAATTAATTTACAATACCGATATTTTCTGCTCAGAAGAGATATTTGCCAATAATGACGACCTTGGTGGCCTAGTTGGTAAGACGCCTGTCTTTCGACCTGGACGTTGTGGGTTCGATTCCCAGTCGATCCAAGTATTAAAAAAAAAAAGTTAATCCGGTTTTAACTTAAGGCCTCATTAACATCTTTCTGGTTGGTTGGAAGATATTGCCACGTGGAAATAATCCTATAAGGTTGTAATGTATACAAAGAAAGTATTATATATAATTTGTTTGGGCGCTACTATACCTGCCAGATGTGATTTGTCTAATATTAGTGGGTTCGACTCCCGAGTTAGAGCACTCTTGAAGAGTTCGCTATCTAAATGTCGCTATGTAAAGTTATAATTTGAATTGAATAAAAAATGGAAAATAATAATAATAAAAAAAGAACAATTTATATAGCGCTGCGTAGAGAGCAAAATTTCCTCAAGGGCGCTCTAACTCGGGATTTGAGCCAACTGTTATTGACAGATTAAAAATATTACAAAATTAATATCTATAAATTGAGTGTAAGGATAGGAAGGTGGTAAGTGCATGCATTAGATTAGGAACTTCCCCGCATCTGCATGTGTTTAGCAAAACATATTTGGTAAGAAAACCACAGAAATTTTTCCAAGGTAAGATGAACTACAAAGAAATCTTTGTAGATCTTCCAATATTTGATAGTAACACATTCGGATTTAAGTTCCTGTATGTGTTCTTTCAAATGGCAATGAAAAAAAATGTATTTTTTCAATAAACAGCTTTCAATCGAGAAAAAAATTAAATTAAATTTATTTATACATTCTAACCCATGGCGTGGAATTGTCTGACTCGAAGTGTTGGATACATGGGTGGCGTGTGCAGCTTTAGGAAGCACTTAAAGACAACCCTGTTTGAGAGGTTGTATTAACGTTCGGGATAGCCTATCCCAAATAGTTTTCTCGAGAAAAAACAAATTAAAAATTTTATTACTATTTTTGAATACATGAGAACCTGGCGGATTCATTGCCACGTGGTGATCTCTTCCTATCAAACAGAAATATGTTAAAGAGGTCTGAAGTGAAAAGTAGACAATACAATTTTGATAAAATTGGGTAGCAACGGCAACCGAACCCATAACCCCCGTCCGGAAGGCAGGTGTTTTACCAACAAGCTTAAGAGGTAGTAAAACAGGTCTTAAATGATTTTGGACAGAATAATTCCTCCCGAAAGTCATAGAAGACGGCTTGATATTGATGATGACCTGGCTTACTTCTTAGAATTGGTATAATTATTGCAGGACTTGGAATGCACGACAAGCCATAATTATAGACGATCATGAGAACATACGGAGTGTGAAAGTGCAGTAGGAAATGAGACAGAGACACTTAACAACAACTCGATCCATGAGGATTTCAAGAACTCGACAGGAATAGTCTCAGAACCGCCCAGAATTGCAAAAAGAACAGCACATAACATGACAGAGGGAGAAGGGAATAGATCTAAGATACCATTTGATCGGCTGTGCCGAAGAGATACTGAGTATTTGCATAAAACAAGTATTTTGCATAATGTAGAGGTAAACTGAATTCAAAACACGAATCCACTTTCACTAAAAATATTTATCAGACCATATTAATAACTTTTAAAAAAATATTAAAAAATGGAAATCTGAAATACTAACATGTTATGTATTCTTTTGTTAATTTGAGTTACAGTCCTTGAAAAGAGACTTCTCTCTAAACGGCGCTATATAAATTGTATTTTTATTATGTGATTATTAATTTTCATTGAGAAATGTTTATTAGTATTTTAATAATTATCTAACAAAAAACACAATTTATACTGTTATGATCGCTCATTATAAGAGGTCTACTGAATATACATAGATGCATTTTTAATATCATAAACGATTTTCCATTGACGTGAATACATACAAATCATCACGCTATGTCCCTTTCGGGGTAGATAAATATGACAGAGCGCCAGTCTTTCATATCGTGACACACATATCATGTCCTGATCTTCGTTCACCACGCCTTCTATTCACATTTGCACTATATATTTGTTTTGTTAGTCTTTCTTCATTTATTCGTTCTACATGCCCAACCTATATCAGAATATTCATTCCGTCTTAATTAATACATCGACCTCAAGATCAAATTCAACTCTAATAATTTCATTCCATATTCTGTCATACATTGTCACACCCTGTATTTTCGTTGAAGTTTTTATTTAATCAACTTGGTATTTAAACAGCGGTCAGTTATTATTTTTTTATATTATACTACACATAATCTTGACTTTTATTTCAATACATGATTTAAAATCAAATTTACTTGTACGCATGTCTATTTTAAAATATTATTTAAATAATAAGGCGTCTTACCTACGCCACGGAGGTCGTCACATTTCAAAAACATTTCAATTAATTCGTTTTCCACAAAAAAAATCATTTAATGAGGTTTTCCTCAGCGCCGCCAAGTAATGGCTACGAGTACTCTGACATGCTCAGTAACATACTCGTAAGAGTAAGTTAGGCACCGAACTGATAGCGATCGCATGTTGAGTTTCTGGGTACTCTGATAGATAACTTAGGGGGTTGATTAATGCAGTTAAGACAGGACTGAAAATATGAATGACGAAATCAAATTCCGTATTAAAGTTCTTGACATGTACAGGGTCATTAAAAAATTTCATAGGTTTCACTCTATATGTTACGTAATAAAATTAATCTGTAATAAAAATTTCATAGTTTTCACTCTATACTATATGTTACGTAATAAAATTAATCTGTAATAAAAGACGAAACAGATTCTTTTGTTTTATAAAGACCTTCGTGGCCTAAAAGGTAAGAAATTAAAAAAAAAAATTACATGTACAAGGGTGTGACCTGAAAAACATTTGATGTCCTCGCAGCCGGGCTCGCCCTCTTTTGGTTGGGGTGTTTCTTGACTAGGGGGATGTTATAAGATGAGCCCAGACCTTTTGATAGCTTCTCTCTTAAATGTATTTTCTTAGACATTATTTATTTATTTAATTAACGACACAACAGTGTCTTTATATACAAATGAACATGTGACAGGTTATACAAGTACTTAAAATTATTGACAAATAATACAAAACTTTATCTTAAACTAACGTGAAGATACAAAAAGCAATAGTAATAATAAATTACAGGCATTGTTTTAAAATTATTTCCTGAGATATATATTCGTATGTGATTTCAGAATATATGAGTATACGAGTATGTATATCATATACCATGTACTACTCGTATGTTGCTATCAATAAACCTATATTTATTTTAACTATTTATTAAGACGCTTGACTTCCACCAGGATGATACCCGAAAAAAAAAACATAAAAAAAGAGGTAAAGTCTGGTAAGGGTGGTCGTGTGCGAGTGTTGTGAGCGTCTTCATGTGCTAACACGTGCGATTATTGGGGCCAAAGACAATATTGTCTCCCTTCCACGCTTTTCAGTACCTTTAAATCACTAATTCGGAATGATTGAAGGGTACTTTGTGAAATAATTATATTTATTGTGCAAGATCTAAATTAAATAAGAATGAAAGACGAACTCTTAGGGGTAAGTGAAATGTAAGACTTTATTTTAGTTCACAACAGTATTTAAGTATTAACTTTGATGTATGGGAGTGAAACGTGGATATGGAACAAGACTGAAAAGAACCGAATAAAGGCTGTAGAAATACTTGCACTTAGAGGAATAGATGGAGTGACAATGTATGACATAATACAGAATGAAGTGATTAAGGATGAGTGAAAATAAGGATGATGTGTTGATCAAGATGAAGAAGAGCTCTTTGAGATGGTTTGGACACATAAAATGAATGAATAAATATTAACAAAACAAATATATATACAATGCAAATGTGAGTGGAAGGCGTGCTAAAGGAAGACCAAGAAAAGTATGGATGGATCACGTGTATGATATTTTGAAAGAGGAAAACGTAAAATGTTAGAGAAATCGTAGAAGCTATATGAGGTGTATAGATGTAGAAGAGGTGATAGATAGAAAAACGG
Organism: Odontocerum albicorne; assembly: GCA_949825065.1. Lineage (NCBI taxonomy): Eukaryota > Metazoa > Arthropoda > Insecta > Trichoptera > Odontoceridae > Odontocerum > Odontocerum albicorne. Next base: position 15,101,905 of record OX463857.1, read on the forward strand.
CGTGATGGTATATTTTAATAGTTAATACGTAATTGTGTTTTTCTTGAACTAAGCTTAACCAGTTTCTAGTTATCTTTTTAGTAAGAAGAATCCTATTTCATACGAATACATGGAAAAAACATTCAAGATAGAAATTAAACAAATAAACATGAAAAAGTGGTCAAGAGTTTACGTTTGTCGGGTAACTTTGTATATAATATATTATGAAATCGGGATGAGAGATTATTTAAAGACTTTGAAACAATCCTAAGCACGTGCGATGGGTGAGAGAGGCGAGTCGTATTTTGGATCTCCTATGAATTGTTTCTTGGAATTGTGGCGATTTTAGAATTTCCCTCGTACAAATGCAGGATCGTCGTTACGGTATGTTGCGCCAATCTGGGAAAATGAATCGTACCTCAAAACAAATATACAATTGGATCAACTTTCACAAAACTTATCAGCTGTAGAGCTGCGATGTAGGAAATAACGAAAAACCATCATTTTATTTTTAAAACTATCGCCTTTTACAATTCAAATGTGACAACGGCAAATGGAGTTTAACGACAGTTGCTCGTTGTAATCGTGAGAATTTAACAATTGGATAACTCCACGTCTGTTTTGGTGGATACTTTTAATGTACATACTCGTAGATGTTGTTGAGTTCAGGAGGGTTTTCTAGGGAATTTGCTCAATCTTTGGTATTCACTGGGAGAATGGTTATTATATTTTATCTTAAGTATTTTTTTTGTAATTTGCCCCATTAGTGCAAAAGTCACGAATAACGATAAAACAAACGGGCCTCCTATATGTACAACACACCGACATGAGTGTGATATTATGAATTGTCTAATTGAGTCAATGTTGTCAAATTTCACGTGAGCCTTTTTCATCCAAACTAGAACGCTATATTCAGCTACAAAGCAGACCAACGTCATGTTTACAGTTCACATAGTCACGAATAATGAAGTTTTTTTTAATAATGGACCTCCTATATACTCGTACATAGCACACTGACTGCAGTGGACCACTGATAGTATAAAGTGTTTCATTATTATTATTATTATTATTATTATTATTACACATGACAAGAAATATACACAATTTGAGAAAAAAACAACAGGTAATTTGATTTGGACATATAATTTTAATGGATCTGGGTTTGTTGCCTTTCATTTGTCGTATCCCCAGTAAACTAGGCTTTTGCCTGTATCTCATTGGGTTTAGCGTTGTCAAGTTTCACATAAATGATTCTCATCCACCCTCTATTCAGATACACACTAGTCCCCTTGGGGGCATAGTGAAATATCAGAGGGCCGCGAAAATAAAAATAATTAACATTTTGCACAAAAGCAAAATAACACATTTATCTTAAATAAAATACAATTAATGTCTAAGCTATTGTTAGAAATTGTTTACTCCAATGGTTATTTCTATATATTTTTTATAGCCAATAGCTAGTGATATACGACCTCCATGGTCTAGTTGGTGAGACGCTAATCTTCCAGTCCGAAGGTTGCAGGTTCGATTTCTGTAGGAACCTAGATTTTTTTTAAACATGATTCTAGTCTGGTTTTCACTTAAGGCCTCTTTAGCATCTTTCTGGTTGGCTGAAAGATATTTCCACACGAAAAAGTGTAATACGACAGTGTATAGTAGGTAGCTGAAGTAATGTTATAAAATTCAAAATTAGGCATAAAATATAACTAAGTTGGTGTGGTTTTACTTTATGAAAAAAAAGAAATTAATCAATGTGATACTTGAAACTAAATTAGAAACACAGCTTAACAACTTGGACTTGTCGCTCGTATGCATACATTTTCGCGGCAAGTTCGAACTGTTAAGCTGGCATGTAATTGACGTAAAACAGTAGATATACTTATCGAATAGGGGTTATCGTCTTTGTGCAAGTACAACATTTGTGAGACCACGAACATACGAGTATGTATCAACAAGATATTAAGTTTTTGCAGGTGGGTCACGAAACCTTTTTTTTTTTTCATCTTTTGAGTGGCTAAAGCGGTTGAAAAAAACGCACTTGACCAATTGCATGGTTACAGTTCACAGAGTCAAGAATGAAGTAAAATGATTGGGCTTTTTTATGTGCAAAGCGTACATTTAAGAAAATAAAGGAGGTGACGGCCCTGAGCGAGGATTTTATCTTGGACGGTACGTTTAGAATTTAGAGAAATCAGCATAGCGAATTTATCATTCGTAAGATGTTGTCAAAGTATGTTTATAAATTAATTTATTATAACATTCTTTGTGCTGGTTCTTCTGACGTGTGTTGCTTTGCTCTGTGGTCCAGAAATTTTGTGTCATATTTTATTATCATGTGTAAACGAGTATATGCGGGTAATTGAGAAAATATTATCGAAATTATTTTCTTATGCACTTTGATCAAAATGTACAAGGCTGAGAGATATACAAAGTATGATGTTAATGTACGAGTATGATTAATAATGGTAGTCGCGTGGAGTGGGATATACATACATACGAGTACATATAGTACGTCGTTCTTGTTTATTTCAATATCACGTTTCAAGTTTTAGTTCACAGGAATATACATTTTTCAATTAAATAAATTCTTTCTTGAAAGTTACATATCGTTATATATTAATTATTTTTTGTATGAAAATGAAAAATCTTAGAATAACTAAGAAAACGTTTAAAGAAATACTCGTATAAAAGCTTTTTAGAATGTATATTGTTCATGAATTTTGTAAAGGGGAATAATCATTTGATTTTTTTGCGATCATGTAACTTCCTTTAATCACTTTTGTCTGGTTGGTTGAAAGTGATTGCCACCTGGTAATAAACCCGTCAGCTTGTTTTACAATGAAGTGTTATATAAAATAAAAACATATTTCCATTTCCTCGTCAAGTTAATATTTTTTTAAGGATTCTTTGTATTCCGTCTTCCCATGGTTTTTTTCTTGATTTTCTACAAGTTTCTTACTAAATATGTTTTTCTAAACATATGCACATGCGGGGAAGTTTATAATCGCAGGCCACAGCCACCACTTTCCTATTTTTAGACTATATTTCTCTTTTGTTGAGATATTTTTAATCTGTCAATATTAGTGGGCTCGAATCTTAAGTTAGAGCGCCCTTCAACAGAGACAGCTCTTTAAACGGCGCTATATAAATTGTACTTTTATAATTATTTTTGTATGCTCAGTTACTGTAGGTCTACTGACAAGGAATGTCTGTTTTAAGTCAACCAGCTAATCGCATGTGTCAATTATATATTCTTGTTACAGAAAATACATTAAAAAACAAAATTTAGATTTACAGTAGACTCTCCATCATCCGAGGTCGCATTAACCGGATCAGAAAAAAATCGGATTTCTTTATAGCATTTCGAAATTGAATTGAAAATATTATTAAAAAAAATCGAAAGTTATTACTTTCCTGGTTAATGCGACCTCGAATAAACAAAAGTCTACCGTAGATAAGATTTTCACTTTATTATTCCATGAAACAAAAAATAAAAAAAACGTAATAGCAATATTTCACAAACATAAAATAACCACACTCAAATAGATATATATGTTAACATAAAGAAATCTTCATTTATTTTATCATCACAGGATTATTATCCTGTCTCATTTACAAGTCTTAAAAGCCTTACTGTTTTAATCTCACTTCCAGATTTAATTGCACTTTTGATGTGTCAAAGGTGCAATTAAATATACCACTTCCGTCCGAAATTCTGCCACCTAGATAACTCAGGGCATTCCACGAATCAAGTCCTTTTAGTTGCTTGGCGACCTGATGCACAGGGCTCTTTTGGGCACATGTTTTCTAAAAGTAAGAGACTTCGATCCAAGGATACTACCATATAATACTTATAGTATTGTATTATTGTACTGTATTACACTTTTATCCTATACAGTCCCACCTGGAAGACTTATTGCTGTGTGGCAATCTTTTTAAGTTATCATAAATATATTAAAAGTGAAAATCAAACTGAAATATTTTTTGAAAAAATCTCGATTCCAATAAGAATTGAGCTTGGAACCCTCGGGTTGGAAAACTGGCGTTGTACCAACTTGGTCATAGAGATAGATCATCAGTGTACTTGTAAGGTGGCTATGCATAGTTGAAACAATTTTTTTTAACACTTGCCTTACTGTGCTAAAAAAATCCACCAGCCACGGTGCTGGACGCTAAGCGTCCAGTGAAAAATGTATGTTTTAAATAAAAATTATGCAGTCTGCCAGGTTTTTTTTTGTAATTAGCTATAAAAATCATTTTATTATGTATTAAAATGTCGAATAATCAAATAAAATATAAGTCCTGGTCACTCGTTATCCATCACAGGGTGGCAAGCGTTAATATTGATATTTTTAATAATATGTTCGATTCCTGAGTTAGAGCGCTCTTGAGGAATCTGCTCTCTAAACGACACTATAAAATTGTCACTTTATTTTTTTATTAAATTAATGATCAAGAAGAAAACTTTATAATTAAATACATTTAACAATAATATCAAGATTCTTATAAATAGTGGTAATTTTTGAATTTTTTTTAAAGAAATCGCCAAAAATAAAGGTGTTCAACGTCTTCATAACCCGTTTATATTTTAAGACAGGTGTGTTTATTTTTTAAATAATTTTTAATGAGCATCATGGGTGTGATGCTATTTATAATATTAAAAAAATAGGTTAATGTCATTGGCGAACATGTTAAGAGCAACAAGGTCAATTGCTCAATGAAAAGCGAAATATTTAAAAAATCCCTCGATTTCAAAACTATTTCACGCTGTTATGAATGAGGAGACATTGCAAACAAAGATTCGAGATATTCTGTTATAGTGGCACGATAAGATCTAGTGAATCATTTATGTTTTGAATCCATTTGATTCAAACAAATTATAAATAAAATGTTTATGCGCAGGACTTAGACAAGGAGGACTACCATCGCGTGTAGTTTTTTTTTCATTTATTAATTCAAACTATTGTTTTAATAATTACATTCAAGTATAATTAATTACAATGTACAATTAAAATTCATCATCATTACTATCGTGACGACCTACATGACTTAGTTACTAAGAGGATCGTCTTCCATCTGGGGGTTTCGGGTTCAATTCTGCATTTAATTAAGTTGAAAGATCAATCTAAAGCTAGGTTTATTGAACTGCGAAAGATTTAACTGTGTAAATCTGAAACACTTATTATATTTATGTACATATGTTATAACGTTTTCGTCCGAATAAGCATTCTTTATACTATCGAAATATATCTGCCAAGAGTTCTTTAATCATTGGACACATTACTCATGGGCCAGGAGGCAGTTTGGAGGTTTGTGGTTACTGGAAGTGCGGAAGGACGATGCACAAGAGAACCGCTACATGACTATCTTTAACAACTACCGAGTGCAGGAATGAATGGAGAGGGCGTCGCGATGCTCAATCACGAGGTGCACGACAGGATGATTATGAGGCATTCTTCTTATGCGTAGTGATCTCCATGCTAAGGAACTTAACCCACGCTGGAATTGATGTGTGTCGTGCACATTCTTCTCTTGTTATCCAAGTGTTTCGTTGTTTACAGCGCTTGTCGTAAAGGTAGACCTAAGTACTTTTCACTCAGTCGTTCCAGTGCATAAGTGATTTATCTCTCCTCTTGTGACGCTCTCCATTGGCCACATCCTCGGCTAAGTAATAAGACACTTGTCTCTCAGTCCGGAGGTTACGGGTTTGATTTTTGTTGGAACCCTGATTTTTTTAAAAGGATTCCAGTGTGGTTTTCACTTAATGCCTCTTTAATATATTTCTGGTTGGTTTGAAGATATTGTCACATGGCAATAATCCCACCAGGTTGTACTGTATACAACGAAAGTGTAATATAATACAATACAAAACATTGCTAGTGAATAAATAAAACTGAAAATGAATAGGCATTGGTTCCTTTTAAATACCTGTCAAAATAGTCAATACTGCGTCACATTCTACCGACTAATTGAAAATGTCTTACCTTTTTCTTTCTCTCCATCTTTTGTGAGGAATCCAGTTGTTAAGGCCTTCCTTTTCAGAAGGTAAGCCCTTCTCTTGGGCTTGTGTGATGATGATGTTGCTGATTCTGAAAAAAATACAAATATTATATTTTTTCATTTATACATACCATTATGCCGTTTCCCTGTTGGGGTGGGCAGAGATGATAGAGCGTCAGACGTTCTTATCTTGATATACATATTTCGCCTCTTCCTCATCTATATACTTTCTCAATTTCCTTTTTTCAAAATACATTATTCACTGGATTCAACCATACTCCCACTAACAATTGCACTGTATAGTTGTTTTGTTAGTATTTCTTCACTCATTTGTCCTACGTGCCCTAACTTCAGAGTGCTCTTCTTAACTTTACTCAACACATCAGCTTTAAATATTCACATTCAACCCTAATGACTTCATCCCTTACTCATGTATTATTCTAAGTGCATGCATTTCTACAACAATCATATCACCCCTTTATCAAGATAAAAAATGTAAAAGAAAACGGATAGAAAAATATTAATCATGAAAACATAGATGTTTTGCAATACGGATCAGCGGCGGCTCGTCTCGGGGTGCGTTGGTGCGCTGAGCTGGAGAAATAATTCGGAATAATTAAATTTTATATTCGTAAACATGACTTCCTTAAATGTTAAATATTTGTATAGATTAAATATGTATAAGAATACTGACAAATAATACGAGTATTTTTATTTAAGTGAAAATAAATTTTTTTTTTAAGTAAAATTTAAAAAAATATTTCTTTTAAATTGACCGGCCAAGTTTGCTCATTCATACTGGAGCGATCTCGAATATGCACCGGACAGAAACGCAGATTCATATAGGGCAGACAGAGACATACAGTAAACCGTGATACTATTTCTCTATATTGCGAATTGTTTCTCCGGTTCGGCGCGCCAGCGCACCTCGACACCGGCCGCCGCTGTACTGATACATTTCATGGCAATTTCCTGTTGAAGTACGCAGAGAACAGAGCGCCAAACTTTCCTATCAAGAGATTCTTTTCTCGCCTCCTCCAAATCCATACAACTTCGGATAAAGTACCTCCAGTTTCTCTTACTTTTTACATTTCCTTCTTTCAAAATTTAATTAACTTGGCTCAACCACAGTCGTGGTCTACCAAGAATTTCAATAATGCTTGCATTATAAATAAGTTTAGTCAATGTTTCATAACCTATCCGTTTAACATGTCCAAACTACCTTAATGTGGTACTTTCTACCCAACTTAACACATCAGTTTTCAGGTCACATTCATCCTTCATAATTACATTACTTCATTTATCATACATCAGGATACAACGTATTATTTTCAGTGCACGCATTTGAATCATCATTTCAGTAGATCTCGATATTTTTTGTTTCGAATATATGTCTTTTAGTGCCCCATTGACTTTGTTTACTATTACAGCTCACCTTACAATATCTCGTTCCAGCATTCCATCGTCTAATATAGTAGTTTTTATTATTTTCTATTTATTTAATAAAGTAATCTATAACACAAACATTTGTCAAAGGCTTCACCTATATGATACACACATTTGTACCTTAAGAACTAATATAATTTATATATTATAACTATGAACTAACTACATTTTAATTTCCTACTTTATTTTTAATAATATTTATATTTAATTTCTTAGAAATAGTAAACACCTACGTAATCACTTATAACTAGATAACAATTCTTACAACTAAAACCCAAATAGTAGAAATTTTCAACTCCTAACCACAATAATTGTCAAGATACGTATATTATCATTCTTCTTCGTCCTCATCCTGAATGGGTTATATACCAAGAAAGGTTGATCCAGAAAGTGTTGGAGTGGTGACCAATTACTGGGAAAAGAAGTGTGGGAAGAGCATTAGTAAGATAGAAGGATGACTCCAGAAAAGTGTCTGGAAGCAACTGTAAGCAATGCGCCCATCATGATAGGAACGAGAGGGGTAGTAGGGAGGCATAAATCCAACACTGAAGTCAAAGGAAGTTGATGACGATGATTCATATTATAATTAAAAAGTTTATTGCCTATTTTTTTAATAGCGTCGCCAGGAGACAATATTGTCTTCGGCCCCAGTAATCGGTTAAAATTTTCGGTGTGGATACTGAACTCGTGGTTCGTCATCAAACGTTTTGGCAATATTACCGCTCAGAATATTTTTACCACCCGACCTCTTCTTACCATTTACCAGACCATGACTGATGAAAGAAGAGATAATTAAGGATGAAAGAATGGCTAATCGATATGCAAGTCGGAAGTGCAAGGTGTGCATGGTAGAGATACTCGTAGATCGAGGAAAACGTGATTGAATCAAATGGACCAGATTTTGAAAGAATGTAAAGTGAGAAGTATGAATAATGGAAGATTATGCATGTCGAGATGTATTAGTGTGGAGGAGGCGAGATTTGTTTGCATAGATATAAAAAATTGGAGATGTGTTCTTTCTGCCTACCTCGCAAAGGATACGGCGTGATGATATGCATACATGTATCAGACTATTGCATTTTTGTGTAATATAGGGAATCGAACCTGAAACTCACACATGGAAGTTAAGCATCTTACCGAATTGGTTACGGAGGTATTGCCTATTATGGTACTCGTATCAACAACACTTACCATCAGGTATATCCACAGGGACTCCTAGGTTCAGCTGTCGCAGTCTGGCGAGGGCCGCCTGTCTCAGGGCGCGACGCTCTGCCTCAGGCAGTGTTTGCAGTGGGGCGTAATCCAGCACCACTTGGTGCCCGCCCGCCCCATCCATCCACGTGCAGCTGCCCTGGACAAGAAGGAACCATCAGAATGTGTTAACAATACTTCAGTCCTCTACACCGCATGTAGTCGTTAGAGAGAACCTAGTTTGTTAATGCTAATAATAATAATACGACAATTTATGTAGCGTTGTTTAGAGAGCAGACTCTGTTTAAGGGAGCTCTAACTTCCATTATTGACAGATTAAAAATATTACAAAATAAATATTTAGATCTTGAGTTTAAGGATATAAAGCTGGTGGCTGCGGTCATTAGATAAGGCACTTCTCCGCATCTGCATATGTTTAGATATAAACATAAATTGGGCAAAAAATTAGCAGAAAAATTACCAAGGAAAGACGAACTATAAAGAAACATTTTTAGATCTTCCTATGTATAATGTGATAGTAACATTTCTAGATCTTCCTATATATAATGTGATAGTAACATTTATAGATCTCCCTATATAACATATGTTATGTTATAATGTGATGGTAACATATTCGGCTTTAGGTGAAGTGATTTAGTGTATAATATATGCGTAGTGTTCATATACAATCATAAATTTTGATAACCCCACCCAAAAATAGTTGTCTTTAAGTGTGTCCTAAATTTGCACACGTCTCTAATATCTCGAAAACTATGACCATTCTACGCCACAAGACCACCAACAGCAAAAGTTATATTATAATACCTCGCCCTATTGAATCGATTCAGAACAATCAATTTATTTGATGAAGACAAAATCGACATTAAATTTTTACTACTTCCCGAAGGAACATCTCTAAGAGATGGATTCGAAAGGTACAATGGACACATCTCCATTCATGCAGCATTTTAAGATACCAAGAGTGACTGAAGCTGTTGACTATATAATATGTCAGGTAAAAAAATGGTTTTTATCAACCAAGTACGTAACTTCTTAAAAACTAGACTGAATAAAAAAAAATCTGAAATGTTTCATAACACATATTATGATTCAATTAGTCTATTTACTTCGATGATTTACCCAGCATTAGTTCGAGTGATCATTTCAGCTTTGCCAATACATTGGTTACACTTTTTCAGCAGTTTCAGCATGTGGGAAGGTGGAGAAGTATATCTGATGAAAGATAGCTATGAGTCAGTTTGTGGAGGGATTATAGAGATGACAAGGCAATTAGATATGATCAGCTGATCTGTAATGTTGTGACTGCCATAGATTAGTCGACGATGTATTTTTTTTTCAGTCGAGATATATTTTGGTAGGTAATAATAAATAACGCATTACGGCATAGTGAGGAAATACACTCGTACAATGAGGATGGGATTTATCTTACGGCATTTTATTTATAAATCCTTAAGGAATCGGAAAAATGGATTCATTTCACTTTAATCGAATCCTTAGGAAAGCCCGTTTCGGCTAGTTACCTTTGAACATTTGATAAATACCTTATCAAATGTTCTGTGAATGGGGTCCATAGTATCAAAATCTTCTAAGATGATAGGTAGTCCACAACAGTATTCTAGTACGAAGTTTGATGTATTGTAGTGAAACGTGAATGTGAAAAAAGATTGAAAGGAGTCGAATAACTGCTACAGAAATGCGTTGACTGAGAATAATAAAGTATGACAGAATACGGAATGAAGTGATCAGTGATGAATGTGAACTTAAAGCTGATATATTAAGTAAGACCAAGAAGAGTACTCTTAGATGGTTCGGGCGTGGAGAACAAATGAATGGAGACATATTATAAAATGTAAAGTGCAAATGTGAGTAGAAGGCGTGGTAGAGTAATAGTATGGTTGGATTAAATGAATTATATTATGAAACAAGGAAATGTAAAAGTCAGAGAAATCGTAGAAATATATGAAGGCGTATGGATTTAGAAAATGTGTGCGTGTGTCTGTGTCGTGATAACAAAGTCTGGTGCTCTGTCCTCTGTGCCTACTCCGATAGAAAAAGGCGTGATGGTATGTATTGTGCTTAGGGCGATCGTTTCTGCTAATTAGGGCCTTGTCAAGTGTTCTGATTTTTTTAAAAGTTCAAAACTATGAACTTCTATAGTCGTCTATGTCGTCGATTGGATAAAATGGAAAAAAAATCTTTCTTGAATCTTAGAAAATACGTTTGTTTCACTTTGTGGTGTCATGTTTATATATTTAAAAAAAATATATAAAACGCATTTTTTTTGTATTTACCTCTGTTAGAAATAGTGAATTAAAATGTTTTATTCAAATTTTTATTTCATAATCGTCCTATGGAGGCCTCAAAGATTAATCGATCACCATCATCACATATCTTCAACTCGTAACATCTACCTAAAAACCGAATCTTTATGTAGTAACATTCAAGCCTTTTTACATGTTTATGGATAATTGGTAAATAATAATAAACAGGTTTATGCATAGTCAAGAATATATTTTTCTGACAATACCTACATTATTTTTCAAACAATATTTTTCTAGTATTACACTTTCATTAAGTAGAATAAAAATTTCACAAAATCCAAAATTACAAATGCTTTTGTTAAAAAAAATCTACAAGTTTTGTGGTAATAAATTTTATTAATAAAAAAAAAACTTTTTGTATCTTTACGTCACTGTTGTACTGAAAAACTGAAATTTCAGTTCCAATTCCACTTTCAGACCTAATATCATTTGAACTTAAAGTTTGTAAGGTTATTTTTATAAATTGAAAAGCAATACGCTCTTGAAAGAATATCTGTGATATTAAACAATGCCTCACATTTTTGTTTTGTTTTCACGGAACCCTTTCAAAAGAAGAAAAGAAACATGTGGAAATGGTAGAAAATTTAATCACTAAGTATTTTCAAGATAATAATAAAATGATAATTTATATAGCGCCGTTTAGAGAGCTGACTCTCCTCAACGACGCTTCGAACCTACTATCATTGATACATTGAAAACATTATAAATTAAATATATTTTAATGACTTTCCTATCCAATTGAGTGTAAGGATAGGAAAGTGATGGCTACGACCATTAAATTAGGTACTTCCCCCATTTGCAAATGTTAAGAAAGAGGAAAGACGATTCACGAAAAGCCTGTGGAGATCGTCGTATATGAGATACTAAAACATTCAGATTTATATGGAGTTCATTCTAAAACATTCAGCTCTATATGGAGTTGATTCTAAAACATTCAGCTTTATACGGAGTTCATTCTAAAACATTCAGCTTTATATGGAGTTCATTCTAAATCATTCAGCTTTATACTATATATGTGCAGGGCACATGATATATATGATTATAAATTTTGATCAAGTTTCCCCGAAAACGGTTGTATTTCAGAGTCTCCTAAAGCTGTACACACCACCCATATATCGAACACCAGAAACAAGATTAACCTATAAAGAAGAATACAAGCAGGTCGCACCAGACACATCAGAAAGAAACACATGGAGGGGTTGCGCGAAAAAGGCTGAGACCTAGACTGGGTTGAACTGAATCAATTGATCAAGATATCGAGAATATGGTTTCAATTAATTTATATTGTTTTTTTTTTCTCAATAGGTCTTAAGTAAGGTGTCATACTCGTTTTCTCACCCATTCTACTCGAGTTGATGAGATAAACACGGCATTTAACGAGACACTATTCTAGATTTGCATAAGTTGAAATTTTCTAAACGATAATGATTTGTTTGTCTGCAACCTCGTGCCACAGAAGTGATTCATCAAGCTCCCACGTTCATCAGTGTTTTGAATATCGTTTCTAAATTGTTTACATTTTTAGTTTCGAAAATTCCACAAAATGTGAAAAGTTTCGAAGCATTAAGAACAATATAATCCAACAATTCAGTTCTTCAGAGTAATTAGAATGATTTTTCAATGCTCATAACTATATTTATAAATTGTAAATTATTCTAAGTATGAAAAGAAGAATAATAGCATTACAAAAATTTATTCAACATGTAATAGTTTGTATGTTTGTTGGCCCATGTCCATCTTGAAAGTCTTAAAGTCATATTTTGTACTGACTGATACAATACACATATAATAATAAAATTGACAATTTTATAGCGTCATTAATAATCAAATGGACAATTTACATAGAAAGCTGACTTTCCTCGGGATTCGAATTTACTATTATTGACAGATTCAAAGTATCGCAAAAAAGTTGAGCATAAGGATAGGAAAGTTGTGGCTGTGGTAATTAGATTAGAAACTTCCCCGCATCTGCATATGTTAAGAATAACATATTTTGTAAGAAAACAACAGAAAACTTACTGAGAGACGACGAACTACAAAAAAACCTTTGTAGATCTTCCGATATGTGATAGTAAAACATTCGGCTTGAAGTGGAGTGTAGTGTATATGTGTGGTGTTCATAAATAATTATAAATTTTGATAAGATTTTCCTAAAAGGGTTGTCTCTAAGTGCTTCGTAAAGCTGCACACACCACCAATATCTCTTAACACTTTGAGGCAGACAAATGTTAACTGAAATAACACCATGACTTTTAATTTTGTGTGAATAACCAAAATAAACTATTTGGTTCTATTTGACATTTGAAATCAATGCAAAATGAAGTATTACTCGAGAAAACAAATATTAACCAAAAGTAAACATCAATTCATTAAGTATTACGTAATTATGATATGACTGTTGCAATAACAAATTAAATACGTTGAAATGAAGTAAAATATACGATTATAGGCTGAAACCAATCAAGAAATAGACAATAAATAGACGATTATTGGCTAAAACCAACCAAGAAATAGACAATAAATAGACGATTATTGGCTAAAACCAACCAAGAAATAGACAATAAATAGAAGATTATTGGCTAAAACCAACCAAGAAATAGACAATAAATAGACGATTATTGGCTAAAACCAACCAAGAAATAGACAATAAATAAAATAGAATATTTAAACACTCGTTTTATCCATGCATTAATTTATGATGTCTTCGTTCCGCGTTCTTCTTCCGTCTTGACACATACGAGTATTTCAAATACTCGTATATGACACTCCATAAATGTATTTTACACTAAGTGCACGCATCTCCAAAGCATGCATATTTGTTTTATCTTTCTGCCAAATCTATGTTTGACTTCCACACGTCAATGCACCAGCATACTATTATTTATTGTATTTATTTATATAAGACAAGAAATTTTATAAACAAATAATTTGTGAAAAAACAACAGGTAATTGAATGTGGACAAACAATTTTAATGAATCTGGGTTTGTTGTCTTTTATTAGACGTATCCCCAGTAAATTAGGCTTTTGCCTGTATCTTTACTGAGGATATATAACATGAAAAAAATAATTGATATTCCTTGCTGATTTTTTATTGTACAATACTCCGTTGCGAACTCTCATCAACTCGATAAACAGTGCACTCAATAACATATGTACGAGTATATATCACGCGAATCAAACCCCTCACACTTTATCACTCCAGACATACCAAAAAGTTCATTACGTACTCGTATTACCGTTTTTGCTACTTTTGATATATCGTGGTTGTTGTTTATTACATTGATTGCTTTGTTTACCTTGTTCCCTGTCACTATCCTTATTTCATTGTCCTGTTCAATTCGCTCAGCACACGTAAACGTACTATTCAGATACCAGAACTCATAAATTAAATAATAATATGACTAATGAAACTCGGTGTGGGGAGCATTCATATTGTGTTTGGGCGTTCATGTTATCAATACGAGTATCTATATTTTTTTTCATTCTCGTGTTTTCTCTTTCTCCAAATCGATGTTTTAGTGACTCCTGTGGCATTTTTTCACAGATTCGTTCGAGTCCGAGTGATTTAGGCTATTGACGTGGTCTGCGAAGTTTGAATCACCTGCTATTTATTTAGATGCATTTTTTGTACGTGTGTTGTCGCCGTTTGTCATATCTAAAAATTTGGGCACGATTTGCAGTTGAAGAATTTTCATATACATCCTATAAATATTTTATCATAAACATACCCATCATCACATACCGTCACTGGGGAATAAACAGATCTCCTCACTTTTCTATCCAAACATACTATTTTCGCTTCTTTAATATTTATTCATATAGCCAGGCCTAATCTTATATTATTCATTCATCTGATTTATCCTTAATTTGACAGCTCCTTAATTTGACCCTATCACGTGTTTCACGGACATAATATACTTTTGACTTATTGTATATTTCGTCAATCACTTAATGCTTCTTTATTCATCTTTCAACATATACATTCATTATTTCTTCTTTCATACTCTTTTGCGTCGTGACCTCAATGCTGAGGAACGTGACCCAGACTAAAATCGCTGTATGCCGTGCACACAATTAAAATAAGTCTCCGTCCAGCGCATTCAATACTAGAAGATTTAATTTAATTTATAATTTTCAGCACGACGTCACGTAGTGACGAAGAAAGAACTGCCAAAAAGCGACCCCTTTTCCAGAGGCAACACACAAAGCGTGGAAATGATAACAGTGACAACAGACTTAAGGTCCAATATCTTAGAAGAAAGCGGCAATTTGCTAGTAGTTTCGTAAAATATTTAAATGCAGCAAATCTATCCTTTGACGCCACTAGACCACAATAGCAAATCGATTCAGCGTATTCAGAAATTAATTATGACCTGTAGGCATAGGTTTTCTCTCTGACTTAAAATCGATTAATCGCCAAAAGTAAACGGACACTGAAAACAAGCAGTGTAGACAATAACGCTAACAGAGACCAGCAAATGTGCTATTCTCGCCACACACAGCAATAATAACTTTCGATTGAAGTTACAAAGTAAGCTCCGACCGATAAAATATATACAAATATAAATGGAATCTTGTATCTTAGTTTGTCCTTTGTACGTTTCCGCACTGTTTGATATATGTAGATTCATTTATATCCTAACCTTCAGGGAACGGATTTAACATTTATTTACACATTTTACCTATCTCGAGATATTTGAGACATAGCATTATTGCTTTGTAAGATTTCCTCCACAACAAGGATTTCCATCTAGAATTATTTATGCGAACTTTGAGTTGTTACATATTGATCGTACTTCTCGTTGGTGTTAAAGCAAGACACTTACTTATTCAGGCCACCATAAAGCAACTAGAACCTTTTGAAACTTGGTGCTATCGAAAAGTGCTGAGAGCTTCGTGGGTTGACAAAGTCTATAATTATGACATCTTGTAATCTGTTGAGATCCAAATCGATACTACACACGGATCTAAAATTATAGATTATTTATTATATTTATTAATAGTGTACACGATTTTATCTAGGCATTTGACAAAATACACAATAGTTTCTGGTAGATTGTAAAAGATTAACCTATGGCAATTATACCGCTAGGTTGTGTTGTTGACAACACAAGTGTAATACAATACAATATTTATGAAGATGAAATATTGAAAAATATTTATTTTTTACTGTAAATAAATAAAAATAATCTTGTAGCTAATTAACTACCATGCACCAAAGATGTTGTCTAATAACTTATCATAAGATAGGTCTTCCATTCGAGATACTCAGTCTTTTAAAGTCTAAAATATGTTTTAGCAAAGTCTTTTAACAATCTCTAAGTCAATTGGTTGTACAGAATACAAAAAAAAACAATATGGATGCCAAATATTGTATTATAAAATATTAGAAAAATAAAATGTTGTGAAAGTGAAGAAACTTGCCAAATTGTATCGCATACCCGAGTTAGAGCGCATTTGAGGAGTGGAGAGTTTGCTCTATAAACGGCGCTATATAAAGCGTCCTTTTATTATTATTTTACAATAAAACTGTAATACAATGAATGTGGAGAACCCCCGACAATTTTGTAAAATACTATTTTGTAAAACTGTGATGCTGTAAAATTGAAGAAGTCTGTAAATTGGATACAATGAAACTGGAGTGGAGTGGAGAATTCCGCGAACTTGTATAGAAAGAACGAATCTGTAATACAATAAAGGTGAAGGAGCATTCCAAATTGTATAGGATACAATGAAATTGTAATATGATAAAGGTGGAGAAGTCTAGTAAATTGTATAGCATATAATGAAACTTCTTTCAAAAATTAATAAATGTACAATTACTATATATTCCGACGACTTTCGTTGTCTAGTTCAGTGGTATCCAATGTAGTTCGCCATGAGCTATATTTACTGTAGTTCGCCACGCTATATCGCGTGGGTAGCATCTAGCATACGCCTTGCATCACGCGATATCGCGTGTATATTAATGAACGTGTTAAGAGAGTACCACTCAGCAAGTTGACTGACCGTCAACTTGCTGAGTGGTACTTAGAAGTGTTTATGATAATTAAAATTTATGATTGATTAAGGCGTTCGTCAAATCGAGTAAAGTTATATATTATAAATATATTTAAAAAAAATGTTCAAGTCAATGGGATGGAATAAAATTTATACATAATAATACATTTAGCATTTTTGTAATGTGTAAAATTAAATTTAAATTTAAAAAATAATATCTGTCGATTCACGCGCCGTAAACATATCCGTAACTCTTTCATCATCTGAGAAAATACTACCCAAGTAATAGAAAATCTCTCGTAACTCTTTCATCATGTGATAAAATACTACCTAAATAACAGAAAATCTCTCGTAACTCTTTCACCATCTGAGAAAATACTACCTAAATAACAGAAAATCTCTCGTAACTCTTTCACCATCTGAGAAAATACTACACAAATAAAAGAAATCCTCAATTTCATCAATATGGTTTTAACTATCATACCAAACGTCTGTAAATTCCCACTTACATAGTTTATATTTGAAGTATCATACCGAACGTTTGTAAATTCCAGCATTCTTAGTTTAGTTTTGAACTATTATATTATACCACACGTCTTTAAATTCCAGCTTTCTTACTTCGGTTTTGAACTATCATACCAAATGTCTGTAAATTTCAGTTTTCTTAAGGGGCACCCCTGATCTTGAATCATCCACAAATAAGCCGGTGTTAGCTCATCAATACTCGAAACTTGGTGAGTGGATGCGTCAGTGAGTTCCAATTGGAATGTCGATATTATTTCGGGTTAAAATGGGAACTCTTTTACTCCGGGAATAGCTTAACCACTTTAGATTTAATTCATATCCAGATGAATCGTCATGAAATTTGAAGCCATCAAAACAACAGCTGTTTAAAAAGGTCAGACCAATTTAAACGGTGTTGAAAAAATCATCAACGTTGGTGATTTTGCTTTATTTACATGAAACAGCCGAACAAATGCTGAAGAAATGCTTGCACTGAGAAAAGTACATAGGGTAACAATGCATTATGACAATGACTACAGAATGAAGTGATTAGGGATAAAATGTGGCTGATGTGCTGATAATATGAAGAAGAGCACTCTGAGAGGGTTTATGCATGAAGAACGCATGAATGAAGAAATACTATGTTCAAATTATCCCAAATTATTTAATTCCGTATTCTGTTATACATTGTCACCCCATGTATTCTTCTCAGTATAAAGAAACCTACGTGTATATCATTGGTCATGTCATTCTTACAAAATAAAAAAAAGAGGGGAAAAAAGTGCCGGTATGCTCTGATCGTCTCACTTCGGTTTGCCTACGGATCCAGCACACTGGTGATGCCGGTGATGCAGTTTGCCGTTTGCTGGTGTGCAAGGGCTCACTCACTTTATAAAAACTCCACGGCACTGCCTCGCTTTCCAATTGAAAATACGTTGGAATGGCGAAGGAATCCTCGACTACGGGGCTCAGCAATAGTTCTCAGTGCATTAATTTCAACTGCATTTATTCGTCTCCTTTCAGTCTTTTTCCACGTCCACGTTTCACTCCCATACATCAAACATGTTCCTAAAATACTGTTGTGGACAATCATCTTAGCAGATTTTGACACTGCCCGATTCAACACGACCTTCATACCCTTACACTAAACTTATATGTGTCATTATCATCATCAGCGCACATTCAAATGATGTAGACTTCTCTCAAGTTGTTTCCAAGAAATCCTGTCCTTTGCGCATTGCTGCCACGTAATCGTTGCTTGCTTAAGTATTTCATCCACCCAGCGGGCTGTCGGTCTTCTTACAGGACTTAATCTGCCTATTGGGTGACGCTGGATTACATCATACTTCCAACAATGGCTCGTTGTTCGGGTGGCGTGCCCAACTCACTTATACTTAAATATTTTTGCAGCCTCTACAACCTCTTTGCACTGATTGCGTTTGCAGCCTCTTCTGGTATATATGGTGTGTACCATGTATATTATTTATAGCTAAGGCATTAACACTGTGGAGGTTTAAAGACATTGTAATTTGTTTATTCAAACACTGTTTATTCCATTTTATTTAACGGTATACCGATTTCAAGGTTTTCACTTTTTCATCAGGGGAGCACAAACAACATTGAATTATGTTCGAACTGGTACCGATATACACACTTATAACGGTCAACAATTCGGGTTGGGGATTCGGTAGGCGACAACTTCAATCCTAGTCAGTGCATAGGGATAAACATCTGGCAAACACATACTATAGATTCCCAAGATCTCACTGCTGCTTGCTGAAGTTGTCTCTAGCCTCCCTCCACCCACAATTCCCATACCGATTTTTTACCGTTAGAAGCATGTATATCGGTACCAGTTTGAAGATAATTCAGTCTTGTTTGTGCTCTCATGATGATGAAGTGAAAACCTTGAAACCGGTAGGGTTATACCGTTATATAAAGTGGAATAAACAGTGATTTACCAAACACATTACAACGTCATTAAACCTTCACAGTGTTAACGCCGTAACTATAAATAATAAATTTAATAGATAAGTTCTGATATCTGACCTATATATTTAATAGATAAGTTCTGATATCTGACCAATATATTTAAAAGATAAGTTCTGATATCTGACCAATATATTTAATAGATAAGTTCTGATATCTGATCAATATATTTTTGTACGATGGCGAGTTGAAAAATAAATACATTGAAAGAAGGTTATACTGTCAATAACAAATTACAATATATGGAGTGTTAATTTTTTTTATATGTTAAATCCTTCAATATTAGTGGGTTCGAATCCTGAGTCGGAGCGCCCTTGAATCGAGTTTGCTCTCTAAACGGCGCTATGTAAATTTTCCTTTTATTATCCTTATTATTCGAGTTTATATGTTTTAGTTTCTTATCGCTATACGCCGTCTCCCTTACCTCTTCCACCATCTAAGAAAATACTAATTAAATATAACAATTCTTCACCTTGCTCTTATCCTTTATTGTACACCAATATGTATGTTATATTGCATTTACTTTTTCTTTAATACTTTTTATCACCATGACTTTGATTTCGCTACTTTCATTCTCAGATCTATTTTGTATTGTATTACACTTTCGTTATATATATTACAACCTGGGGAGCTTATTGCCATATGGCAATCTCTTCCAACCGACCAGAAAGTTGTTAACGTGTTCCTCGCGGAAGCACAAACGCCTGTGATCTGACGACAATCCAAGTTTCAAATCTCTTTAAGAGTAATGACTATTATTTATTATCAGAAAATTACTTGAATGTCATGTTTACTTGGTGTTGTAATCAAATATCAGTGGTTCTAAACAAAATACGCATTTAAACTTAGAAATTAAAAAACGCCGAAATTGTGCCGCGCACAGGATTCGTGGAATTTGATTTTTAACGCGGTGTACAGGTTAAAAATACCTTAAGTAAAACTTAAAAAAAAAAACAGAATTCCAGCGGGATTTGAACCCGCAACCTCCGCATTGGGAGACAGGCGTCTTAACAACTAGGCCACGGAGATCTATCATGATAAGATGAATATATTTCCTGGCCAGGTCTTTTCTCTCGTGCTCCACGCGTATATCACACTATTCATAGGGAAATCACGAATCGTGACGATATTATTATGAAGCTGGACTATAAATACACAATCTACTAAAATCGACCTTCGCAATTGAGTTCAAAACAAGCGCAAGGTGATGTATGTATGAGAAATATTTAATTTCCCGTTGTTTTGCAGTCTCTAGTAATAACATTTCCGCGGTTACATTAACAATCTCAGGTGTTTATATTTCAAATAAATAAATCCAGGATAATGGCGCTGTCGAAGTAATTTAAAGGCTAATGATTTTGTTAATTTAAAATAAAGTAGAACACACACCATCTAGCTTTTGATATACGAGTATATAGAGAGGGGCATTACAAAAATAATAATTAAAAAAAATAATATTTATACAGCGTAGAGAAAACTCTTCTCAAGAGCGTTCTAACTCGGGATTCAAACCCACTAATATTGACAGATTAAAAATAGTAGTTCAAAAAATGTAGAATGAGTCCTGTGACAGCTCACAAATTTGCCCCAATACAACCTTGTAACGATGTTCAGTAATTTTAATTATTTTATCAACTTTAATATAAGCCTCAATTCTAATAAATAGCAAGTTATTTAGGTAAATACATTACATAAGGTTGTATTGGGGCAAATTTGTGAGCTGTCACAGGACTCATCCTAGAATTTCCGAACTATAAATAAGTATATTTAAGTTGAGTATAAGAATATAAAGATGGTAGCTACCGGCATTGCGAATAGATACGGTACTTGCCCGCATTTGCATTAGTTTAGAAAACGATACTTGGTAAGAAAACCGCAGAAGATGTACTACAAAGAAACCTTTGTATATCTTCCGATATGTGATAGTAACACATACGGGTTTTTATGGAGTGTAATGTATTTATGGACTGTTCATATACAATCATAAAATTTGATAAGACCTTCCAAATAAATGGTTATCTTCAAGTGCTATCTAAAGCTGCACATACCACCCATATATCTAACACTTAAGAGACATACCATTCCGCGTCATAGCACCAGCAATGACAATAACCATGTCACAATACCCCGCCATATTGGATCGGCTTGAAACAATAAATTTATTCAATGAAGACGAAATCGACCTTAAGTTCTACTCCTCTCAGACACAGATCAAAGTTAAATGAACAATATAAAAATATACATACATACATGATCACACAATTTCACATACATGATCACAAATATACATACATGATCACACAATTTCCCTGCTAGGGCAGGCATATGATATATCGTTAAGCTTTCTTATCTCGACAAATTCCTTCACCTCCTTTAAATCTTCTCAAACTGTTTCTCTTACTTCTTACGTTTCCTTCTTTCTAAATTTAATTCACTTGGCTAACCATACTTTTCTCGGCAGTCCTAGAATGTGACTCTCACTTATGCTTGCATTATAAAAGTCAGTTTTTCGCCACCCATATGTTTAACATGTCCAAACCACCTCAACATGTTATTTTTCCCCCTAATTACACCGGTTTTTAGTTCACATTAATTCTTAATAATTATATTTCTTATTCTGTCATATATCGACACATCACATATTCTTCTCAGTTCACACATTTCCACTGCATTACTTCGGTTCTTTCATATATTCATATTTTAAATTTCGTAAAATATAACTTAAATATTTATTAACTTTTATTCACATTACATGCTTAGACAAATTACATTAGAATTTTGACTAATTACTTAAAGAAATTGACTTATCACTTAAACAATTCACTAATCACTCAAATAATATGACAATTGCTTTCCAATATAACCAGTCTTTCAGAAGAAAAAAATCCTTTAATTTGGACAGTTTAAATATGTCAATATTCCAAGTACTCTTGTTCAGAAGAGCTCAGACCCTTCCAACAGGTATAGCAGCTAGGAGGGCCGTTCTTTCGTAAGTGATTGAGAATAGTTGCTGCCGGTGCAGTCTAATTTGATTGTTAGGAACATTTAATGCTAATTTTTCTAGTAATGCTGGACAACATATAATTCCTCGAAAGGGCCTAAGTGAGATGTTAAGTGGTAGTATCTTGTGGATAGTACTGGCCAGTCTATAGTCGCCTAGAAAGTACTCAGCCCCTGGTCCGCGAACATCTCGAACTCTTCCCCGTCGACTCCAAGTACCTGTCAGTGCACGGACAGTACCACACTCCAGAAAGTGCGTGGGCAAGCAAGCTAAACTTGGTGGCGCGGCATAGAGGCTGGGCACTTTTAATTATGTATTTTCCCTATACTCTCTCATAATCCTTCTTACTCCTATCCATATTAGTTAATCCTAAAACATTTATATGGCATTCCAGCTCACACTCCATATTTACAAATGCATATTTCCTCTGGGATCTAGTTCTACACCACAAAATACTGTATGTTGGTAGCAGGGCTCATAATATTTACATGTATACAATTCTTATAATATCTACAGTGGTGTAAAGGCAATGGGAAACCACCGCACTATTTTCCCCAAGAAAACCACATGAATATGTTCAAAAGTTTGTGGGCCACGGTCCTCAGCAATGAGGTCAAGACGAAGAAAAAACAATAACCGATAAAACGTTACACCATATAATGTATTGTATGTTCGAATTTAGCTTCCGAATATTTTCGCAAGTGGGATTCGAACCTACAACTTTCTTCTTTCCGGGAAGCTGCTCTACTACTAAGTTATTGCAAACGATTCTAGCACCGCCAATTTCTCAAATTGCACTCCGTCTCAGCCCGTTCTCAACTGTGAGGATCAATCGAAATCTTAAATGCGGTCAAACAAATCATAAATTAATTTAAAAGTTCTACGAGCGTATATATTGAAAATAAATAATATCCTAATATCAGAACTTAGCTACCGCTCTCTAGACTTGTGTATGTATTGTTAGCTGTTAGCTGTGAACGTGCGGTAGTATTTTCAAAACGTAAGATAGCTAACGGTGAATTACTGCCTGTTACAGTGTTTGTTAACCAGAAGGCTCGATTAATGGAACCGAAGACTATGTTGACCCTCGGCCGCGCTCTTTAACATGCCCACTTCATTAATTCGAATATGTTGATGGGTACCAAATGAATGAATGGACGAATCATAATTTTATTAATTTTGCTTTCTTAGATAGAAAAAAATATTTAAGTTTATAACATAGACATATGTATACTTTTCTTAAGAAATTTCCGCCTTTAAAAATGAAGATAATGTTTTTCGAAAAAATGTTTAAAAAAAAATATAGGCAATCCACCCAACATAAGATAATTTGTGCCACCTAATTCAAGTAATGATGCAATTATATGAGTCAATATAATAAGACTTATTTTAAAAAAATGACAATTCTAGACAATTTAAAGTTTCAACTGATTAAGCTTCAAAATTTTAACAATCGATTTATAAATGGAAAAGACCCACGAAGAAAGAAAAAACGCAACATTCATTGGACGCGGTAAAGATTTAGGTTCAGTAAATCAAATCTGTCTCGTAAAGGACAACCGAAAAATACATGGTCTATAGTTTCATTATCCAGACCGCACATGCAGTCGAGATTCTCCATTCTGTAAAGGTGACTAGCCACCACGCAGTGGCCCGTTCGCAAACGAAACATTACAGACACTTCCAAGAAAAAAATATTTGTTGTTTAATTTGTTCCTAGAATTGATTAAATCCCGTATCCGATAAATATGTGAAGTAGAAGTTATTGTGAGATGGGGTAGAAACAGCGGGAGACACTGAAGACATCATATGAAAAGGATTGATAACACAAGATTACTCAACGTGGTATTGTATGAAATACCCGCTGACAGCCGTTCTCCAGCAAGACTTCCAAATTGATGGAAGGATAGCTGGAAGTCATCATCTCAAGAGAGTAGCCCTGATTTATTTACTCATTTATTTCATAAAGCTTTCATATACAGATTTAATCCAATTACGCACAAGGCTTACAGAGAAATATTAACAGGAACAAAAATAAAAATTTACAAACAAGAAATAATTGTTAAGCCGAAACAACTAACTCTCAGTATTAAGAAAGTTCAAAATGCTTATGTTACTTGAAAAATATTCACTGAAATGTTGAAAATGTCACTATCCGAGACTCCATTCAAAATGAACAGTCCTCGTAACTCACACTTGGCAATTTAGTTCTACTTATTGCAAGTCTAAATAGATCAATATTTCTGTACCTCAAATAGTTGTCAGGAATGTAGATCCATATATTTTTCAAAATGGTTGAATTAGATGCTCCTACAGTTAGTACCTTAAATATATAATAAGAGCCCCTCACATCCCTCCCCACGCTTAAAAGGTAGTATCTCAACATACCTAGAAGAAATCGTGTAGGATAGGATAACATACAATAGGTCTAACTTAAGAGAAAGAGATGAAGAATAAAAAAAATCAGCAGAAAGTGGTCGATGAAAACACTTGTGTATGGATACTGATGAAAGAAAGTTGGAAGGGAAATAATCTGGAATGAGACCCAGAATAATATGTTGTGTTCCCATTTAAGCTGTCGAAAGTGTCAACTTTTAAAAATGACTATGGTCTGTTTATATAAAACGAATACAAAAAATGGTAATCTCTCGGGCTGGCTGAGAACGTTATTAATGATTCTCATAACTGAAATTGGCTCCAAGTCAAAACTCTTGAAGATCAGATAATATGTTCCTTGATATTAAACGTCCTATTTGTTTGGATACAAAAAATCTTTTTTGATCATTTTACAATTATTATTCAACGTTAAACACAAGCATAGTGCACAGTGGTACGCTTGTGTCAACCTTGATATATTGAAGCGATGTCATAGCAATGAAAAGGAGTGATAGTTGGTTTCTACCCGAGTGTCCTATGAAGTTTCTTATAAGTATTCTGGGATACTAGCTTTTAACTTAGGGACTCCTGAACAATCAAATTGTCAATGAATAACTCATAGATACCATATATCTCAATTTTACAGATAGGTTTCATGTTAACAGGGTCTACAGGAAAAGGGTTCATAACACAAATTATGAGTTTAACTCGCCCCTTGTGTAATTACGGGGAACATAAAGGATGTGGGCATATTCAGTTGTTCCAAGGGGAATCAAAACTCAAAAATATCTCAATGTGGAAATTCTGAAGTCGCGTCGTCGATGCGCAGGGAAGTGTCCCAGATCTTGAAGAATTCGACAAATGATCAACTACAGTCTCTGAGTCTAAATCGTATAACCAATTTTTAGGGTCCTCCAAACATGTTGTCAAAGAACATGTCTAAAAATATATTCATATGTATTCCATCAACCAAAAAACCCTGAAGAACTTGCAAGGTATGTACTAAGCACAAAAAGAGAAGTAAAACCTGGTACATGTGTGATGTAGCTCTCCAGAAAGCAGAATGTTCTCACAAATACCGTACTAAACTAAATTATTAAGGTATTTTATACAAATACACAAAGTTTCAGTACAATATTCTTAATGTTTATTCAGATATGGCAATTTTTGTAAACCCTCACAAAAATAAGAATTCCTCAAAAACCAGCCAGGCACTGGAAAGGTTGTTTTGATTTTGATCGGGTCTTAATGTGTATTTAAGATTTAGACATTTACATTTTATCTATTTTTCTTTTGGTTAATTACTTTTTTTATTTTTATAGATTGTATTAATTTGTTGTCAGTATTCTTGCAACCTACTATACATTGATGTTTTGAATTGTGTTGATTTTTTGAAGATGTTGATATTTTATCTTTTGTTTAGTAAATGTTGCAATGATTTGTAAAGGACACTTAACTGTCATATATCTTTTGGTCGTATAAATTTCAGATTTTTCGCATTATTACTACTTTTTCATTTACTATGGAAGATCTGCTATGTGTTATTATAAATTGAACGTAAAACTATCGCAATAAAACGGTATACATACTCGTATATAGGCAGTGCATTATTGGTATGTATTGGTAAACTAGGTATGCATTACCTATATACTGATTGACGGTATGATGACCCCCGTGGCCTAAGTGGTAAGATGCCTTCTCTGATCCGGGAGATTTATTTTTTTGGTCCAAACGACCGATGTATTTACAGCCCTTCGTGATCTTGTTGCTAAAACAGCTGTCTTCCAGCTCGGGGTTAAAAGGTTTCATTCTCGATGCTACCCAAAAAAGGGCTCCAGCCTGGTAACATTACCTACTCGCCCGCACTTAGTACGTGTACGAGTGTTTTTGCCTCTTTACTTGTAGGAATGTTGCCAATACGTGCAATGCCGGATTGCGAGTTCTGCACCTACTCCAGTGGTTCTAAACTCGAAGGCTCGGTTACTGGGGCCCAAGACAATATTAACTTCCAGTCATGTTCTACAATATGTCCGAATTATTGTATTGTACATAAACACTCGTATATGCATATCACTACGCCGTGTCCCTTGTGATGTAGGCAGAGATACCAGATCTCCAAAATTTTCTATCCATGCTCACAACTTTCGCCTGTTCTACATTATTCATACTTCTCATTTTACCTTCTTTTAAAATCTGGTCCATTTGATTCAGTCATATTTTTCTTGGTCTACCTTTTACAGTTAACATATACCTTGCACTTCTGTCTTTTATACTAGCTGGGTCATTTTTTCGTCATTCATTCCCTCCACTTGTCTACATTATTTTAAAGCTTCTTTCTTCATTTAACTTAAAACATCATTTTTTCCATTAATTCATTTCTGATGTCTTACTTCGTTCCACCTTCTTTCATTCATTGAAACCCCACTTTTTTTTTTCAAAATAATATATATTAAAAAAAAAAGCATATTTGTCTTGTTCTTTACAACTCATTCTCTCAACAAACAGAAAATCTATTAACAAGTTATGCCGATTGACAACTGACTATTTAAGAAATAAACTCTAGTAATATATTTCCTATATATAAGTAATAAATCCACGATTCCTAAATATGTTCAAGACATAAACGATACGATCTAAAATACACAAATCTTTAATTACCTGTAATAAAGGCATTAATAGCCAGTAAAATCAATTTACAGGCAATTAGCTGTCTATACAACAAACTAAATTGTAATTTACCAGCAAATAAAGTAATGGTTTTAGAAAAAAGTGTTTACTATGAATGGGTTTACTGAAATACGAGTATATTGTAGTAATTTGTTTCGTAAACCACTGTTTATTCCACTTAACATGACTGTGCAACTCTACCGGTTTCAAGGTTTTCACCTCATCATCATGGGAGCAACACAAATAATACTTATTTGTACTTCCCTGATGAGGCGAAAACTTTGAAACCGGTAGGGTTACATCGTTATGTGAAGTGGAATAAACAGTGTTATACCAAACAAATTACGACGTCGTCATAGATCAAGGTAAATGGAGCACTCGGTGTGTAGCGATAGGGAATATAGTCAATGGGGCACTAAAACATATACTCGAACCGAACAGTATTAAAATTTGCTAACATGATAATTTACAATAGATTATATTTAAGTACCATTGTTGATGCATGAGTGTGAAAGCTGGATAATACATCAATACGTGTAATTAGACGAATAAGTGGTGTGACAATGCACGACAGAATACGGAATGAAGTGAACTTATGGCTGATGTATTGAGTAAGAATGAAGAGTTCTCTGATTTGGTCTGGTCATGTAGAATAAATAAATGAAGAAAGACCAACAAAACAAATATGAAGTGCCAATTACAAGAAAGAAAAAATAATGATTAAGAGTTCAAATAAATCACAATGACAACAGAAACAATGTTTATTATTTTCCTTGTGAAGTGACTCAGTTATTAACATCAAGTTTAAGGAGTTCATTCTTTAATTTATCCACTGATATATGGAATATATCAATATCGGAAAATTTATCAAACAAGATCATTCTATTCGCTAGTAGTGATGCTTTTAAAAACTCAATTCGTTAAAACGGCACAATAAACAATCAATCACTATGGCGAACAAAAGTTTGTCAATCAACAAAGGGTTTACTATTTTACCTGTTGGCAATGTGTACGAGTATATGTACAAACAGGTGTATAGATCTATTCTAATGCTTCAGGAGTTATTTTCAAATGTACCGGCTAAAAATTGTGGGGTAGAGCCAGGGGGAAATTATATACTTTTATGAAATAAAGGTGTCTCAGAAATATCTTTTTGACTCGCTAAACTATCAGGGAGTTCGGGATTCCTTTCAGGTTCCATATGATCAAGCCGCACTTTTATCTTCTACGAACCAGTACATAATAAAGAGATCTTACGAGTATAACAGCGTCGAATACCCTAGAGACTTATCACAAATCTAAGGACTTTATTGGTAAATTAACATATACTCCCAATATGATAACCGAATGCATATTTACTGTTGATCATGATGCCAAGGTATTTGACAGTGTCGACTCGCACGTGGGCTAATAATTGATCCTAAGCAAATCTGGATATCAGCTATTGGAAAAGTTATGAGCTTTATTAATCCAGTTTATTGACCTCACATACTTTCATACACCATTGAAATCGATCTCGAGTTTCATACAGTCTTAGAGATAATAATTTTTTTTAAACAGTTTTAAATCATCGGCTTGGAATCATAGAATCCACGACGCAAAAATATGTCAGAGACGTAAACAAAATACTGTCGAAAGTAAAAACTTCGACTGCATATAAAAAAAGCACTTCATTACAAGTGTTCACAGAACATCAATATATCAGGAATGAACTGTCTATATAACAAATTGAATTACCAATTCACCAGTTATAGACTGCCTGTAGAGAACATACTCGTACAATCCACGATGCCAAAATATGTCACAGACGTAAACAATATTGACCTAAAATAAATACAAATCTCGGACTACCGGTTGTCGAATCAGTTTAAGGTCATCACGAACATGTCGTTGGGACCAGAACGAAAATACAAACCGAGATTAAAAATCGATAAAGTTTTTTTTTTCAATGGGAACACTTTTTTAGCGGAACGCGTGGGTGTTTGGAGATCACATGAAGATGTTTGACAGAAGCACATTCCGAGGCCGAATTATTACGCCATTAAAATTGTGACTGATGGCAACATTTTTTTCGTGTGATTTTTATTTTTCCATCTAATTTTTAAGATATAATACGAGTATAATAAAAATATGTAGCGAGGTGGGGTGAAATGGATAGAAATTATGAGCGAAATTCGTTTATTTTAATTGAGATATATTTAATCCAATGCTTTCAGAGTTGTAGATAATTTGACGGAAGAATAGGTGATTTTTGTTTTCTCTCTACCTATAAGGTATAATTATAGTGTCATCAATAACCTGTTAATGTAACTGAACTTGTACATGAGATGGACTCTGGCGATTGAAATTTTAATAGTTAGGTTTGTTTATAAATAATCTGTTTTGTGTGTATTCATTAGTAAATTATGTGTTCAGTAAAAAAATTATTATTCTCCCCTAAATATAGGCAATATTGTATTGAAATGGAACTAACGTGTGGGACTTAGCGGCAAGAATGATCTGGTTGAAATAGAACATACATATATACCATTATGCCGTTTCCCAGTCGGGGTAAGCAGAAAGGACAGAGTGCCAGAATTTAGTACCTCAGCACACATACTTCGCCTCGTCTACATCCATACAACTTTTCATACAACTCCTACGATTTCTCTGACTTAGTAAGTTTCTTTCTTTATAAATATCATTCACTATATCCAACCATAGTTTCCTTGGTTTTAGTCCCTCTATCACATCTTCCACTCACATTTGCATTTTATATTTATTTTGTTAGTCTTTCTTTATTCATTCGTTCTACATGCCATAACCATCTCAAAGTACTCTTCTTTGTCTTTTTATTAAGTTCACATTGATCCCTTATTACTTCGTTCCGAATTACGTGACATATTGTCACTCCATGTATTCTTCTCAGTGCAATTTCGCGCATTTCTACAGTATTTATTCGGCTCCTATAAGTCTTTTTTCACGCCCCCTTCCCCCCCTCATATATCAAAGTTGTCACTAAAATACTGCTGTGGACTATCATCTCAGCAGATTTTGATACTAATCGGTTCAAGTATACATATTTAAATGCCCCATTGACTTTGTTTACTATCACTATACACCGTTCGATTGAAGTGAAAATGGGTGGATCAATATATAAATGGGTCAAGCGTGTGTTGTGATAAATTCTGTGAACCACCAGAACATCATAAGGACATTATGGCATAATGGATTTTTTGGAACTGTTTGCTGAAGGTCAGCGGATACACCACTGGGAGGAATGGAAACGAAGAGTGGAGTTATGTATCCTGCAGTGGACTGATACAGACTGAAATTATGATTTTATTGATGCATTTGTGTGGTACTCCTTAACATACCTGAATTTATGATGCGCACATGCTGAAGAGCGTGAGCCATACACAATATTGCCTTCTTTATGTGAATTTATATATGACATAATACAGAATTAGGAATGAATGTAAACTTATGGGTGGTGTGTTGAGAAGAATGAAGAAGAGCACTCTGAGATGGTTTGGGCACGCGCAATGAATGAATGAAAAAAGACTAATAAAATAAATATATATTGCAAATGTGAGTGGAATGCGTAGTAGAGAAATACTAAGGAGAGTATAGTTGGATCAAGTGAATTATATTTCAAATGAAGTGAACATAAAAAGTCAGTCAAATAGTAAGAGTTGTATGAGAAGGTGTATGGACGTTAAAGATGCATATATGTATGTTGAGAATGTTCTATCCTAGCTGCCTTCCGCGTCAGGGAAATGGCGTGATAGTATGTAGGCATGTATATTATCCCAGGAATCGAGCCTCCGGGCTAAGAACCACTGGCTTAAGCAAGTAACTCACCGTTCGTTACATTACGTGTTGAAAATACTAGTCCGCTTGGACAGGCAACAATACTCGTACACGTGCTAGTATCGTAACTAGACTCGATGACATATTTTTTTAGTACCATCGGGATTCGAACTCAAAACACCCGAGTGCAAGACCAGCGTCTTGTTATCCCAGTTGGCCTAGTAAGGCCACGAAGGTCGTTATTATATGATTCTATTGAAAACGATAATACATCCTATAAAGTCTGGTATTAAAGTAAAATTGTTTAAAAGCCGATATCGAAAAAAGGCGTTGATTTTGTTAGACAACATTTGATCAACTGTCATGGTCGAGTATGTTTGATTCGTGTGTTTTTCAGTTTTTACCTTTATACTGAAAAACACATGTGTATACTACACGAATGTGTTACTGTAGGAAGATCTACAAGGGTTTCTTTGTAGTTCGTCTTTTGTGAGGTTTTCTTAACAAATATGTTTTTTTACCGAATATGTTTTTCTTAACATATGCAGATGTTCGGAAACCACAATCTAACCATCTTCTTTTACGTAGCTTGTTTTGTTTGTAATATTTTTAATCTATCAATAATATTGGGTTCGAATCCCGAGTAAGTGCGCTTTTGAGGAGAGTCTGCTTTCTAAATGGCGCAAGATGAATTTTACTTTTATCATTGTTACTAAAAACTATAGCAACTGCCAAATGCACTATGCAGAAACTGATGGTGATGCAGAGAGCCAAGAATAATATAAAATGTTGAATGTATCAAATACGAAGTTAAACGTGACTGATGTTGAAGAAACGCTAGGCCACATTATAAGATTCAAATAACTAGTAGCAAGAAAAGTGACGGAACTTTCGTTTTATACAGTACAATCTGGCGGGTTTATTGCCATGTGGCAATCTTTCCCAACGAACCAGAAATATGTTAAAGAGGCTTTAAGTGACATCCAGATGGAACCCTTTTTAAAATAATTGGGTTACAATGGGAATCGAAGCCGCAACACCAGGAGTCACGGAGTCAAAATGGTCCGATTATATGCAAAATGAAGTTTAAAAGCAGAGAATCAGATATAAAGAACGAAGGCTAGTTATGAACAATACTGGATACAGAATGGCTCACGAGGATGAAAAGTAATTAATTCAGCTCTTTCCGTATTCTTATTTCTCCTTTTAATGCTAAAGGTCTAAACTGAAATTCGTCTAGTGAGATCTTTGGTTTTCACCATAGCTTTTTCTGTCTACCGCGAGAAATGACTATCGAAATCGTTGCATTATTATTATTGTTGGTTAACTAGGCATTCCATCCTATAAAGTAGACGATTGTGCCAATAAAAATTTGAAGGAAAGGAGGCAGTGCGAGAATATGCAAGGAACTACTGTAATACCAAATATTTAGGGAGTTGAGGAAACTATATCCAGTACGTCCATGTATGGCTTTCTTTAATATGGATTTTATCAAGGTGGCTTGGCAGAAGGATAAGAGTAAGTTTAATGCATTGTAATTTGTTTTATCAAATAGTGTTTATTTCACTTTTTGTAATGGTAGCACCCTTCCGGTTTCAAGACTTTCCCCCTTTTCATCAGGAGAGCACAAACAAGACTTAATGATTTAAATATAAATAATATATAAATTTAATGCTGTAGAGATGCAAGTAGTAAGGACATTTGTGGAGTGTTAATGTTTGAAAGAAGGCGGAATGAAGATATAAAAAATGAATGCGTGGATAAAGTGGATGTTTAAAGTAAGATGAAGAACGGACTTTTAGATGGTTTGAACACGCGGAGGGAATGAATGATAAAATAATGACTAAGCGAGTATACAAGTCAGAAGTGTAAGATGTGCTAGGAAGAGGTAGACCGAGAAAAACATGACTATACCAAATGGACCAGATTTTGAAAGAAATAAAAGTGAGAATTATCAATAAAAGAAAATTGGGTATAACGGGATATATGTTATATTATGAATGTGGAAGAGGCGAAAGTTGTATGCTTGGATAGAAAAGTTTGGAGATCTCTTTTCTCTGCCTACCGCGAAAGTGACACAGCGTGATGATATGTATGTACATATGTATAAAAGTGGGTTCCTATAAGACAGTAGCCTATTTTTATTCTGCATGTGACAGACACAGTTCGTTTGGACAGGTTTTTTTTTGTGGAACCAAGGTTTAGTGGGTATTTTAACCTAAGTACTTCTGTAAGCAGCGCCCTTATTGCTACTATACAGCTTCCAGGCTTTTGACCAACTGGTAAGTAAACGGTTTTTAGCCTACGATATGATGTCCTGGGTAGAAGTAACATAGTTTAAGAGGGAGGAACCGGATACTGTTGCTTTTTTTGCCAGCCGGTTTGCGATTTTATTTTCGTGTATACCCTGATCAGTGGGAATCCACACAATTTTAATGTTTTTGTGAAATCGTCTCATGGTATAAAAACTTTTAGTAAGAAATTTAAACCTACTTGTTGACAAAATAGTTTGTCTTCGTTTTATACTTGCTAACTGATCCTTTTTAGAACATGCGTCAGTATTGCCAGGCGGCTCAGCAGGATACATATTATGTCTGTGACATATGCGGGAGGAAGTGCGCATCTAGGATCGGACTGTTTCTCACAGAAGATCACACGATCGACGTGGAAGAGCAGCTCAATATTGCTGTTGGAGTGACGAGGAAATCCTCGACTACGAGACCCAGCAACGACGAAAATGAAATACTTAATAAGTGTACATAAAGAGAGGCCGAACTTAGACTTACTTTGACAAATCAATAATTCGAATTGACCGATTGAAAGACTACTTAATAGGCTACGATATATTATATATATTTTGAGAACTTCAAGTGTTAAGAATGTTATTTTAACGGTAAGATAATGCCAATATAGTATCGTGAACTGTATAAAATAGAAAATATATGATGAAAGCAAGGATATATAATGTAGATAGAATGATAATAAACAACCAACAATATTTCGAGTAGTGATCCACAGACTTTGATTTGTATATTTGTTTCCTGGCATCATAAATATACAAAGGTACCACTTGTAATTCTGTGATGAAAGTAATCGATTCTGCTGCTTGTTTTTATATCATAATATAAAACGATAAAATTAATTGAATAGAAAATAATTGAGGTTTATTCAAAAACAATACAGTGGGTGTTCGCTTACCACGAAGACCGAAAAACCATCCTAGTAAACAAAATTTAATTATTATATTTTATATATTATTTATAGTTAAGGTAAACAAGACTTGCTTGTACTCCCTGATGATTAGGGGAAAGCCTTGAAACCGGTAGGGTTATACCGTTACAAAAAGTGGAATAAACAGTGTTTGATGA
The DNA here is from genome assembly GCA_949825065.1 of Odontocerum albicorne. Lineage (NCBI taxonomy): Eukaryota > Metazoa > Arthropoda > Insecta > Trichoptera > Odontoceridae > Odontocerum > Odontocerum albicorne. The sequence goes on from OX463857.1 coordinate 15,136,561, forward strand.
AACAAATTACAAAATTTCATTGTTTGAATATGTTTGTTGCTTGAAAAATATGATTCTGCACATTTTCATGCAATGTTGTTAATGTGTGCACATCATTTTTTTCTATTTTCTCGTCTTTTTGGAGGAAAAGGGATCACGAATTAGGGAAAATGTGGATTTTAGTGGGAATATATAACAGATAGATCGTTGGCTTGTCCATAACCAGATAAAAAAAGAGAGGTTCCGATTTCTGTGTACAAATTTCGTTCTTTTTCTTCGTGACCTTAATGCTAAGAAACGTGACCCCCCTAAGATTGTTGTAGGTTTTGTAATTTCTTCTCCAGTCCTCTAGATATTACGTTGTCCAAAGAACCTGTGGTCAAGAGCAGACCTGTAGCACTCTTCACTTGATTGCTTCAGCTAATAGGTGCTCTACCTCTTATCCTGCGATTCTCCACAGTATCTCCATGGACACCGTGCGTGAAATGTTTCTGAAGAATGCAATAAATGTACAATTCTGAAAACCTCTCAAGAGATATTAAGTTCTTCCAAAATAGAGGCACTTGTTCCATCTGGTTATGTCAAATATAAAAATAACTAAAGAAATCATTAAAATAAAGGAGAGAATTGAATATCGAAAATTTGACAAATGGAAGAAACTCAAATCGAAAGAAACAGCTGGATGCGATATAATATCAAATTGATGAGTAAGTTTCAAATAAAACATAACAAAAACTGTCAAAAGGGAAATGCATTAATGAGAGCAGCGTTTGAAGGAGTTTGACCTTAACTCAAGGGAGATAAGAAATCAAATGAGACGATGACTTTCTAGGCATAACTAACTGGTAACAACTGAGACGAGGACTTTCTTGGTATAACTAACTGGTAACAACTGAGATATTAAACACTGTTAGATGGGAGGTGGCTGATTCCATAAGGTCCACGGTAAAGCTAAACCATGTTATTGCGGAGTGACTTTTACTAATCGATAACGAAAAATCTGACATGAAGGATGATGGACAATGGTTTTATGTTCCATGATGACAACGTTACTTAAAGTTTAAACATTTTCTAAGATATATCAACTAGAAAACACTCATTAAGGTAAGCATACATTTCTTTTTATCTTTTGGTTTAAGAACTTTGCAAAAAGTAAAAGTCAATTTATGTGGACGCTTTGTATGGGGTGGTAACAAAAAAATGAAGACATAATTTAACCATGAAATATCAATTTCATTGACATGATATTTTTAGATATACGAGTGGATAATGATTCTATTCAATTTTAAATTAACTAAGTGATATGATTTGAAAACAAGGTATTGTGTGTGATATTAGACCCGAAACCATGAGTTGTGGCAGATACTTGAAGACCAAGAAGAAACAGGGAAATCCATTCCTTGTCTACAACCTTGGATTACTAGTGGCATAAGAGCAAATCGGTTAACTAAAGCCTCAAGCTGACAGCAAAAATATGATCAAAAACGTCTGGGAGCTCTTAGGAGTTAAAACGCATGATCGACTCATGTGAGGACAGTTGGACGTTGTACATACGGACATGCAGAAACTGGGGATTTAATGAGACTAAAGATAAGCGCAAGATCGTCATGAGTAGAGCGGCTTCATCATAGTGTCAAAAACTCTTCAGAAGCTGTATGGACATCGGAGGGAGGAAGGATATATACTCGTATAACTCTACAGGCCTACTTAATGAGATGTCACGTACAACCCAAGGTCACATTACTTTGTTGTAGGTAGTCTCATTAAACAGGCCTGCCTTAGACCTGATATTGATAAGCTTCCAATTCGCTTTGATTCACGTGTGAATTTACTGTCAAAAGTACATCTGGTGTTTGGTGAATATTTGAAGTATAAGGTAAGTTGTATGTTAGTTTGAATAGTTAGATATTTAAAATGAGTCTAAATATCTATTGTAACTATTCAAGAAATCGTAGAGCAAATCAGAGCTTAATCCATAAACAAACAAAAAAATTAACCCATTCAAAAAGTTTATACAGACGTGAGGAAACTTTGAACTCATTTAAATATTGCAGAGATTAAAATTTTAGCAAAGATAACAGATGTGTCGAGACAGGTAAAATTATATAAAGAAGTAAAAATGTCATTAAACTCACCTGTGGCACCCAAGTGGAGGACTGTAGCGGCGGTCCTCTGCTCTTGCTGCGCGTCCTCCATATCTTCCTGCTGACATGCTGCACCACGCTGCTGGAAGAACGGGACTTCTGCATGGCTGCTCCACCTATGGGTGAGGAACTCACTGAGACCGGTGCGCTGCCACCCGCTCTGTCCCGCCCGCCGTGAAGCAGGTGGGACAGGAACGAGCCATGCAAGTGCCCCTTATCCGACAAAGTCACAACTTCCATCACTTCAAAAGTATCTAACCAGTCCTCGTCAGTCTGACAACCCTTACTCAGTCCATCATCATCACCCGGTTTACTAATCTCACCGCGCGGTTTAATATTACGTAGATTTTTGTCATAATTAATTCGTTTGAACCTATCAGCTTTATCGGCATCGACGCTTTTCTTTCTCGCCATACGTAAGTAACGTTTGATCGTATCGCTGACCGATTGTGATACATCATCGTGGTCAACGCTGCTTTTTCTTCGAGGAGACTTTTTCTCGTCTGGTTTTACTCCATCTTTTAGCGCTTCCTCTTCTTCTAATAATCTCTGTCGCTTTTTTTCTGCAAGCTCTCCTTTCAATACTTTAAGGATATCTTCAGTGATTGGATCTGTTTGTATGCCAGATTCTGCATACCGCTCGCCAATTTCACTCTGTACCTCTACCAAAGGTGGTGGATTGCCGATACCTCGTCCGGCTCTCGCCCGTTCCCAGGGACCTTCTGTATAATCATCATCATTTTCTTCCTCATATTCATCATCTCTTCTCGTATGAAGTGAATTTCGCCAAAGTGGAAATAGACTCGACGTGCTGGCAGATGTCAAATTGGTTCTGCTAGCTCGGAATCCTTTCGTCTGGCGCAAATTATAGCAAAACTTTTTCAGTAACTTTCTATCAGTGAGTAAGTCTTGGACTATGTGATCTCTATTGGGTGATTTACTGTTATATCTACTAAGCGTGTCTGATAAGCATCGTTGGACTATGTCACCTTGATGAAGTGTAGGTGCATGGGAAGACGAAGGAATTCTTCCTCTTTCATTTTGATTATCTAAGAGCAATGTTAGGTGCTGTTGTAACTTATCGATTAAGTCTTGGTAATTAAATCCGGGAGTCCCAGCAGGAGGGGGTGGCTTATCTTGAACCGTCAGGTACTTTTGTATCATATCAATTAATTCCTTTTGTTCTGGGTCTTCTGGTAGTGTGTGCTTTGTTTTCACTTCTTTAGATGTAGAAGCATCCAAGAAATCTTTTTTTAGTTTATTGATGTCGAATCTACCACCAGATGTATGAGTGATAGCGAAATGTTTTTTAGATGGAGCCACTTCTTCTGCTTCGTCCGCGGAGCTGGTTTGTCTTACACTCCCACCTTTGTATCCTTTCCTTCTTCTTTGAGATCTTAAAGTGATCGCTCCTGGATAAGAACTTTTCCTCCATAAGAGAAACTTCGGTTCCTTTTGACACACCTCTTGAAAGTATGCCTCTATCTTGGGCACATCTTCTGGGCGGTTGAGAGCACCTTCGGGGATGAGCCGGCGGCCTGCATCCGCCATGTACTTCCATGTCTTACGGGTAAGGAGCCATCGCTCCTTGGTTGGTTTCTTCGGGCGGCGTGCCTTCCCCATGATGTCGCCCCCGCTAGGGCGCCTCCTGCCGTCCTCCGCCATGCCGCGGGGCGCAGAGCCTCCGCTTACAGTTAGTCAAATACACCCGATCAACGCGGCTCATTGGCCCGAGTTCCTAGCACCGAACTTTTAGTCTATCCTCCTGTCCGATCACCACATACCGCGTCACGTCTGGGTCTACTCCATGTTTTCACTAGAGATAGGTTTGTTTCACTGGTCACTAATGTCACTGTCGGTTCACTTGTTGTGCCGCCCGATTGGGCAGGTCGAGTCGGTGTCTCCGAGCCGTTGTGGTCGCGCGCGCCGCACTGACTGCCGCCCACTGCCGCCGCCGCCCGATCGCTACCGCCCGCCACCCCTCGCCCTGCTCGTCCCGCCCCTTCCCCGTCTCTCCCTGGCAGCCGCCATCACGCCGCGGTGTTAAGAGTTTTACACACGTGTTATTAATAGCTGTTCTAGTTGTTATTTTGACGATGCAGGAAGGCGCGGTGGCGGTGGAGCGCCAAGGTGGCGGCAGGTGCTTCGAGCCCATTGTGATGCTTCAGTTTCTAATGCCTCGCGTTGAGTATTCAGGAGTTCGACTTGCTGAACCCTGTTAAAGGTTGTATTATGCAGTACGGAAAATATTATTGACCTCGCCAGATCTAATCTGAGTTTTGTATCTATTGTATATAGCAGACGAGCCCACGTAATAAGTAAACAAGGGGGCTGCGAACAAAAGTTTAGTACAAGATTATAAATATAATGTTATATTTATTTTTCTTCTTCTTTCTTTTTCGTTAGACCTGGGGTTCACTATCACCAAGATTGCCATTTTTGAGATGTTGACTCCTAGTTATCCTTCCATCTTCTTGGAGGTATTCCTAGACTGCCAGCGGGTATTTCATGCAATGCCACACATGTAAATCTCGTGTTATCCATCCACATGTCTTCGCCAGTGGCAAGGATGGATTAACACAAATATATGTTTGGTATCTACTCCGTACCACTATACTCGTACATATATTCCACTTCACATATTATATTTCTCAGGTACGGGAATTTTCTAGCTCTATCTCGGAAGTACATGTTATTTTTACTGAAATGAGTGAGGGTTTTTTTCTTCAATGAATTCTGAACGTACATTTTTGTGTTGTGTCTATTTTACACTATTCCATTTACTGTGAAGATGTTCATCTACATTAATGTATATTTTATTGTCTATGCATAGCTGGTTTTTTAAATGTTTTGGCTACCTTTAGCAAAATATATGAGACCCTTTGTGAATGTGGGATGCAGCTCTCCGTGAAGCATTTGTAAGAAACAGTTTTATTCGATGTAAAATAAACCGTTTAAAAATCTGCTTGATCTAACAACCATCTTGCAACACTTCTTAACATCACCAGCACTTGTCTTATCTTGATTCTTCACGCATATCAAACAAATTGTTTTGGGTTTATTTGTTGGCTTCCTCTGGTATTTATAGCCGATGTACTCGCAGAATTCAATGATGCGAAAGTGTAGATTAAACCTACCAGATTGTCTGTAATAGTTTTCTTCTAAGCAATATAAATCCGACCAATGACATTATTTACTCAATATGTTAAGCCATTACAACGAAATTTAGGAGCCTTTCATAGCCACCTTACTGGCCACCTTGTATGTTATGTCAAGCGGCATTGCCCTGGAGCTACTCAGCGACTGCGATCAGAAGGTGAAATCTTCATAGAAGAACTCGCTTATTTATTTTACATGGGAATCAAACTGCCATATCGAATAAGTAAGTAATAAGAGTACCCTACTTGTTCTACTCTCTCTCTCTCTCTAGATAGTACTAGAGGTGTTAATTATTATATTGCCTTTTGTCTAAATGCTATTGTTTATGTCCTCGTCTAATTTCGTTCATTTCAACGGTCAAATGACCTTTTTGACTATTTTCTTTGTCAAATCTTCCGCCCCTAATTGGACACCGGCCGTTAAGAATTAACTCGCCATTTTCTTCTATTACCAGGGTTCCATCATATACATATCTCATAGTTTAAATAATCTAGATATCTGGTAGCCCATTCCCCGCGACGAGTATAATATAAGGCACATTTAAAAGTGGAAGATAAGGGTTCCTATCGTTGTTGCCACCGGAGACGACTTTATAAACCGATTTGGGATAGGTATATCACGTTGCATATAGGGCAAAAAGAGTCTGTACTTACGCTTGTCTACGCCGGCTTTCTCTATTGGGTCCCTAATAACTAGCAACGTCAGTACTTGTAGTTTGTCTGCGTTTTTTTTCTCTATTGGGTCTCATGCGGTACATCTTTACATCTCTTGCGCTGCACAAGGTGATTTCTTCAGTTCTTAGTCTAAACTCGAAGGCTCGTTTGCTGGGTCTGATGACAATATTGTTTCCTGGCCATGCTGTTCAATATGTTAAAATTGCCAATTCAAATGTGTTGAAGGGTACTATACGAAATAAAAGAGTTTGGTTTTCATTTAAGGCCTCTTTCATATATTTTTGATTGATTGGAAGATATTGCCACATGGTAAAAAGTTCAGCAGATTTTACTTGTATACGACAAAAATGTAATATAATACAATGTAGAATATGTTAATGAGATAAGAACGTTCATTATAGTGTTTTTAGCAATGTTAAAAAATGGCACTTTTTAATTCATGAATTAGTTCACTCTAATGAACTTCTTTTACCATTTTCCACTTAGCATTCTAGTTTGATTGAAGGAAAGCAAAGCGCCACAGACACTTATGAAATGTCTCTCCATAGAGTTTTGACGGGCTGTTTTTAGCGATGGCTGCACCAGTGACAGCTGCTATTGAGGTCGCCTCGCTTGTGAGAAGACCATCTTCAACGAGAAAAAATAAAAAATTATTATTACCGCTGGATACATCCTGAGTTATCTATGATTTTGTATTTTACACCTTGACGTCCTCCATGGCCTAGTTGAAAAGACGTCTGTCTTCCAACTCGGGGATTGCGGAAGTGATTCCCATTGGTATTCGATTTTTTAAAACGGGTTTTTAGTCTGGTTATCCTTTAAGGCATCTTTAACGTATTTCTGACTGGTTGAAAGAGATTGCCACATAGCAATACCCTCGTCAGGTTGTAATGTACACAATGAAAGTGTAATACAATAAAATATCTAATTCGATATCGTATTTTCGTAAATAAATGACAATGGGTGTTATCATAGTTAAGATTTTATTACTACCATATTTATGGTTTAGTAAAAAAAAAAGTTGTATTCAAATAAGTAAATCATTATCATATGTGTAGTTAGGGATCAAATAATTGTAAATAGATTCAACTATCGGAGGCAACAGTGTGATAGACGAACAACGGAAGAAGTCAATGACGTCGCGCTGTACGTGGTCAGCGAAAACGAAATATTCGACAAGTATAACAACATCAAGAGAGTGAAAAGGAATCTAACGAGCGTCGTACTGCACATGTAGAGCAAATGTATAATTTTCGACAAATGCCACAACAGCGAAAAAACTGAAGAGGGAGCCAAAGAGGGTCATACTGCACATGCTCAGTAAATGCGCAATATTCGACAAGTGTAACAAAAGCAAGATACTGTAAAGGAAATCAACGAGCGTCCTCCTGAAGGAGCACAGGGAATACGTGACTTCAGTCAACGTTATGAATGAAGATTTGAAATTTGCCATCATGACAACTTAGACGAAAAAGAGTTGAAATTCATAGTTGTGGCTCGATGAATATTGAATACCATTTTCTCAATTTTGCAGCTGAGAGATCTCCTGATAAAACATCTCTGATTCAAACATTTCTGCCAAAAAGAAACTGTTCTTCTTGAAGGTTTAAATGAACCACGACGTCAGTTCCCTCAACGTTTGATGGAGTTGTTAAGTCATTCAGATTTTCTGGGCTACCAAAACTAAAACAAACATTGATTCTCAATTTTTTTCATCCTTTTTTCAATCTCTCAACTTAGCAAGTTAATTTACATCTCATGATTTTCACAAGTTGGACCTAGTAATAATACAAAAAGGATGATGACTTCTATAGTCTGGTTAAGACAACGGTCTTCCAACCCATAGGTTTTGGGCTCGATTCCTGACTTACTTACATTGTATCGAACTCATATTAATAAAAAAAGTATCCCATGACAAAGTACAACAATTTGCAGCGAAACGTTAGAAAGCTATCGGCTGACGCTCATTAAATTGGGTATGTCGTCTAATCTGTATGTGTATATACTTTACTATCGTTATAAACATGCAGCATGAATGTTGTTAATAATAAGATGTAACTTTCGTTGTACGAGTATACAGTACAACTTGGCGGGTTATATAAAGTTCAAACTGCGGATGTGACACCTTAAGTGCGCCGATACGTCGCCCATGTGATCAGAACCAACGACACTAGCGTCTACTCCTTCATATGTAGCAGTTCACGGGCATTATTCAAGAAGAAGAAACTGACGGGTTGATTACCACGTGGAAATCTCTTACAATAAACCAGAAAGAAGTTAAACAAGTCTTAAGTGTAAACCAGATAGGAATCCTTTTTAAAAAAATCTGGGTTTCGAAGTGAGTCGAACCCGCAACCCGCAGGCTGAAAGACATGTGTCGAATCAGTTTGGCCACGGCGGTCGTCGTAAAGAAATATCATAAAAATAATATTCAAAGAAAATACAACATAACTTCTGGGTTTATGTGTAGTAACTTGCCCAGACGGTTTTTAAACTGGTTCAATGTCAGAACACTTACTTAAGTATTGAGCAGTTTATTCAAAGATTCCACAACTCGGTTAGCAAAACAATGTTTCCTTGGATTATTGTGAAATTAAATTTTGGCGAGTTTTAACTCATATCCTCTCAAATATGTATTTTAGTCGAATACATTACAGCGTATTTCAATATGAACTATTATGTCAACAGATTTTAATATTATTCGGTATGTATATAATTATTTTAATACCTTATAGCCTTTGTTCATATCAATCACTACACAGTAATCCACAAGAGTATTTAAGTACCAACTTCTGTGTACCAAAGTAAAATGTGGACGTGGCAAAAGACTGAAAGGTGACGCATAGATGCTGTGGAAATGCATACACTGAGATAACTATTGTATATAGGGTGATAATATATGAAAGAATGTGGAATAAAGTTATTCGGGATGAATAAGAACTTGAGGCTGTGATGACTAAGATAAAGAAGAGCACACTGAGATAGTTTGGGTATGTGGAAAAAAACTCTATCATAATACTCCGCTTTATTGGACCGATTTAGAATAATATTTTTTTTAGATGAAGTAAGCGATATTCCAAGTTCTACTCTTCTCCGAAGGAATATCTCTTAGATACAGATTCGAAAAATTCAATGGAAACATTTCATTAAGAGACTTGAATACAAAGTTACAATGTTTGAGATCAATGCGTTCGCGACACGTATAATTTTTATCTTCTTCTTATTCTTCCTCTTGGTTTAGGTCGTATGACCTGTTTGTGACGGTGGGCTGTCCTAGGATAATGACGTCCAGCTGTCCTTCCACCTTTTCGGGGGCCTTTCTGATAATCTCCTGGTTTTCAGTCTTAGCGATTCTTGCCAGTCTTATATCCTCCATGCGGTCCACATGATCCTTCCAGAAGCGCCTTCTGTTTTTTCCCCACCTCACTATGTCTTCAACACCACAGACAGATCTTATCGTCTCGTTTCTGATTCAATCTCTAAGAGTTCTGCCTGCGATGGAGCGTAGGGTTCTCATTTCTGCCACTCTGAGAAGGTTTTTGTCCTGTATTTATATAATTTTTATAAGCGGACTAACATGACAATATTTATGATTAGCGTGTATCAGGTTAGCAGCTGTATCGAAAACAGACTGGAGTCTAGAAATTTGTGAATCATATTTATATAGAAAATTGCGAAGATATATGAATGTCGACGAGGCTAGAGCTGTTTATTTTATTTCAACGGTAAAATGACCTTTTTGATACAAAGATTAAACAATAACTAAATATTTATTTTTTATTTTTATTCATTTACACATGACAAGAAATATACATAATTTGCGAAAAAAACAACAGGTAATTTAATTTGGACATACAATTTAAATGGATCTGGGTTAGTTGCCTTTCATTTGTCGTGTCCCCAGTAAATTAGGCTTTTGCCTGTATCTCACTGAGGATATATCACTGAGAATATATAATTTAACTATCTCACTGAGAATATATAATTTAACATTGACATGTAAGCAGTTTCTTTTCCTCTTCACCATCAGTTAATTTTCCTTTGATTGATGATATCTCAATTTATATGAAAAGGAATGTTCGGGTGATTGCCCGTCTTTGTATGGTTTGTGGGTATATTCGCACATATGTTATGTTATCATGAATTTCGTGCTGACGGATAGTCAAAGGAATGTTTTTTCCGACCATGTAACTTGCTTAATTTACTTTAGTCTAGTTGGTTGGAAAATATTGTCACCTGGCAATTAGCCCACTATATTGAATTTGCAATAAAGGTGTTAAATATATACGAAATAAGCAGTGTTATACAATAGAAAAAAACAGTACAAATCGAACAACACAACAATGCAAATCCATCCATACAATTCACTTAATTTCGGCAAGAACAACTTTTCACTTTACTCTGTAAGTAGCCATTATCGTATGAAAATCCATACAATGCCCATAATAAACTCCCAATCTGTGCAGTCATGTTATGTAACAGCTGTAAAATAATTGGTTGCAGCCACTTCACTATTGAAGAAAAACAATTGTCGAGTGGGCCTACAAGGAACGTGTAGCACAAGCTGAGTTAGTTCTGGACAATCTTATTACAACAGTGTTATGAGGTCAAACATCTTTCTTCTGTCTCCTCACTGGATATACTGGTGAAAGGATTAAAAGGCATGAGGAGATCTGTCGTCTCCATCTACTCCAAAAGGAAGATGCATGATGGTGAGTATGTATGTAGGATTATAAAATGTATGTATGCAAATTACAAATAGCACCACAACAGTCTGCTATTTATACTTCTCGCGTGTAATGTCACGTCAAGACCTAAAATATTGTTCAAAAGACATGTAAACAAAATAAGTGGACCCTTGTGCGTTTCAGCAGCCAACCACATCCATCTACTCGCAGCATCACCACACACAAACATACGGATATATCTCAGTCCCCAGCTTTTTTCATCGCGACTTACACCTCAACTTCTATTCCAATCCCGATCCACTGACACCCATCTATTTCTGTCCGCATTTCGTTAAATAATCTTCATATTCAGATGAATGATTGGTTTTGACATCTTTCTGTTACGAGTGATTTAGATCGTCTCTGTTAAGTGTTTAATTTAAAATAAATGTTAATTTTGCATACATTGCTGTTGCTATTCCTGATATCGCTGCATAATATTATGTATAATATAATCTTACGTCCTTCAATACTCCACTCCGCCATGCTGTGTTCAGCAAGCTGAGGTGTCGCCAAGTTTTTTGGCATCGCGAAGAATTAGCGACAATTATTTAGTGAGAACATTTTTTCCTGTTTACTTATTTATACTAATACTATGAGATTAGCCCGTGTCATGCACTGTTTCATTTTTATTTATTTATTACGTTTCTGAGCTGTTATAAAACTGTTAAGTTATATGGTAAAACGGTACTTGAGACAAACGAAAAATGAATTCTCAAAAAAGAAAAATGCTATATATAACACAATATTCAACAAATATTCACGAGGCTTACTACAGCTGAAAATGTTGAAAACAGATTCACAGAATAAAGTAACATCAAAATATAAACGTTTTTTTATTTGAATGTGATCTAAAATACGATATTGAGTCAAAGTTATAAAATCTTTACACGCGACTATTATTAATTCAACGATAAAGAAATTATTAAAATTTTATCATTGAATCGTTACATCGCACACATAATTTTATTTAAAACAGTGAAAATAGAGCGACACTTGGTATTACAATAGCAGAACTATCTAAATTATTATCGACAACAAGGTGACATATGTGTTTAGATTTAACATGCTTTTTTTAATTTCGAACGAACTTCAGAATATTAAAAATACGCTTTGACACGAGGGAGCTTAGCAGGCAATAATAATATGATGCAATTAGAGAAAAAAACGCTCTACTGAAATAATTTCGATGCGACTTTCACTGATGTCTTTCTTATATTTGATATGCCACAGGCATAACAATTATGCTTATAGATTAGTCGATAACAAAAAATGAAGCAAGTAGAGCGCATCTGTAGCATTTTAAATTCGATATGCTGTCAATGGAATATTGAAGTAATGCGTAAAATAATCGTAGCTTAAAAACTGTGGGTCTCTGGAACAAGCTACCCAAAGGATAGGTGATCCAAGTCGACAATTCTAAATATCCACGAAACCTAATTATTCATGACCTTGACCCAGATAGAGAAGTTAGATGCTGAAATGAAACGGCACGTGCAGGATTTCACAAGATGAAATCAGTTATCTGTAATGATAACTTAAATCTTAAACTTTGGCAATACATGATAAAGTGATATAAATGGTTTATTTTACTATATGGTGTTGAAACATAGAACATGAAGACTAGAAAGCTAAAAAAGCTAGAAGCATTCAAAATGTGGATTATTGTAGGATCCTCAACATTTATTGATTTCATCGTATCTCAAACATCGTGGTTCTCTTAAATACCATAAAAAATCCGAAAGGTTACCTATCTGGGTCATACATTGAGAGGAGAATAATACCACTTCCTAAAATTAATATTGATGGACCAAATCATCGGTCTACGTGGAATCGGTAGAAGGCGCAGGTCTTGGTTATGCAACATTCGCGAATGGTGGGTATCCAGACAGTTGAAGAGCTATTCCGTGCCGCCAAAGATAGAGATCACCAACGTCAGGGAGACCGTACATGACACATAAAGAAGAAGACGATAAGAATTGTTGCTGTCAGCGGTACCTGTAACAACATGATGGCCATACGGGTATCCTTTAGTCTGAAGATGAAGTGTCGAGTGTTTGGCGCCTGCATTCTGCCTATTTTAATGTACGGTTCTGAATCTTGGCATATGTCAGGCTTGTCTCAGTTGTTAGAACAAATGCCTAAGAACAACGGTCCGCAAACTATGGTACGCGTATCACTGGTAGTACGCGAGCAAGCAAGCGTTAAAATACTGAAATTCCATTAAACTTCAACATACTATAATTTACATGTAACATGTTAAGGTCGGTTTGCACCAAATATATTTATTGAGGTAACCCACTTAAAAGAATAAAATGCGTTGCATTTGGTAAGTGCCTATATATAAAGTTTCTTAAGATTTCATCCTTAAATTATGCAAATAATGTGTATTGAACTTATAGGAGGTATAATTTTCTATATGTATTCGTTAATTTTTGTTTTATACGGGTATATAAATTTTCTCAACTCAAATTCTAAGGTATGTTAATTTCACAATGAGTAAAGAGGGCAGGAAAATATCTATATCATAAAAATTTGCTTATGAAGGGGCAGGCGGTGGAGGACGGAGCCAAAAGAGGTACTGGTGATTCGTCTCTCTTCGTAGCTTTCATTAGATGATATAATTTAAAAAAAAGTTTGCGAACCCTTTCAATAAATAAATTATAGGTGGTAGGCCACATGATGAATGAGACGGTTCATCTTCGAAGCAGCAATCTATAACCACGACAATAAGGATGATGCGCTGGAGGTGGTTGGGTCACGTATTGATGATGCTGCCTGGTAGCTGGTCAAAAGTTGCGCTGTATCACCTGCAAGATATTCGATGAATAAGATGCTCATTGTATACCATATATCGGTGTTACGATAGGGAGATTCAGTCTCAGCCTGGCGTGGGAGAACGTAGAGTGCCGGGCTGCGAACCAACTTCGATGGAGGCGTTTTATGAGATCTCTGTCTTTCTGATGAAATGTTTAAGGCAATGATGATGGCTCGTTACAAAAATTTCAAAATTATTAATTAAGAAATTTGGAATGTGTCTAGCAAACAACTCGAGCTTTCGTCATAATTCAATTATACAACCCTTGTTGATATTAATATCAAATTGTTTATACATTTTGTTGAGTTGTCATTGTCGCCTTGAGTCCTTTGAATACACTCCTCCACAAACGATAATACTCGTAGTAGCTTATAACTTATTTTAACTAGGAAGGGGTATCATTGGCACTCTACATCGTCCTACATCAGGCTTAGAATGTAAATCTCCCTATTGTAACACCATGATGTCTTATTCATCAAATCTCTTTTAGATGATATACAGTGTAGCTCTTGACCAGCTACCATGCGGCATCATCAATACTTGACCCAACCACCTTCAGCATCTTATCCTTATGGTCGTGGTTGTAGGTTGCTGCGTCGAAGACGGACGTGTTACTAACCTAAAATGGTTTTAAAATAGTTTTACAAAAAACATTATACGTCAGTTCACGTTGAAAACCAACCAAGTTGTTGAGAGTAATACTCCAAGTCATCGCCCATTTGATTTATGAACGATGTGAATGAAATTAATAGCAGAATGATTGAAATATGGCAGTTATCACGAACAGCAATCAGCGTATACAGAGAGAACGAGAGAGAGACTGGCTCTGAAGTGGATCAGACGGTCCAAGATGGTGCCAAAATGAGTGGGATGGATTAATTGAACAAGCTCGACACCGTGTTATTTGATTGTTCAATATTGTATTATACATATACATTGAGTGGAGATTTCTAAATTAATGCAGACATATCTTATATTATAATTGTTTTGGAGCAATTGATCTTCAGGAAAATGTTGATCGTTCAAGCGTTCATATTTGTTATTTATTTACTTGTTTTTCCGATGAAGTTCTTTGAAGACGTTGATAATAACTCCACTGAATTAAAACTTTTGAAGTTCATTTTTAATCTTTATTTTAAAATAGTATAATCGGTTATCTCGATAAACAAAACGAAGAGTTATCAATTGAGTCGGTATTTATATTGCAAAACTTCATTTAAAAGAGAATGATTTAACACCTAAATATGAAAAAATCTACATAGTAAATTCAATTCAAAGGACAATTTTATATAACGCCAGAACAAACTCTCATCAAGGGAACAAATCAGGTCTGGCAGCTAAAGCAGCGCCCGAGTGAATAATGTATAACACTATCTTTGTTTACAGTACAATCTTGTGGGATTATTGCCATTTGGCAATCTCCTCCAACTAACCAGAAAGATTTTTATGAAGCCTTAAGTGAAAACCAGACAAAAACGTTTTTTTTAAATCTGGGTTAAAGCGAGAATCGAACCTGCAACATCCAAGACGGAAGACAGGTAGGTGTTTTACCAACTAGGACACAGAAGTCGTCAAAATAAATCTGGGTTACCGCGAGAACCGACTTTGCAACATCCAAGACGGAAGACAGGGAGGTGTCTTACCAATTAGGACACAGAAGTCGTCAAAATAAACTTAAATTTAAGTGCTTGTTTCGTTTAACAAAAGCATTATCAAACTGTACTTAATTCATTACTTAATAACCTTTATCATTTTGTGATAAAGGTTTACGACTCGACTTGTTCGAACAAATAGAAAGAACAGAACACGACCGTAAAAGTTTAATTAACGAACAGATAAACTTATATTATTCACCTCTAATTGATATTTAAAAATAATAATGGATGGCTGAGGGTGTTCTGATTCTGCTACTTACAGAATCCTTAAGAATCCCAGCTCTAGGATTTAATATACTTACAAAATCAAACAATAAACTTAATCAAACCTTGTTGGTTGACAAACATTACTGAAACCCCTTTTTGGCTAAAGATAGAAAAAATCCAAATAGTTTGTTTTGAAAACCCTTTTAACTATACTGATCTCTTCCATCTTGTTCTACATAAAAGTTGGGTAAATATAGTATTGAAGTATAAATTTTTTATGAAGGCTGGTTGTTCTAAAGCTGGTTGTTCGAAAGCTGGAGGTTACTAATATGTCAAGATGGTCGGCTCTTATTACGTTTTAGTGCTAGTTTTAATCCATAGGCTGGATAATATTTTGCTATACAAGTTTGGTAAACAATGTCTTGAGTTCAGTGTGTCAATGCTTTTGTAAAGGGAAACAAGCCAGTCACTTAAATTTAAGTTTGTTTTCTAGATTTTTTTCCCAGCCATCTGGAATTGAACCAGAACTCTCGACAGCAACATAACCTGGCGATCATTGATTTTCTCATCTTACTGGATCATTTACAAAAGGATGCTTGTAAGCGGTTTAATAAATTCAGATGGAATCATGCCTCATGGTTAGATGAAAACTGGGATGTAACATAAGAAACCATTAACAACGGGAATACTGTATTTGATGTTTGAACACGAATCTAGATTATGAGGTCCTCACAATGATGTAGGATGATTGGACAACAAGTTCAATGGAGCTATAAATATAGAGTTTTAAATTCGCTTCTTATGTAGAACTTTATACTGTATTAGAAAAACTGTATTTGATGTTTGAACACGAATCTAGATTATGAGGTCCTCACAATAATGTAGAATGATTGGACGACAAGTTCAATATATCTATAAATATAGAGTTTTAAATTCGCTTCTTATGTAGAGCTTTATACTGTATTAGAAATACTGTATTTGATGTTTGAACACGAATCTAGATTATGAGGTCCTCACAATAATGTAGAATGATTGGACGACAAGTTCAATATATCTATAAATATAGAGTTTTAAATTCGCTTCTTATGTAGAGCTTTATACTGTATTAGAAATACTGTATTTGATGTTTGAACACGAATCTAGATTATGAGGTCCTCAAAATGATGTAGAATGATTGGACGACAAGTTCAATGGAGCTATAAATATAGAGTTTTAAATTCGCTTCTTATGTAGAGCTTTATACTGTATTAGAAATACTGTATTTGATGTTTGAACACGAATCTAGATTATGAGGTCTTCACAATGATGTAGAATGATTGGATGACAAGGTCAATGGAGCTATAAATATAGAGTTTTAAATTCGCTCCTTATGTAAAGCTTTATCATCAAAGACGAATTTTCTCCAAGTCGATCAGTCCCTCACCGTTTCCTTCAAGTGTCTTTCCACTCTAAACCTTCTAAAGTTTTGCTGCACGTTATCTAAAAGTCTCTGTCTCAGACTGCCAAGCGGACTTCTTCCTTGTTGTTTTACTTGCATAATGATCTTTGCAGACCATGTTAACTGAGATCTGCTTACATGGCCTATCCATGCTTACCTCCGTGACCTTATGCCGCTGGTAATTTGCACTTAGTGGTTGTCTCGTTAGTTATCGAATTTGTGCATTAGTTCATTCATTCAATTTCCACATTAGTTTTAGACCAAGTATCTCTCTAATACTATATATCCAACTAGTGGTATTTAAAAACGAATCATTCTGTCAGCCAGTCTTTGACTTTGGACTTTACGCACAAAGACATAGAAACAGTTAGTGATAATTTGTGAGGTGACAACGAGAAGGAATCTTAGAAGTGATGGGGGAGTTTTGGGCAATGAATCGATTTGACTGCCACTAAAACTCATTACCGGCAAATTTCTATTAGACATAGCAACACAACACAGCGCGGGGCGGAAGATTGCTACGATTCTTGGAGACCGTCCAACTTGAGGATGGTTTGAATGTAACAAAATGTAATAGAAAAGGCTCGCATTAATTTGTTGTTTTTTGTATTCAAAAGTAATATCTTAAGTCACTACATATTATAGTATTTGTCTGCAGAGATTATTCAAACAATCAAAATACGATAACTGCAATTTTTGACATACCATTCGCCATTCTGGGAAACACGTCATGCCTTAATACACAAGGAAAAATCTCAGGAGAGTTTCATCACAAAAAAAACAAGAGTAATTTGAAAAACTAAATACTTAAGCTTTTTAACTATTAACATTTTAAAATATGTAGTTTTGTACATTTATAACTAATAATGTAAATACCTTGTTGATGAGATGCTTTGTAATAAACATTTAGTTTGATTTTTATCATAAAAAATATTTAAGGGAAGATTATAGAAATATTCCATACCAAGATATATAAGTATGAAATTGTTCTGCATTAACATGGTATTGAATTCAGGAGTATATATTTTTATTTTTGATTTATTTGCAATAGTCATTGTTTTCTTCAGGGATTTGCAGATTTTTTTTTCTAAAAATGTCTTCCAGTTAAGGCACTCGAAACAATTCGTACAATGACAAAGTATTTTATAGAATAACTTTGACAATAAGTCTTTGGATAACTTTTTCTTGAGTTTAAAATATTATTGTATAACGGCTTCTCAAGTAATAACTCATAATACTACCCTGATCATAAAATTTTAGGACTTTATTCATAAAATCGAAAATACAAGTTTATTCATCAAAATCGATATAGTCCCCTTCAAAGTACTCCCCATCGACTGCAACGCACTCACGCTAGCACTTGATCCAATCCTCGAAACACCGCTGGTACTCAATTTTCGGTATGTCCATCAGAGCCGTCTTCGATTTTTTCATGACATCCTTTCGGGTGCTGTAACGCGTACCGCGAAACGGTTTTTTAAGTCGGTTGAACAGGAAAGTCACAGGGAGCCAGATCAGGTGAATTCAAAGGCTGCCGGATAGTATTCGTGTTGTTTTTGTTCAAAAACTCATGGAAATCATGTCTTTCGCGATTTCAACGCGCTCATTTTTTTCCATGAAATTGAGGTATTTCGGCACCAGTTTTGCAGCGACACGTCAGGCCCAAATCACTAACCAAAATGTCTTGAGCGGATCCATAAGCGATGTTCAAGTCCTCTACCAGCCCTCTGATGGTCAATTTGCGGTTTTTGGCCAACATTTCTTTGATTTTATCGATGTTTTCATCGGTTTTCGACTGCCACTGCGTTCGTCATCCTCGACCGACTCACGACCACTTCTGAAGCGTTCGTGCCATCGAAAAACACTTCTCCAACATTTCCAAGGTCTGCGGACCGTTAAATCCGTTTTTCACACAAAATTTAATGCAAACTCGTTGATGCACAGTTGATGCCATTTTCAAACTTGTAAAAAATAAAAAAACACGCACAAAGGTAGATGTACTCAGTACAGCGTAACTTTCACAAATGTCAAGCTATGACGCAGAAATTTGGGGGAAGTGTCAATGATAGATGTGGTAACCTAATAAAAAAAAGGATTCCAATCGGGTGACTGACAGCGCCACACGGTGGCCGGTCCTAAAACTTTTTGATCAAGGTAGTACATCCATTTTACATTCATTTTATGATGAAATATGTCGTTAACATACATGATGAACACCAAAGGTCCAAAAACCGCGCCTTGAGGTATTCCATAAATACTTGTGACTGGCTTTGGATTTCATTTAACTTTACTACGTGCCCTTCATATAAATAAATTTCAATCCTGTATGATATTTCAACTGTAAAACCTTATTTCGAGTAACTTTAAAGAAAGTAATGTTGACCAACTCGTATATTGTTCATAAATTTTGTAAAGTTGAATAATTATTTGAATATGTTTTGTGATCATGTATCTAGCTTTATTTATATTTGTCTGGTTGGTTGGAAGATATTGTCACCTGGCTTCTTCAACGAAGATCAAATATTTGTGGTAATAGAACGTGGCGTGGTAAAAAGTGATGTATGGGTTAATGAAGTTGTCTGCTGGTTGGAAGAGATTGCCGCCTGACAACAAGTCCGCCATATTGTATTTGCAATAAAAGTGTTAAAATAAATAAAGTGAAAATACTGGAATCGTATTTAAAAAAAATGGGTTTCAATGGGAGCACGCCACCCCCGGGCAGGAAGACAGACGTCTGACCAAATATGACACAAAGGTCGTCAGGATAAAACAATTTTGCAACGATATAGGATCACAATCCTAAGTTATGAAAGAAAAATATTGTAAAGAACAGATTGCAAAGAATTTCGGGAAAAACCAAATCGTTTAAAGTGCACGAGACAGCCAAGTGCCAATAGTCTAGCACGATGCGATAGTCTTCCCCCGTGATCTATTCCGGGAATCTCCAATTGGATACTCATTCTCCAATAAAATTGTAGTTTTATTGCTAAATGTAACATCTGAACATTATTCCATGAATTCTAACACTTTTCGGTTTGGTTCCAAACTAAATATTTGATCAAAAATACATACGTATAAATTTATAACAGTCCCAATAAATTTTGATCTAATTATTTGTCTACATAAAAGTTGGTAAGAAGCCCGTCTATCGACCTAGAGGTTACGGGTTCGATTTCCGTCGATAACATTTTTTAAGGATGAATATGATGAAAGTTTAATATAATACAATACAGTATGTATTCATAAGATAAGAAGAACGTTAATTTCAAAGGTGCTTTCAGCACCGTCGAAAAATGGCACTTTGCTATCTATAAATTAGTTCATGCTAATAAACTTTATGTGCCAATTTCTACTTAGCATTGTGGTTTGATTGAAGGAAGTAAAGAGATATAAGCACTTATAAAATATTTCTTCGTAGAGTTTGACGTATGTAATACATCGAAAGAAAGGTATCGACAGGAAACAAGGTAAACAGAGCACTTCATGTTATATACAACAACCGCGTAATATCAACAGAAGCAAATATGACAATACATAATAGTGTTTTGATGGCCGCCTAGATGTATGGAAGTGAAACTTGTACTTGGCAGAAGAAGGATAAGAGTAAGATTAATGCTGTGGAGATGCGTACACTAAAGACGATTTGTGGAGTGTCAATGTTTGATAGAAGACGGAATGAAGATATCATAAATTCATACATGTATTAAATGGATGTTTTGAGTAAGATGAAGAAATGAGCTTTAAGACGGTTCAGACATGTGAAGTGAAAGAATGATGAAAGAATGACTAAGCGAATACACAAGCCAGAATTGCAAGGTATGCATGGAAGAGGCAGACCGAGGAAAACGTGGCTGGACCAAACGAGTTTGAAAGAGGGTAAAGTGAAAAACGAAAATATATTTTAAAAACTTGTCTAAAAATTAAACTATCATAATATTTTTTTGAATAGGTAATCCACTCAAGCTAGGATGATTTGTGCCACCAAATTGAACTCATTATGCAATTAATTATATGAGTCAATATCTTCTCTCTGGCTCCATCCCAACTCATTGTCTGCGAAGACTGTTGGGGTCAGCTCTCCTCGTCCTCAGGTTGTATGCTCTTCTGTCCCGGACTACGTCCCCCAGGCCGCGCCTCTGCATCAGGTTATCTTTTTGCACCACCCATGAATTCCTTGGTCTTCCTCTGGTTGTTATTCGAGGAAGGTCCATGGAGATTGCCTGGTTCACAATGTGATCGGGTGCTCTGCGTCCAACGTGCCCATACCTTCTCAATCGCCTCTCCTCCATCTTGCTGTTGATGTCTGTAACACCTAGGCTTCCACAAATGCGTGAGCTTTTTATTTTGTCTCTTAGGGACACACCAGCTGACCATCTTAGCATGCGTATTTCAGCAGTTTCTAGTTGCCTAGAGTAAGAGTTATACATCGTCCAGCATTCGGAGCCATAGAGCAGTGCGGGTCTGACAATCGTTTGATATAATTTTCCTTTTATCACATAGAACTCCCGTCATTGATCTAAACTTCATCCATCCCACACTAATTCTATGTGTTACATCTGCTGCATATCCTCCATCGCTATGGATGAGTGACCCAAGATACTTAAAGGAGTCACAATTTGGTAATGTTTCTCCATCCATTTGCATTACGGGAGTGACAGCAATTGTGTTCTCGAATGGTGGGTACATATACTCTGTTTTCTTTCTGCTCAGTCTCAATCCATTGCCCTCCAAGATTCTTCTCCACCTTTCCAGACTATTTTGCAGGTTTTCATGTTTTTCACTTATTAATACGATATCGTCTGCAAATAGTAGGATATTTAGGAGACTGTTCATTTCCTGTTTAGTTAAATAGTCCATGACTAAGATGAACAATAGCGGACTGAGTACCGATCCTTGATGTACCCCCACCTTTACAGGAAATTCTGGTGAAGTTCCCGAAGTGCACCTCACTTGCGTTGTCACGTTATCGTACATGTCACGTTATCGTACATATGAGTCAATATAATAAAACTAATTAAAAAAAATGACAATTCTAGATAATTTAAAGTTTCAACTGATTAAGCTTCAAAAATGTAACAATCGATCTATAAATGGAAAAGATCCTCGAAGAAATAATAAACGTAAAGGAAAAAGTAAAAGTATTGCTTTTAGTAAATCAAATCTATCTCGCAAAGGACAAACGAAAAATACATGGTCTAACATATACGAGTAGTTTCATCAATAATATTAAAATATATCATTCGAACTTTTCTCTGATGCAAAATACTGCCAGTGTGTAACCGGCGCTGAGCTACAGTCTCTGGCTTTGGTTTCACTGGCTTTCACTTCAAGTTTTTTTCTGGTTGGTTGTATGAGAGTTCTAAAAAGAACGACCTGAGAATGAATGTAGCAAAATCGCAAGTCATGACGATAGGAAAGTTTGAAAGGAAAAATAAATGCGATATATGGGTGAACAACGAATGATGAGAGAAAGTTAAGTTTAACCATGAAGGCAATATTTTACTCGATATTGGAAGAGTTACGAGAGATATTGAACGGCGTGTAGCGATAGAAAACAGAATAATTAGAGTGCTAAAACGTATATATTCGAACCGGACAAATTCAAAATCTTAAAATTATAGTTTAGAAAACAGTATTCTAGTGCCAACAACTTCGATGTATAGGAGTGAAACGTGTAGGTATGTGGAAAAAGACTGAAAGGAGCCGAATAAATATTGTTTAAATGCGTGCATTGAAAATAATATATGGGGTGGCAATGTATGACAGAATACGGAATGAATGGCTTTGATTTATATTGTTGTGAGTTCTGTGTTTTTTATTATACTTGTAACATACATGCATTGTGAGGATGATTTATGCAAGTGAATCATTGTTTCGATACGTGGGATACAGCCCTGGGCCTTGGCCTACTGTGTGGTTGTCTATATGAGCTTCTATTGATAATAATTTTGTAAGAATTATGTTAATGTTTATACTTTGTAACAACTTAAGTTTAGTATTGATACGCATTATAAATATATTTTTTAATATGTATAATTTTAATGATCGAATGTAAAATAAATGAATTTAATAAAAGTATAGGACAGTAATCCGTATTCCACAAACCGCAAGGCGCACCAACGTTTTTATCATTCAACAATTATAGATTGCCGAAAGACCTTCGACGTACTTTGCGTACGTTGCTTGAAATAACGATGGAAGTCTTGACAAGCTGGTGATCACGGTGACAGTCGAGGGAAGGCAAGCAAGAGGAAGGGGTTTTATAAGATATACAGATCAAACAAAGGAGTTAACGGGAGCCACTTTAAGCGCAGCATTCAACATAGCCCAAGACCGAGAGAGATTGAGACAGATGGTGCGCCGAGTTCGAGACATAACATATTCGTAGCAGAGGATCACGACCCTCACCATAAAACACTGTGAAGAATACGAATAGGACAATATGCACGACGAAGTGTATAGACGTTGCACAGGCAAATTAATTGATATATTTTCTCTGCCTACGTAGGTAGGGCCATGGCGGGATGGTGATTTTGAAGAAGAATTATAAAAAAACACTTTTTCAAGTACATCATATTAATCAAACAGAAATATGCATGGTTTCTATCCATCTTGATCATTGATCGATTGATCCGTTTGATTAGATGATGTAAAAATGTTTGACGGTTCGAAACGCTAATATTATGACTTTAGTGTCAAAAGAACCTGCAATGTTTTATAAAGTAAGAAATTTAATGTAAATTTTAGCACGTTCCTCGGAGATTCATCGTCATCACAATAATTTGTTTTTATTTATTTATTTATATACTCGTATGATAATAAATCTTATAAATACATAATTTGTGAAAAAAACGATAGATAATTTAACGAGGACACGCAATTTTAATGGATCTGGGTTTGTTGCCTTTCATTTGTCGTGTGAGTCGTGTCCCCAGTAAACTAGGCTTTTGTCTGTATCTTACTGAAGACAAAATCATTATATCCCTATTGGTGTAGGCAGATATAACAGATCTCCTTTTAATCTATCCTGGCATACATATTTCGTTTCTGCCGCGTCAATACACTCCGTAATGCATATTCTCCTTTTAAAACGTCTTTATATTCTTCTTTCTTTCAGAATTTAATTCATTTGGCCGTGAAATTTTTCTAGGACTTCCCAAACTTCTCGTATCTTCTATATTACACGTATATTTTATTTGTTTTAAATCTTTAATTATTTGTTATTTATATTATATTATGTAAGGCTGAACCATCGAATGTTCATTTTTTCATAACTCTTTTTGAAAATTGATATTGAATAAACACTCTGATTTCACAAAATATGGGGGGTATAAATATGCGCACATTTCACGGACTAAAAAAAAAACAATAATACGAGTATAAACAGCGTAATAAAAATAATTTAAATAAATTAATATCTTGCTATACGAGTCTTCTAAGAAAAATACTAAAAAATATAGTTTCGAGAAAATTATTGTATCAGTTCTTACGTTTGTATTAATTTAAAGATTATAAAACTTATTTTGATTTACGAGTATATTAATATTATCTTGCCAATAAATTCATCAAAAATATTTTTAATAAGAAATAAAATAAAAAGTAAAATTCGATAAATATCCATGATGATTTTATCTTTTATTTTTTCTAATTTTTATTAAATTTTGAAGGAAATGCTTTTCAACAAAAAATAGCACACTTATGAAGAAAATAATTTCATTCATAAAACGGCGTAAGTGTGAAGAGAACAATCTTATACAGAAAATGACATAATTATGAATAAAAATATTTTTCTATTATATACAAAAAAGAATAGTTATGAATATTTCAAATTTTCTTTTCACAAAATGACAATTATGAAGAGAAAAATTGTGTACACAAATGGCATAATTATGAAGATAATATTTTTCTATTAGATATATACAATAAGGTATAATTTTGAGAAGTTCAAATTTTCTTTTCACAAAATGACATAATAATGAAGAGAAAAATTTTGTACACAAAATGGCATAATTTTGATGGGAGCATTTTCTATACAAAAAATCCCACACACACACACTTCACTCCATTTAAGACATTAAGGTCTTACTGTCACATATCGGCAGATCTATAAATGTTCCTTTCTAGTTCGTCTTCCCTTGTTAATTTTTTGCGGTTTTCTTACCAAATATATTTTCTTAGAAATATGTGTATTCAGATGCCGGAAAAGTTCCCACAATAAGGCTGTAGTAATTAGATTAGGAATTTTCATGAAATTGTTTTCTTTTGTAATATTTTTACTCTGTTAATAATAGTAAGCCGATTCCCGAGTAAGAGAGTCATTGTTGAGATTCTGCTCTCTTAACATTATTATTATTATTACCTTATCTCTTATTTTTATATTTATTTATCAATTACTCTGACAGACATATTATATTTACACAACACAAAGCAATATCTGTCTACACGAGGCAGCTGTTCTCTTAGTGCGAGTCTAACACATAACACCTATGTTATAGAGAGTGCCCCGATCTATGGTTGTGTGGCCTATAGAGTGTGTGTGAGAATCCGCCGTAGAGATCCCGAATTCCACCGCGTTGGACTGTACCACTTATAGTTTTATTGTTTATTAAAAGTATGCTCAAAATATAAACCACTAAGAAGTATCGCCCTTGAAAACGGATTCGCTCTGCGGAGGTGGCCGGTATCTCACACCTGTGTTGCCACTGTACCGCGTGGACAGAAATACCTCAACTGATCTTCTTGTAGACCTTTGCCCCAACATTTTAAGTATATACGAGTATGTATACATATTTTATTTTTTTAATTTTTTATTGTATTCACCACTGGTTTTGTTATTCAAGGGTGGATTGTGTCGTATAGTTGCAGATCTAATATTTTAACAAGCTTAGATGCTAGGGTAATCTTCATGAACACCAAGCTATCAAAGCTTTTCGAATATGGCATTCGTCATAAGCATTGTATTGTATTTAAAAAAAAATTAACTGATCCTTTTTAATTTTTACTATGAAATATACTCGTATATATATATATAAAGCACTCCTCTGCTTAACGAGGCTTTTGACTGTACTAAGGCAGGTAGGTTTTACAAAGTAAGAGCGTGTGAAATAAATACCACGCCAACTGCTTGGTCAGGCGACGTTTCAGTTAAAATATGATGCCTTTACTCTAGTAGTATGTTAGGTCAACTACAGTCGAAGAACGGAAAAGTCCTGTTGAAATTAAATGACTTTTAATATGCTGCCGGGTTGTTCCTTTTGAAAGAAACTTTACAAACACACCATACGGTATTTTTTTAACATTTTAAAACATTACGAAACAACACGTCTTTTTTCGTATCTAGTTGACATACTACTGAAGATTAAGGTATCGAATTGTAACTGTAACATCCCCTGATCATGCGTTGAGTGTGTCCGGCATGGTATCTGTCCGTGTACTCTCTAACTTGTGTCCGGCGTGGTATCTGTCCGTGTACTCTCTAACTTGTGTCCGGTCTAACTTGTGGCCGGCGTGGTATCTGTCCGTGTACTCTCTAACTTGTTCAAGCCAAAACCTTTGGAACTCATTAAAATCATGTAGAGATTTTTAGTACCAACTTTCATGTATGTCGACTAAATGCCGTAGAAATGTATACATTTAGAATAATACACGGGGCAACAATATATTAAAGAATACGGAATGAAATGATTAGGGATAGTTGTGAATTTAAGGATGGTGCGTTGAGTAAGATGAAGAATAGTTATCTGAGATAGTTAGGGTACGTAGAACGAATGAATGAAGAAAGACGTAAAGCACTGTATGTATTGTATTTAAGCATTGTTTTGTATAAACATTATTTTATATCTAAGCATTGTTTCGTATCTAAGCGTTGTTTTGTATCTAACTATTGTTTTGTATACAATCATTGTTTTGTGTATATGCATTATATGTATCTTAGAACTGTTATGTATCTAAGCATGTTTTGTATTTAAGCATTATTTTTGCATCTAAGCATTGTTTTGTATCTAAGAATTATTTAGTACCTAGAAACTGTTTTGTATCTAAGATTTGTTCAGATTTTTTCAACTTTGAACAGTTATTTTAATTTTTTTTGCGTTTGGCGTCTTAGTGGTCTAAGCACCATTATTTTTTAATAAAGTTAAAATTGTCATTTTTGGTGTTGAATCATTATTTTAACTGTTTTGTATTATGTTGAGTTTTCTAAACTAGTCTTCCATACACATTATCAAACCCATCTTATTGGATGTCGATCTCCGAGAAGACTACTAAGTTTGTAAATGAAAACTCATCTACAAATCTCAAAAGATCATTTCAGTTTCTCTACACGGCCCAGCCCTAGCTCTGAGAAGCTGTTGTGAATATTCTAATTTTACCTCACTCCACGCTAAATTGGTCCGCGGTCCATCGCGCTGTGCTCTCCTCTCGTCTCTCCCCTGTCCTGTTCTGTCTTCTCGACTTGATCAGCTCAGGAGCGAGCGAGTGCTACTCGCCTTGCGTTATTTCATACGAGTACGTGTAACAATACTCAAATTCTTTCATCATTTTTGCACTTATATGAGATAATACTTATGTATCGAAAACGTAGTAAACTAGCTACTAACTAGAGACAGATACTCATTATAAACTAGCTACTAACTAGAGACAGATACTCATAAAAATAATATTAATAAAATAACAATTCATATAAAGCCGTTAAGAGAGCAAACTCTCCTCAAAGGCGCTCCAACTTGGGTCTCGAACCA
Organism: Odontocerum albicorne; assembly: GCA_949825065.1. Taxonomy (NCBI): domain Eukaryota; kingdom Metazoa; phylum Arthropoda; class Insecta; order Trichoptera; family Odontoceridae; genus Odontocerum; species Odontocerum albicorne. The sequence goes on from OX463857.1 coordinate 15,164,101, forward strand.
CTATATCAGACAAAATTTACCAAGGGAAGACGAACTAAAGACATATATTTGTAGATCTTTCGAAATGTGATAGTGACACATTCGGCTTTAGGTGTAGTGTTTATATATAATCATAAATTTTGATAAGACCTTCCAAAAATGTTGTCTCCTAAAGGTGCACACGCCACCCATATAAATAATAAATATAGGTTTATTTCAGGGCTGTGGAGTCGGAGTCGGAGTTGGAGTCGGAGTCGCGGAGTCGCGGTGTTTGGGCCGGAGTCGGAGTCGGAGTAGGAGTCGTAAAAAACGAGCGACTCCGACTAATTTTTCGTTAAAATTTAAAATACGTTTTCTTTTAAATTATTATAATGAATGTGTATTGTGCACGAATATTAAACTTGCAGGCGCAAGTCGCGCCGATATGGTGAATCACCGAGATCCATTTAATGCATAAAGTCTACGAAAATGTGTTTGTCTCCTTCTTTCTCACGTCGAAAGAAAATTCTGTTGGCTGGGATCTATGTTAACCCCATGGTTCGATCCATATTGACGGAAGAACAAATAAATAGAGCGAAAAACGCTATGTTTGAATTAACCGTTCGTATGAAGGGCCTTCGACTAGAAAAAGAGATGACAGCAGGCAGCGTACACGAAGTATCATCATCTTCATCCGACACCGCTGAATCTGAAGACGATTTTGAAAAATATCTCAATGAACAAGATAAACTAAAACGTCCTCGTTTGAATCACAGCCCCAATATAGATGAAGGAGACTCTATTTCAAAATTTAAAATTGAATTTTATGATGCATTGAAAATAATGGAAAAAATTGACCGAACTTATAAGTTAAATGTTGAAATGGCAATACAGCGGTATCTAGAAATCGTAAAAGATTCAGCATTGATCGTTACAGCATTACCCCCAACCCAAGTATCCGTAGAGTGGTTATTTTCCGCTCTTAAAATTCTCAATTCTGATTTGAGAGCCTCTACGAATACAGATTTAATAGAAGCAATGTTGTTTTTAAGAATAAATTCTAATAAATAATTATTAAAGTTTGATCTTGTTTTATTTTTATCCCTATAACATGAAAAAAATGGCTATATGCAAAGGTAGGAAACAACCTGCTAAAATTGAGCTTTTTTGAGTCGGAGTTGTAGAGTCGGAGTCGTGGAGTCGGAGTCGTGGAGTCGGAGTCGTGGAGTCGGAGTTGTGGAGTCGGAGTCATATTGTTGGTAAATATAGGAATCGGAGTCGGAGTCGTGTTTTTTTTTAAGTGACTCCAGAGCCCTGGTTTATTTATAGTAACATAGTATGTATGTATATTAATACATTCCGAAATCGCACATACGAGTATATCTCAAGATAAACTAAAGAAAATAATTTAAGAGAGAAGCTATTAAAAGTTCTGGGCTCATTTCATAACACTCCCCCGGCCGAGATACATCCCATCAATATACAGCGATCCCGGCCGCGAGGACACCAGATGTTTTTCAGCCCATATGTCTAACACTAAGAGGCAGACCATTCCACACCACATAACTAGCAATGGTAAAAGCTCTATGATAAAACCCCACCCTGTTGGATCGATTTGGAACAATCAATTTATTAGATGAAGAAGAAAGAGAGTTTAGAAGATATTTCTCCGTGGTCTATGTATGAGAGAGTAAAGATATTAGCCCTGGCTTTAATCTAGTTTTTTTCTTGGTGAAGATGCTTAATTATAGGTCATTAGAGTGGAAGATCTCTTCGGCAGAGTGTCAGCTTTTTGTTTACTTAGGGGCTGATCTAGTTAAATCCATTGGTTCTGAACTATCTTGGTTCGGGATAAGTATCTGACACAACGTATCTATAGATTGTTACATCAATCTATACGTAGAACCAATTTGCCTTTAATAATACCAGCAGGTAGAGCAATCACTCTCGAATCGTATGTGTCCTTAGATTGATGTTGTTCATGTATCGCTCATTTTCTTCAGGAAAAAGCTCATAAATTTAGTATAATAGTAATCCTGAAAACTATTTCAATATTAATATTTTTTATTTTATTTATTTTTTTATTTCACCTGGCGAATTTATTGCCATGTGAATAATATTATCTTTAACATGTTTTAATTTGTCTAAATACTTTATTTCATATAAATGGCGTGGTCGCTTTATACTATTTCCTGATGAATCAACAGTTTCACCTGTAATATATTTAATTTTGTGAATATAATGATAATTATAACATTTAATATTCGGAGGTGAATTAGTACATCGAAATCTTCGATAGTCAAATAATAATAATAATAATATTAAAAGGTTAATTTATAAAGCACTCTTTAGAGAGCAAACTTTTCTCAAATGCGATCTAACTCAATATTCGAACCCACTCATAAAATTTTAATAAGACCTCCCAAAAAGGATTGCCTTTAAGTGCTTCCTAAAGTTGCACCCATATCTCAGACACAAGAAGACAGACCATTCCACGCCACAAGACCAGCAACGGCGAAATCTATCATAATACCTCGACCTATTGAATTGATTTGGAACAACTAATTTATTAGATGAAAAAGAAATCAACTTCAAAGTTCTACTTCTCTCCGAAGGAACATCCATCGGACACAAATTCGAAAAGATACAATGGAGACATCCCATTTATACAAAGTTTGAAATCAATCCGTTCGCGACATTTAAGTCAGTGTAGACTTTTTAGAAGTGTACCAATATGGCGATATGTATGACTAGCATATATCCAGCTATATTGAAAACAGATTGGACTCTAGATATTTATGTTACAAATAAATAAGAATAAATGTATTGAATTAATCCAGACGCGACACACCAAATTAATGAATAAGAGTTTTTATTCTCTTGTTGGAAGACATCGACTTACACATTTTAACTCTCTAAGATTATAGAAGCCTGAAGAAACCGTATCACCAATTTGTCTATCGAAGGAGAGCTTACTATTAACACAGACATACTCGTAAAAAAATATATATTATCTTTTGGAAAGATACCAACACCTTTGACTGATAAAGCATCCCCATCAAGAAGGTGTTGTTTACGCGATGAAGCCACCAGAGAAGTATAGTTTTAATTGGATTTAATTTAAATTTATTTCTTGACATTCAATTTGAGACTTTGATAATGCAGTTAGACGTATCCTGTTTCAGAATGCTTTTTCCACTTGCATCACATTAATTAAAAAGCAAACTTATGAATACACATATACGTCGTTTTACGGATCTCTTTTAACAGATTTTCACTATAACGGATTCGAAAAAATAATCTATAAATTCACTAAACGAAAAAAAAATAACGATTTACGGAATATTTTAAAATTGGAATTAATATGAATATTTTCGCGAAGTGAATCCACCCTTAAACTCGTTATAACGAATATTGAAATTTTTATAATACAGTGAAACCCCGTTTTTACGTGCCCGGAATTCACGTTTTCCCGCTAGTTGCGTTCTATTTTTACAATCCCGTTTTATTTTAGTACATTAAGTACCCGCTTTTACGTTTTTATTTCCCGCAATTTACGTTTGAAACATTTAAAATGCAAATCAATTTATAAACATATTTAATTAAATGCGCGACGATTTAAAATATTTGAAATGAATATTAGGAAGCAGAAATATGTTGTTTCTATTTATAGATACGTATGCACCTGCAGCGCTCATGGTCAAGGTTACACGAGTCGTGTAATACGATGCAATTGGTGAGAAGTTTAGCGAATCAGAGGCAGGCAGACTGTAAACTTGGTCAATCTGTGCTTGTGTTTTAAACATATCGGTCGTGTACATACAATTTCAATTGTCATGTATTTCGTGTGTCAATTTACATTTTTTTCATTTCTTTTAATTTTTCGTTGAATCCCTTCAAATGTTTCAGCAAAGAAAAACATCGATTCAATAGAAAAGGAAAATTCTAGAAAAAGTGAATAAACACGTTGGTTCACGTGTTTCGCTCGCGCGTGATTTGGAGATACCCATTACAACTTTGGCTACGATAATAAAAAATCGCAAATCGATTGAAAAAAGTTTTCCGATTTGCGTGATTATCTAAACAAAAAATAATTTTCAATTTTTTTTTCTAGCCCCGAATCTACGTTTTCCCTCGAATTGCGTTTTTTTTATCAGTCTCTTCAAAAACGTAAAAACGGGGGTTCACTGTAATGATTATTTTTGTTGAATCGAACGAACGTATATAAAACAATGTGTGTGACGAATCTCGTTTAAACGAAATAAAAATTTCAGTCTTTATTTATAACGTGCTTTTGTTTTATTAATTTATTTGTTTGTTCTAGCCACACAGATTTTAATAACATTTTTGTCTGGAAATCATGAATTATTTAATAATTAATATTTTTATATTCATTATGTTTAAAGACAGCTTCTGGATAGGAGGAAGAAACGCGTGTAGCGAATAATAATGTATTAGTGGAATAAGAAAAATGATTTGTTGTTAAATATTGATTGGCCGTGATAACTCTTTAGTTTGCCGAGTGTATTCATTGGACCCATGCGCTCACGTTACGTTGAGATTTAAAACAAAAAAAACTTTGCACATTTCATGAGTATCGCAATCTATGGTGGTAAGGTAACAACTCAAAATTCAGTTCAGTTTGATCCCATCACCACCCACGCTATTATGAGGGACAAAATGAGTCCACGTCCAGAGCGATCTACTGTAAAATATTAATAAATTGGTGGCAGTACATCAGGTCCATCCTTCTCATTAAGATTATTTAATAAATACTTCAACAATTTAAGTATCAGGGTATCTTATTTATAACACTATAGATATTTACATAAAAAAATATTCACTTTATTTTTCTGTTTTATTTAATTTGAAAAAGGTAAATTTCCAGGGGGGCCTTGTGTATTTTTTTTTGCTGAAAAGTGGGTAGTGGGTCAAATAAGTTTGGGAACCTATGATCTAGGGTATCCATGTTAAAAATTAGGAGATTTTATTTTAAAAGATTAATTTTTTACAAAAATATTTGCTAAAGTTTTTTGAAAGAGGTATCATCGATCACGTGAAAGCACGGGACCGGGACCGGGACACAATGCAAATCGGAATACAAAGTGTTAAATATGTTGGAAACTGTTGCATCATAGATAAATCGTTTGATTACTTAATTATTCTTTACTTCAGGATCAAAATAAAGACGAAACATGGACAATCTTATAAAATAAAAGATTTTTTTAAAATAAACAAATAAATAAAGATAACACATTGTAGGCGTAACAGGGGAGCAGAATGTGTGGAGGTATAGCACCACCGATACTTGTGCTGAAGATAAATATACTAAAAATTGGAAACACACCAAGAAGCTGACTGACATACGACAATCTGAGAGCCAGCGATAATCACGCAAGTAGTACGAGACGATCGCTTTATCAATAGAAAAATGCTTAGAGATACACTTAAATAAACCAGAGGGCTTCGACCTTTTCACTTTTCAAAACCAAAACCTTCCTCAAGCGAAAAGTTCTTTTATTTCGTTTATAAATAAAATAAATGACTCTCAGTCGCGTAACCCCATAAAAGTTTGTTTCAAGTATTCTAGAACCAACTCCACAATCGAACCTATATTAAGTACGGTAAGTAACCCAACCTAACCCCACAAAAGTTTGTTTCAAGTATTCTAGAACCAACTCCACAATCGAACCTATATTAAGTACGGTAAGTAACCCAACCTAACCCCACAAAAGTTTGTTTCAAGTATTCTAGAACCAACTCCACAATCGAACCTATATTAAGTACGGTAAGTAACCCAACCTAACCCCACAAAAGTTTGTTTCAAGTATTCTAGAACCAACTCCACAATCGAACCTATATTAAGTACGGTAAGTAACCCAACCTAACCCCACAAAAGTTTGTTTCAAGTATTCTAGAACCAACTCCACAATCGAACCTATATTAAGTACGGTAAGTAACCCAACCTAACCCCACAAAAGTTTGTTTCAAGTATTCTAGAACCAACTCCACAATCGAACCTATATTAAGTACGGTAAGTAACCCAACCTAACCCCACAAAAGTTTGTTTCAAGTATTCTAGAACCAACTCCACAATCGAACCTATATTAAGTACGGTAAGTAACCTAACCTAACCTCACAAAAGTTTGTTTCAAGTATTCTAGAACCAACTCCACAATCGAGCCTATATTAAGTACGGTAAGTAACCTAACCTAACCTCACAAAAGTTTGTTTCAAGTATTCTAGAACCAACTCCACAATCGAGCCTATATTAAGTACGGTAAGTAACCTAACCTAACCTCACAAAAGTTTGTTTCAAGTATTCTAGAACCAACTCCACAATCGAACCTATATTAAGTACGGTAAGTAACCCAACCTAACCCCACAAAAGTTTGTTTCAAGTATTCTAGAACCAACTCCACAATCGAGCCTATATTAAGTACGGTAAGTAACCTAACCTAACCTCACAAAAGTTTGTTTCAAGTATTCTAGAACCAACTCCACAATCGAGCCTATATTAAGTACGGTAAGTAACCTAACCTAACCTCACAAAAGTTTGTTTCAAGTATTCTAGAACCAACTCCACAATCGAACCTATATTAAGTACGGTAAGTAACCTAACCTAACCTCACAAAAGTTTGTTTCAAGTATTCTAGAACCAACTCCACAATCGAGCCTATATTAAGTACGGTAAGTAACCTAACCTAACCTCACAAAAGTTTGTTTCAAGTATTCTAGAACCAACTCCACAATCGAGCCTATATTAAGTACGGTAAGTAACCTAACCTAACCTCACAAAAGTTTGTTTCAAGTATTCTAGAACCAACTCCACAATCGAACCTATATTAAGTACGGTAAGTAACCCAACCTAACCCCACAAAAGTTTGTTTCAAGTATTCTAGAACCAACTCCACAATCGAGCCTATATTAAGTACGGTAAGTAACCTAACCTAACCTCACAAAAGTTTGTTTCAAGTATTCTAGAACCAACTCCACAATCGAGCCTATATTAAGTACGGTAAGTAACCTAACCTAACCTCACAAAAGTTTGTTTCAAGTATTCTAGAACCAACTCCACAATCGAACCTATATTAAGTACGGTAAGTAACCTAACCTAACCTCACAAAAGTTTGTTTCAAGTATTCTAGAACCAACTCCACAATCGAGCCTATATTAAGTACGGTAAGTAACCTAACCTAACCTCACAAAAGTTTGTTTCAAGTATTCTAGAACCAACTCCACAATCGAACCTATATTAAGTACGGTAAGTAACCTAACCTAACCTCACAAAAGTTTGTTTCAAGTATTCTAGAACCAACTCCACAATCGAGCCTATATTAAGTATGGTAAGTAACCTAACCTAACCTCACAAAAGTTTGTTTCAAGTATTCTAGAACCAACTCCACAATCGAACCTATATTAAGTACGGTAAGTAACCTAACCTAACCTCACAAAAGTTTGTTTCAAGTATTCTAGAACCAACTCCACAATCGAACCTATATTAAGTACGGTAAGTAACCTAACCTCACCTCACAAAAGTTTGTTTTAAGTATTCTAGAACCAACTCCACAATCGAGCCTATAGGTATTAAGTATGATACAAGTTAACCGTCAAGCCGGATTTCCTCGCATCGATCTTGGTCTCAATGAGATATGAATTGAAATACGTGTACATATTTACAAATTTAGGAACACAAAATCTTGAAATATAACAACCCTTAGATATACCTATTTCTTATCCCTATTTTGATTTATTTTTACAAGTCCTTTCCACGTTTACATTTCAGTCCCATACGTCAAAGTTGCTACTAAAATAATGTTGTGAACTATCATTTTAGCAGATTTTGATACTGTCCGGATGAAGTATACGAGTATACTCCTATAGGTATGTTTTAGTGTCCAATTGAATTTATTTTCTTTCGCTTCACGTCGTTCGATATCCCTCGTAATTCTTCCATCAACTGAGAAAATACTATCCAATTAGCAGAATTTCTCACTCCAATCTTTTATTGTTCACCCAAATATCACATTTACTCTTTCTTTCACACTTTTCTATCACCATAATTGTGCAGTACAACAAAATCAAATCAATATAAGAAAACTATATATCAATATAGGTTTTACATAATTTATTTAACATACATACCATCACGCCGTCTCCCTGTTGGGATAAGCAGAAATGAGAGACCACCAGACTTCCCTATCGCGAGACACATCTTTTACATTTTCTAGATCCATAGACCTTCTAATACAGCCCATACTTTCTCTGGTTTTTAGAACTCCTTTCAAAATATCGTACACTTGATCCAACCATACTTTCTTTGGTCTTCTTCTACCAAGCCTTCCACTCACATTTGTACTATATATTGGTTTTGTTAGTCTTTTTTCATTAATTCGTTCCTCGTGTCCAAACAATCTCAGTGTGGTATTCTTTATCTTGTTCAACACATCAGCCTTAAGTTCACACTCATCTTTGATCACTTCATTCTGTATTCTGCCATACATTGTCCCACCATCTATTCGTCTAAAGGCACGCATATCTACAGCATTTATTCGTCTTTTTTTAGTCTTGTTCTGTGCCCACTAAAATACTGTTGTGGACTATCGTCTTTGTATATTTAGATATTGTCCAGTGTGAATATATTACATATGAAATGTTTTAGTGTTACATTGAATTTGTTCTACATCGCTACACTCCTTTCGATATCTTTCTCAACTCTTCTTTAATCTGAGAAAAGACTACTCAATAGCAGAATATCTCGAATCTTTCATTGTTCACCCAAAAAAAATACATTTCCTTTACCTTTCACATTTTTATATCACCATGACTGTGCTATACAATATTAATAATTATCTCGTTTATTGATAGCAAAAAAAAAAAACAATGCGATACGAGAATAATATACATAAATATAGATTTCACATGATATATATATACGAAACAAGGTAAATCAGATGCTATCAGAAGGTCTGGTCACATCTTATCCAAGAACTCCTTAACGAACGCACAACATTAGGCATTCATTCACGTACCTCCAAAAACACCACATTCCTTGCTCTCCCCTCGATGTACAAGAATATTTACAGGATACTTTTACAAGATAAACTGAACGACCAGTTTATCCTTCCAAAACAATGTAAGCTAACGTGTACTAAATTATTTCATCCGACAGCTGAGAGCAGCAGTGCGCTAATGTTTGATAAAAAATATAAAAGAATATATACTCGTTAATGCTACAAAGCTGTTATTCCTCAACTCACGTTGCTGGATTTCTTGACTTTGTTTTAAGACTTTGTTTTAAATCCCGTTTTATTTTCACAGTTGGTATCTGGCCGTGCAAATAAACATAGGTAAATGTAACATTTCTCGAATCTCTTGCATTGTCTCTCACATTCTTGGGGAAATTGATCACCCACATTAAATGTGGTTATATCTATCCACGCACGTCACCTGACAGTGCCGAACTTAAAATCTCGCTACAACACATTATAGTAGGAAAAATGTCTGGATGTTAATATGACAAAGCTACGATCCAAACAAGAATACGAATCCAAAAAATTTGACGCTGTTCAATATGTCCGAATTGTCAATCCAGTTAAACGATAACACGCAGAAGATATGGATGTTATAAAAATAATTTAGAAAGGAATTTTGTGATGGTTTGGCCATAATGAGAGAATGAGCTGCGAAAGATTTACGTAACAAATGAAATGTGTGAAATTAATTGAGAGCGAAGAAGAGATAGATCGAGGAAATAGTGGAAAGATATAGGTGTAAAAAAAATAACTAAGGGAAATATAAAAAGTATGAGAAACAGATACGATAGGTTTTTCTTCGTGATTGAGTATGATTGTCAGCCATTTAGTGGGCAGAAGACGCTTGTGCGTGTATTAGATAAAAGTGTACCAACTGTTGCACTTCAGCAAGCACACATTCTTAACAAATCAAACATAAAGATTCGATACCAACGATATTTATTATTTCTATGACGATGGAAACGTTTAAAATACAGCAGCTTTTTATCAGGTAGAGTTTTATATATGCGCTATTGTGTTGATTTTTGTTTTTTATAAAGATATAAAAAAATATTGTACGCATCATATAAGTGACAGGAAAAAATAAATACAGATAAGCGTGAATGTTAACCTTTAAACCATGACCGCTGGACATTGTATCGAGCCCCAGTTTAAAATCAACTCCAAATCTTTCTTCTGCATCGCAACCTCAATGCGGAGGAACGTGACCAACACAGAAATTGCTGTATGTCGTGCACATTCGTCTGCAGTCCTCTCGACATTCCGTTGCCTGCAGAGCTTGTGGGAAAAGCAGGCCCGTACCACTATTCACCTGTTCGCTCTGACGTATAGGCATGACCGCTTATAAGTGTTATTTATCTAAAATACATACCATCATGCCGTCTCCCTATCGAGGTAGGCAGAAAGGAGAGAGCACCGGACTTTCCTATCGCTAGACACATCTTTATCCTCTTCTACAACCATAATCCTTCGCTCTAACTTATAGGCATGACGACTTATAAGTGTTTGGTGACAGAACGTTGTAAGGCGTAATTTCTACAATAAAACTTTTGTTGGATTAAATATTATTATTATATTACACTTCCGTTGTATACAGTACAATCTGGCGGGATTATTGCCATGCGGCAATATCTTTCAACCAACCAGAAAGTTGTTAAAAAAGGCCTTAAATGAAAACCAGACTGGAATCCTTTACAAAAAATCTAGGTTCCAATGGGAATCGAGCCCGCAATTTCCAGATTGGGAGACAAGCGTCTTACCAACTAGCCAACGGAGGTCGTGGTGACATGAGACACTCTTTAATGCATGATACTAAAAGTTCACGCTTTCCACTCATATACAATATATTCGACTTAATATGATAAGTTCTTTGTATTTTAATATTTATGTGGATTTTGGGCATTGCATTTCGATTTTATGTTTAAATTTCGTTTGCTTTTGTATTTAAATGTTACATTTTGTTTGAAATAGCAAGAGTCATTGTCGAATAACTATTTTTAATTTTATTTTTATTCAAAATAACACTTACAGGAGATTAATCGAGATATTCACACAAAATAGATCATTCAAAAATAATACCAACGAATAAAATCTCAATTACCAGTGTTCATCGGCATGCCAGCAAGTGAGTGAAAATGTTACAAGTTATGTGCAATATATGGTAAAAGCAACACACTCATTCCCCAGTCAATTCAGCTACCATTCTTCAAAACTTTGTCAGTGTTGAACTAAATATGCCCACGTCCAAGTCAGCTAGCACCTTGTATGCTCTCTATATGTTATATTCTCACTACTGGAAAGCTGGTCTTCGTAGAGAGCGATAGGAAACACTTAAACCAATGCGTTCCAGAGTCACAGGCGAGTCCACAAGACACATGACGATCAAATGCAAGACGAAAGTTGTAATGGATACCAAAATCACGCACAGCCTCTTCTCTGCAACTTTTGACCATATTTGGTGTATATTCACCGTGGAAAACATTAATGCGCTTGCGTGTTGCGTTAGGCAAATTAATTGTTTTAAAACTTGTATAAAACATTAATGCGCTTGCGTGTTGCGTTAGGCAAATTAATTGTTTTAAAACTTGTATAAAACATACATCATATTTGCCTGACTAGTCCACCTACAGTTTTAGAAGGGAGGACCAAGGTCTAAGTAGCCTGAACGGGTGGACATGTACGTGTATAATGAGTTGCAAGAATTGGTATCTAGTTATAAGTACGAGTAGTATGCAGGTGTTAACTTTTTTTATTGAATTAAGATAAAGTATGGTACAAATATTTGCCAAGGATACCATATACCTACTCGTATATACAAATTTATTACTAAACTAATCTTATTTATATATGATAATTTATGAATTTACTTAATCTTATTTTCGTACATGTCATTTTATTTTTATTTTTTATAATCTTAATATGATTTCTTAGAAATAATTAACACCTACATACTACTTATAACTAGATAACAATTCTTACAACATTTTTTTTAGTAAGAACAAGTCCACTCGTTCAGGCTACTTGTATTCTATCACATTCACTCAGACCTTGGTCCTCCCAGCTAATACTGTAGGTGGACTAGTCAGGCAACGGATGATGCTTCGGGAGTCTGTGCTTATAACGGAAGGGTAAATATATTAGTTCATAGTTATAATATATAAATTACATAAGTTCTTAAGATATACATTTGTATATAGGTTGTACGAGTATATAGTCTTTGGCAAATGTGTATGGTCAAGATTATTTATTAAATAGTAAAAAAAAACAAGTAATTAAAAAAAATTACCTTTGCTTGACATTGCTAATGACTGAGTGAACAACAAATATGTCATTTAACAATGGCCACATTTGAAAGCTTCGGAAAAAAGCATCATGAATAGAGTATAAGATATATTGGAAGCTGGAGTGGTGACAGGAGACCACAAACTATCCAACACAAGGTTCGTAGATGACTCAACCTTAATCACCAATAACAACAAAAAAAACAATTCCAGAATGTACGAATTTTGTAGAAATAAAAAGCCTGTAATTTGTTCTTCTAATATTTAATACCATCACACTATTTCCTTGTTGGACAAGGCAGCGATGACAGAGCACCAGACCTTCATATTGCGACACATATCTTTCGCCTCCTTTATACCTTCTCAATAGGTATTACTTATCAGATTTTTTATGTTTATTTTTTCAAAATATTATTTACTTGATTCAACCATACTTTCCTTGGTTTCCTGTACAACGTTTTCCATTCATATTTACACTGTACATTGGTTTTGTTGATTTCTCTTCATCAATTCGTTCCACGTGCCAATCTCAGAGTGGTTTTCTTAATTTTATTCAATACATCAGTCTTAAGTTCACATTATTATTCCGTAATGTATACATTGTCACCGCATATATTTTTTCAGTGCCCACATTTTTACAGCATATATTAATTTTATTTGTCTTTTTCCACGTTAAAGTTTCACTCTCACACACTAAAGTTAGTACTCAAATACTCTTGTGAATTATCATCTAAACAGGTTTTGATACTATTCCTCTATGGCTTTGTTTCCTATTCTATACTCCATTGTTGATTCCTCGCAACTCTTCCATTATCTGAGAAAATACTACCCAAATAGTGGAATTCTTTTACTTGCTCCATATATGTATAAACAAGACTAAAATAGTAACTATTCAAACACTTCTCTTAAGATGTTATGAAGAAGTTGATAAATGTTCTATCCACGAGCACTTATCTCGTAAGTAGAAGATGAGAAGCACTAATTTGGAAACTGATTCATATGAGTGGCCAAAGTTACAATGAAAAATATTGACTTATACAAAGACCATAGTCTATTTGGCCTATCTACTAGACCTTCCAATTCCTCACTGGCCACGAGAGTTTCTCTAAAGGTCTTCAATCTAGCCCCTAAAATGTATGTTACCTCCCTCTTTCCGTGTTACCTGATCTTCTGTAGGTGCTACCGTTATCCTTTTTACACTCCACTCCGTGGCGTCAGAAACGAGGGGCTCCTCTCTAGTGACAGCTATTTCGTCCTAGTATCACAATATACAATTTTCTAACGAGTGTACGATAACATTTTAAGGGAACCTAATTCGTTTCACTGTGGGTCGAAGAAGGGACAACTTATTTTTCTTCATGTACAGTGTCTGGTCCTCCTGAAGTGTTGACTCTTGAGAAAATAAATTTGTCCTTGGCGGCACATAACAGTCCCTAATTCTCTGAATACCTGTCTATTCGTGAATGTTGCGTAACAAAACAGGCATTTTCTACGGATTTCGCGTCTACTCTCGATTTCGCCAATCAATATTCATTTAGAAAGTGCTATATTTTTCTCTCGATATACTCGTATGTCCCAGAAATGTATTATTTTAAAGCATTTAAGAGCTCTCGTTCTAAACCCGCTCGACGCAGAACCTTGGTGTTTGAGATACGATACATTCAAGAAATTCTAATCATTCCTCGATGAATCCATATTTCTAAAGCTTATTTAGCAATCTGGTCCATGTATCAGCAATATAATATAGAATATACCATATATACTCGTAGCACTTATTTAGCAATCTGGTCCATGTATCAGCAATATAATATAGAATATACCATATAGGTATACTCGTAGCACTTAATCACTTAATCATGCCTTACTGAAGTTTAACAACTGCTTGTCGCAAGTAAAAAAAGTACTATCCATTTTTAACAATATTCGTTTTTACACTTTTGTAATTTTTATGAGAGTTAACTACTACTATATTACTACAACTTCAGGTAATCAATATATTTAAGTGTGAAATACCTGCATTTAGATGTATTAATTTTGCATAAAAGGTTTCGACTTTAACTTTTATCACCATCACGACGACCTCCGTGTCATGGTTGGTAAGACGCTTGTCTCCCTAAGTTGTGGATTCGATTTCTGTTGGATCCCATGTTTTTTTTTAAATATTCCAGTCTTATTTTCGCTTAAGGCCTCTTTAACATATTTGTGATTGGTCGGAAAAGATTGCCACATGGCAGAAAGCTCGCCAGGTTTAGCTGTATACAACGAAAGATTATGTATATAATACAATACATATATCACGCTATGCCCCCTGTTGGGAGAACAGAGGAAACATTTTTCCAAATGGTTCCACCCTAGCACATATTTTTCGCTTCTTCTTCATCCATAATTCTTGTCATGCATACTCTTTTCTATTATAAAGGCTTTTAACTCTTCCCTCGTTCAAGATTTGATTCATTTGGTTAAGCTACGTTTTCCAAGGCCTATCTAAACTTCTCATACTTTATGTACTACTTGTATTGACTATTTTTGTGAACCATTCATCCTTTCTATGTGGCAGCATTATATCAATGCTCTTTACTTCATATTAACCACTGCACCTCCTTTCAATCTGCATTATTTTTCTCCAACGTCCTCATTCCTTCTCTGCCGTACATGTTTTTCCACATATTTTGCGCAACGTTTTCATTTCTAACGCATAGATCTTACTAACATTACTTTTGTTACGTACAAACTTCTCTTGCATATCCTTGTTGGGACCAAGATTCTATTATCATTAGCTAGCTTTATTCCTTTATTAATTAAATAATAAATAAAGTATAAGAAATGAATCATCACTACCTTATCATCTATCATCTACGTTACGTTTTTTAAATAAGATTTTGCAAACCTATCCGCTCCAGAATACTCTATTATGGATAATACATGATGCCACTTCCAGTATTCAATATAAGAACTGGGATAACAATGAAATAACACATCTTATCGCATATTTTCAATATTTATTCTTATTTTTTAACGACCAAAAAGTTACCACAGAAAACACTTATCGACTTTTCAATATCAACTTCATAGATGCAATAATCAGTCTTTACATTTATTAGGGCTAATTATGATTATCTACCTTAACACAATTTAAATAAACTAGGTGTATTCTAATCGATTGCAAAACTTCACAAAAAGGTCATTCTCAAAATAACGAATGTATAGACAATATTAATAATCTATCCGCATTATAACACGGCTGTATCACGCCTTGACAAAAATAGATCGACCAAATAATATAATAGTTTTCTAAAAGATCACACGATAATCAAACCAAGGTCTAACCTATAAAACAAAAATATATTACAGACAGTTAAAAACTCATAAATTTAATTTAGTGAAATATTAATAAAAATTAAATGATATTCCACAAAAAAATCAATTTGTTTTCTTAAGGGTTCAGAGATAATTTCTTGGAATTTGAATTGATAGAAGCATCTAGCGACATAACTGTAAAGCTCGGTGGAAAACCGGAAGCTTTGTGAATAGCGACGGCGCCTTTACGAAAGCGTCGAGCTTACCCCAGACGTCGCGGCGCGTCGCCACGTGACACAGGCATAACACTACTTTTAGATTATCGCACAAGTAAAAAATTACAAAATATTCTGAAGATGGCAATATTTAACATATATGCTTTATACAATTATTTATTAAACTATTAGATTTAACTAAGTGTATTCTCAGTATATGTTAAAACTAATAAGTTTAGAAATATTAATAAAACACATCTTCAGCAAAAATATGAGTGGCAGAAAAAGTTTAAGGAAAGCATGGTTAGATTAAGTGAATGATTTTTTGAAATTAGGAAATGTAAAAAGTCAGAGAAGTTGTCGTTTACATAGAGCCGCTTACAGAGCAGACTTTCCTCAAGGGCGCTCTAACTCGGGATTCGAACTTAATATTACTGAGATATTAAAAATATTGCAAAATAAATATATAAACGCAGAAAAAGTTTAAGGAAAGCATGGTTAGATTAAGTGAATGATTTTTTGAAATTAGGAAATGTAAAAAGTCAGAGAAGTTGTCGTTTACATAGAGCCGCTTACAGAGCAGACTTTCCTCAAGGGCGCTCTAACTCGGGATTCGAACTTAATATTACTGAGAGATTAAAAATATTGCAAAATAAATATATAAACGTTAAGTGTATGAGTAGAAAGGTGGTGGTTGCGGCCAACATATAAGTCTTTTTCGCAGCTGTATATATTTAGAAAAACACATTAGCAAAAATCGAAAACCGCAGAAAATTTTCAAAGGGAAGATGAACTAAAAAAAACTTTTCTTAACATTCCAATATGTGATAGTCACACATTCGTTTTGAGGTGAAGGGTTCATATAAGTCATACATTTTGATAGGGCCTCCAAAAATGGGTTGTTTAAAGTTTTTCCTAGAGCTATGAATGCAACCCATATCTCTAACACTAAGAAGCAGACCATTCCACGCTACAGGACTAATAACGGTATAGTAACACATTCCACTTTAGGTGAAGTGTAGTCAGTGCTGTAGTCCTAAACTTGGCAGAGGGTATACGTTAATGCGTTCTTTGTGGAATATCGTATACCTTATTTACACCCATATTTTATTTATACGGTATTGTACATTACCGTACCGTGAATTAGAAAAAGAAAAATTAAATGAAATGAAGTACAAAGATTACAATTATTTTAATAATTTTATGGAATTCGCTCTCTCGTTTGTGTCGTACAAACCAGCGGGACAAGGACAAGGACAAAACTATTGTAGCATCTCGTTGTGCATAGTTTATTATGGATACCTACGCTTAAAGCCAAAATGGGCATTTACAATGTGTTTACTATATTATTTAACGATTTATTTTTTTATTTTTTGTCTGATGGTAGAATATTATGATTTAACCAGAGGATATACTCTATTTCTGCGAATATAGCAGAGTGTATGCGGCGTATACACCCGTATCCTCTCGACTACAGCACTAAGTGTAGTGTTTGTTTGTAATATTTATATACAATCGTAAATTTTGATAAAACTTAGTTCTTAAAGCTGTACATGCTACCCATAAAATCGAAACAATTATGAAAAGGGGAGTTACGTTCAACTTTTTACGATAATTTAGAGAAAACGTAATAAAAGTTTTAAAAAATCACCCCCCCCCCCTAATAAAGCCGTGATCTACATGGTTCGTATAAAAATACGACTCAATCTATTTGAAAGGAATTTCGAGGTACATCGAGAATGATTTGGGTCATATCATACATAGCCACTACTCAACTCAAAAACAGGATAAAATTGCTAAAAGCCTAGTCATTTGTCAAATAATTGATTTAACCAAAACGCAAATTAACTATTCTTCATTGGGTTATTCATTAAAAATAATTTTCCGAGTATTTAAGGAATAAATCAACAGAAAAACTAAAAAAAAAACATGTCAGACTTGTCAATCAATTATGTTACGTATAAATATTCTTAGAACGCAAATCTTTTATGGAAATAGACTGAGGGAATGATTAGTGGCACGTAATTTATACATGCTGCCGGTAGAATTGGAAAAATATGATCCTCTGGGAAGGAAAATAAAAAAATATGTATATCATAATGGAATTTTGAAGAATATCTTCTTATACAACCGGTGTAGGATATTGTGAATAAATGTGTTCAAGAATATTGTGAAATTAAAAAAAAAAAATGATGTAAAATTAAGGGTGAATATTGTGAAAGTAATTCCGAGCAATTTGGCAAACGTTTAAATAAAACG